>SRMA01025479.1:0-40850 GCA_007224835.1 Danionella cerebrum | reverse complement strand
GGCGAGATCGGATTTTCAGCTGTTGCTTCACTGAAAACAAAATACAGATCTCATCTTAGAATTGAGCATGACTTGAAAGTGGCAGTATCAAGCCTTCAACCTCGTTTTGAAAACATGTGTGCTACAAAACAGGCTCATTGCAGCTACTAAAATAGTAAAAAAAAAAATTTTAAAAATAAAGTAATATAATATATAAAATATAAAGAAAACACAACACTTTTATTTTCTTTGTTTCTAAATTGAGATTATCAGAGGTAAAATGCAAACATAAATGCATTATTATTATAGTTATCATATATGTTTGAACAAAGTGTTATTTCATGCAAAGTGATAATATATTTGTACTTTTATTAGATGTTTTATTTAGGTTCCATGTGTGAAAGATTTTAATGCTGTTATATGAAGTTATGGTTTTAAAATGTAATGTTATTTCAATAAATTTGAACAGTTTCAGAACTTTCAGAAATATTATCATTATTTTGGCATGGTATGAAATGCAAAGTGACTGAAAATCTAAAAATCTACATAATTACTACCTTTTACCATCAAAGCGATTTTAATCAGCTGTAGGATCCACCAGTTTTATCCAAATAGTGCTAATGATCTTCAGTGTCACAAGTATGTTTAAACCCCCAGTAATGAATTGAAGCAGAAGCTGCTGTCTATGAGGCTTAAAACTAGGCAAGGTTGAGAAAGAAAATGTCTTAAAAACAAAGCAACAAAACACAAGATAGTAATGCTGCAGCAACAAGGTCTCTCTAAGTGTAAGATTTCAAAGCAGACTGGGGTTTTCAAGCTGTTTTGAAGCAGAAAAACACCAGAGGAAATGTTGAGTATGTAAGTCCAGTTGTCAGCTGAGGAATTGTGTGCAGAATTTAAAAAAAAAAAACACACTTGAAACGGCATTTCTATAAATGGAGTTGGAGGTTTAATCCAGATCAATGGTGTTCTCAAAGCTGAGAAATACAGACGGATACTTGTGAAACATGCTGCACCATCACGGAGGCATAAGATTGGCCCTTAAAAACACCAGCAATTCTGACACCAATTCTGATTTCGATGAATAGATTAAAACAAATTTATAATAAAAGTCTTCTTTCTTTTCAGCTTTTTTTTTTACATCCAAAAGCAATTCCTTTGGTAGAGTGAGAGAATACTTTTGGCAATACACTAAGTCACTGAAACATTGTAGTATTCAGTAAGTAAACTGAAATTTAAACTGAAATTCAGATTTGATTCATTAGGGCTCGAGAACTCTATTGTAAATGCAAGAGTAATATATTTTTTAGGCTTTCTGCACATTTTTTGAGAGCCTAAACGTGCTTGAAAAGCATCTGATTGGTGCTTCAAAAGTGGATGTGATAAAACTCGTTTCAGCTCAGTTTGTCATAGGCAAATGAACTTTGACACATGTGTGTAGGGCACCAAGACTTATAACATAAGTAACATGGATTGTGTTTCAAAAGTTGGCTATTTTGAAAAAACCTCTAAAAAATGGGAACTTTTGCCCACATCATACTTTAATGACCTCCTACTAGATTTTAGTAATCTCCAAACTCCATCCGTCTTATCTTCATAGCATATGGGAAGTTTTTTTGACTGTTAAATGATGTGTGCACAACAAAATTAGACATTTCATTCTCATTCATGGCAAAACCTGGTGGTTTTATATTCTGGTTTTAATTAATTACCCACCATTTTTCTGAAGTTTTATCAGCTCTTACTTGAATAAATCTCATAAATAAAGATTGGTCACGGCAAGTTGAGTGATGGCGCCTGAGGTGTTCGAGCCCTTTGATTGCTGCTTGCAGGTTTAATGTATCATTGTTATCCCACTCATAATATTTAAAGAGATCAACCACACAAATCTCAAAGCACCAGTCTATGTGCACTCATAACTTCCCATGGTACCCTTTACCCACATTATTCAATACTTCTTTTTAAAGATTTATTTTTTTGAAAGGACAGAGGAGAGAGACAGGAAATGATGTAAGAGAGGGTTGGGAAAAACAAACTGCACATGTGTCCGGTGCACCATCCAATATACCATTGCTCACAAAATCTGGTTTAATAGATTTTTGATTAAGTAAATATGCTGAAGTATAGTTATGATGCTAGTTACACATAATATACTTTTAATTCTAAATATTTTAAAGTTAAAGGGAACCCACTTACCACAGCAGTTGGATCAATGTTGGCGGTTGGATGTATATAAACATTTCCTGAAAACAAAAGGTGTTAAAAAGAACTATGACGTGCTGTTTGTTTAATATGGAAAGCCTCAGACTTTTTGGTTTAGATTTGTTTATTTTTTGACCAAAAAATTATTTCCTTTACCTCTAATCGTTGGCCCCGACTCTGTGTTTGTAGCCAACCTTTCCGTATGGGTCTGATGATATTGGTTGAGATACAAACGGCTTGCATAGATTGCAGAGCTGAAAATATACAAAGTTAAAGAAAATAATTTTAACCTTTAGTCACTGATATCATGGTGTTTTTGAGGAACTAACCCGGCAGATTTGATCTGGCTCCAGAAGCGATTCGTTTTGTAAACAAACAGTTTGCCCTGTCCAGCCAGCGCAGTAAAGATGTCCTGCTCCAGACGGATAACCTCGGCCCGGTGCCAGCCATTCGACTGCTCATCTCTATATCACACAGAGAAAACGCTCACTTTCAGCCTCTGGAACGAGCAGGTGAGTTTTATATAATGTACGACAGCGGATGACGGGAAACAAACCCTGAATGAGGGCAGGTGAAGGGTGTACGACAAGACTTGGCATTTTTAATTCAATGCCTTACAAAACATAATACTTGGTTAAAATAAAATAAAAAATTCCCAGAAATTAGAAAATTGTTTATGTTAACCAAAGTACAAATTAATTTTATGACATCACTGACAGCTCCCTAGTGACCAAACTGATTGCCCTAGCAACCAAAAGCTCTCAAATCTATCTCAGCTTTGGTAAATGATAGAGAAATGAGGGTTGGTTTATATTACTCATACAAACATGGGAGACTGACCCATACATAGCAACCAGGCTGTTTACCATAGCAACAAAATTGACCTCTAGCTCAGCTTTAGAAAATCATAAGAGTTGTGGTGGTCGGTTTGGTTCACTTTTATTGACATGGGAAACATTGTCAGATTCCTCCATAGAAACCAGACTTTTTACCATAGCAACCAAGTTGACCTATCTCTATCTCAGCTTTAGAAAATAATGGAGAACTGGGGTTTTGTTATTGGTATCCACTTTGACACTGACAACATTTAAACAAGCCAACATAAAAGTTTGTGTGAACTTTAGCCGTCTAGTTTAATTTAGCATCTTTGTTATATACTATACTGACTATATTAATGGAGAGACTATATGGCATTTTGTGGGAAAAAATTATGTTGGGATTAAACATTTTCATGTTATTAAAGACTCATTGATCTATTACAGTTTGAAACTGTACACTTTTTTCACATTTAACATTTATAGACTTTCGAATCAAACATGTATATGGTTGCAGTTCATATCATGCAGATACTGGGTTATTTTATTATTATTATTATTTTTGCTGCAGAAGAGGTTTTAAATGAAGTAAAATTATAAAAGATGATTCTAGGATTGACTATTGAATTCTCCTTCAGCCATTTTATTGACAATTCATTGGAAAAATATAAAAATGTATACATTTTCATATACTACTCTCACTGATGTTAATGCTCCCTAGTCTTTTTTGAGAAGCAAGGTTATTTTTCTCTTTAGCTGTTAATTTTAAAGACTGTGAGCCTTAAACTTTGAAATATAAATTAATAATATATTCATGAAATGAGTACATTTGCTTACTGTGATGAATATGTAAGAAATGTTTACACTGCTAGTCTTCCTAATAAAAGGTTAAAAAGACAAAAGCATGCTACACAGAATGACAATAATGATATTGACTTCACATTTGCTATGGATTGTTGCATTAAATGTAATATATGGTCACATCTGAGGAATAGCTAAGAGCATTGATTCCTAGTTGAGAAGGCATGTGGAAACTGCTATGGTGAGGGGTCAGGTCATTTCTTTGCAGAAGACATGTTGGCATCTAAATTTTGCTTGGTGAAAGTCTCTACTTGCTATAATACTCAGATTGATTTGGGGGCTTTTTGTCGCATTTAGTATTCCTTAACTTGTGAGTTCCTTCTATGACACACAACACACAAGCAGATAAAGAGCACTACAAACTAGGGGTGTAACAATATTTTGTTGAACAATGAATCACGATGCAAAAGATACAATGCACAGAACTGAGTTTTTTTTTTTGAGGGTGGTTAAATGTAAACAAAGAATGCTTTCAAAAATCTAAGTGTTAATCGTTTATTTTCATCAGTGAACAAATTGGAGTGAATTAATCTTGGAGAACTAACCACAGATCTTCTGTGGATGTAGCTATCTGAAATCCTTCCATCTCTTCAAGCAACACCAGACACACTCCATAATGTGGCTGTCTGAGCTCTGTCAGGGCCATGCATCCCTTCCATTATTTATAGTTCTTATTTACACTTAGGACTGTTTTAATAAAATTGACTTTGTGGTTAAGGTCATTGTCCTGCTGCAGGATAATTTTGGAGTTATAGATGGGATTACATTGAAGCCACAAAGGTGAGTGCGAAAAGTTCTTTTTTGAAAGTTAATAACATGTTCTTCTCACAAAGAAAAACTAATTTTTAGCAAGGAATAAATTTATTTTATAATTGCTTTGAGAATTGGCCTGTATTTCTCAGTATCAGGAACACCATAACATCTACAGTCCTTCAATGGATGTCACCTTATGCTACAGCTAAATAGGTCAAGATTTGCACATACTGCCATTTTCTGCTCCCCAGTTCCTATGTTTTGTATATACTTGAATATCTCCATTGTCAGAAGTATGGCTTTTGTGTGCAACTCTTCAATAAAGCCCAGTTCTGGACAGATTTTTTGGGAAATTACATGGCTGTAGCTGGGCCTCACTGGTTTCTGCCAGTCCTGAGATGATTGCAGTGCTGGACATCTTCCACGCAAGCCAACTTTTGTAAAGATATGTTAATGCATTTTCAAAAAATGCAACTTTTGACCAGACATTCAGTATGCTCTGAACGTATTGAGAGGTTTGGTGTTGATATACTTAAGCATCACTGAGATATAGTCTTATGACCACTTCAGCGAGCAATACGCCGTAATTGTTCACGCTCCATTAAATGTGTTGAGTCAATTCTATACCTTTTATTCTGCATAGATGATCTGGAAAAAAAAAATCTAATCATTGTTCTTGGAGGACTGGAATTGGAATTGCTCTGAACTCAGAATTAATCCAGTTTTTTGTCTCTACACCATACAGTTCAGATGTTATTGGCATAAACATATATGCAACTTTGGACTAGTGGTGGCGCTATATAGTTGGGTAAGAATACTTATAATGGCCAACTGTATCCATGTGCCAAATTTTATAACTTTCCTGTAAGTGGTTCATAGGGCTGCCATTGACTCAAATGGGGGAATCAGAAGAAGAAGAATGACAAGAAACGAAGCAGAAACAATAAGTGCCTAAAACATTTTTTAAAGCATTCTTTGTTTGCAGCACTTTTATACCTGCTTACATTTTTACACAGTACCGTGTATTATGCACAAGAAACAATAGCAACTTTATAAAACGATGTATAAAACCAGTAAATGAGTGACTTCTTCTCCTACGGTGTTAAAACACTGAAAAGTTTTGTTTTCGATGACCACTTAAACGTTGAAATAATTTAATACATTGGTAAAAAGAATGTTTGTAAAACATTGCAATTCATCTTGCATCCACATAATTATTGTGTTATGCATTGTGAGCAGAGTCTATCGTTACACCCCAACTATAAACCCTACAGTAAACCACATTTTATTCTTCTTGCTCTATGTTACGTCCAAACCAGAGCTTCCACCCACATCCAAACTTACCCCTCAAATGAATATCTGACGATGGAACAGGAACCAGAATGATGACAGACAGGAAGTGATTGGAAAGGAAAAAGACAAATGAAAAGAACCAAGGGGAAGTAACACAGGCTCATGCACCGAAACCCTCTGGAGACTGAATCACTCACAAAAGCAAGTCCTGCTGATTTTTCTGGAAAACTGCTCCGATGTGCTGGAATATCTCTGGAGTGAACAGGTAGATTCCACAGTTGATGATGTCACTCACAAAAGTGCCAGGCTTCTCAACGTAATGCAAGACCTGCATATAATGAAAGATCTCATTAGTAGTTAACTACTCAAAATAACACTTCTCGTTATTTAAATCATTTTATATTTACTGCAATAATCTCAACTAGAATTCTTACTGTACCTCATCAGTTTGTTCATTCTCAACAATGCACCCATAGTTCAATGACTGTTTCCTGTTGGCCTAAATAAAAAAAAATGTGTTCCCATGTTATTAATTTATTGTATATTTATCTGAGAAACCAAAACATTTTGACATATAAAATCTAATAAAATGGAATATAATAAAATAGAATTTTCAGTTGGACCTCGCTCAAATGTGACGTGCTATACACGCACAGCTATCAATCATCAGTCTAGAGCCTATTCAAACGGGACTAGTTTCCCAGGGGGTCATTAAAGAAACCTGTCTGAATCTGCTTTTCTCACGACCTCGCTAAAAACTGCAGAGCAAATGACATTGTGTATTTCAGCAAACTCTGCGATCCTCTGAGAAATCTAATCCCGTCTGAATTCAGATGTCTGAAACGTGTTTTTTGTGTGTTTTGGACAACACGAACTTGCTGTACAATGTCTGGCACCCCAGAATTCAAGTTTCCAGTATTTTTAATAAATCTAAAACAATGAATGAGGATGAAACAAACAAGAAGAGCTAAATCGAAAAAAATGATGTCAGTAAGATTATTTTCATTTCAGCAGTCGTTACGTTAATACAACATACAATGAAATAGTTTGTTACATGACAGACGTTGTTTGGAAATCTAGGCCCGTAACAAAGGGGAAAACACAGCAAGCTAAACATGATCTGAAATTAGTTTCTTAAGACGAAGACAAGGATTAAAAGGAGATTCTATGTTTCTTGAAATACAGCTAATAAACAGCTGTTGTATATAAGATTGGATAATTTTCCTAAAAAAAACAAAAAAAGTCGGTAGCTAGGAGCAAGCCAGTGTTTGGAACAACACACATTTTTCATCACCATTTAAAAAGAATGTTCACTGGCAAAATTACTTTTAAGAAGCTGAACTTTACCCACAATAGCTGAAACATGTTTGTGGATCATGTGTTGGTTGTTTTTCTATTATTGATATGTCACTAGTGCAATTAAAAGATAAAAAAAAGTTTTGGATGCCAAACAAGCCAGTGGGTTTTGCACTCTTATTGTAGTTGTGTTACAATGTTGGCTAAATGGTTCTTACGATATTACTTTCGAAACATTTTAATACTTGGAATATTTATTCCTAATTAATTAAATTTAAAGTTTAAATGCATTTTAAACTTTCTCAAGCACAAATGTAGGATTGGCCAATGAAAATAATTAATACAAACATTGGCCAATTAGAGAAAGGTGGAGAAGGTGTGTGTGATCAGCTTTCTTCATTTGACTTACAAAAAATATATAAATATATAACTTTATAAATGCTTTTTGCCCCTAGTGGACGGATGATAATAAATGCTCAAATGAAAAACAGACCCGAGCCTGATGTTCTTAGCTTTACAGTCTTACAATATTAACTTTTGGGAAAAAAATGTAGTGTAGAAAAAATTTTTAATGAAAAATTTTAATTTTTGGAAAAAATGAAAAGATTTCCCTACAGTAGTGCCGAGGATGACAAAACTGTAAGCATCTCCATGCTCCTTCTGGAAGTCCAGCATCTCTGGCAGAGGAAACTCTGAGCACACATCAGCATTCATGATGAAAAAGGCCTCCGGTCCTCCAGAGAGGATCTGATCTCTGAAATGGTACATTCCTCCTCCTGTTCCCAGAGCAGCATATTCCTGGAGATACCTGAAAAACATTGTGAAGAAAACGCAGCCATGATATAAAGCATCACCTAAAACAGAAGAAATGATGGTTGATAGAAAAAAATCAACATCTGAATCACTTTCATAATCTATAAAAATAAAACAGCAATCATATTTTACTGGACTCAATATTTTAAGAGTAGTTTGTTTGCTCATAGCTTTCAGATAAATGAGAGACAATGATTCTGGAGGTCTTGTGTACCATTCCTGTGGTGGATAAAGCAATTATTAAACCTTTCCATAATTATATGTGATGTGTTTAACATTTGAAATAAAAATAGGACAATGATGATAAACCAGACCTCCCATTTAACAATTACTTCATCAGAACAAGAGGAACTACCATGCACCTTTGTAAGAAAACCCATGGAATAAAGAATAAGACTTTTTGCCAATATAAGAATTAAGGGAAACTTACCTGATCGATATTTTGAAATCTTGTTGTGCGCAGGTCAAAAATCTGTTTAGCTCTTCATTAGGCTGATAAAAACCAATCAGCAGGATCTCCTTCATGTTTGGAAGCTATAAGGAAAAAAAGCACAAAGCCTATTTGGTCAACAACATTTCTCATTAAAATTAAACCTATATGTCCCTTAGATCAGATCATTTCTCCAAAATAAAATCTTTCATCCCTGTGAAAAGCCACGCAACAGACAACTCACAGTATATGACTCAACACATAATTATTTTAATAAATATCAATGTTTGTATCAGTCTAACCTCTTTTTTTACCTCAAGCAGAATTACAACTAAAACAATTCCCATTCACGTTGAAATGTTCTTCTCTCATCTTCATATTTGTCCTTAGCTTTTTTGCTTCTGTCATGGTGATTTAATAAAAAAATCAATAAGGTTGAGTTAGCACCGACGGTCACATGCGTCAGAAACTAACGCATAGAGCTGGTTTAGCCTAGCGCACGTTAAATTGCGTCAGAGGTTTGAAAGATTTTGCTTTCTCAAAATATTGACATAAAAATGCATTTGAAATAAATCCCTTCAAATATATTTCTTCAATTTGCAAAATAATATCCCAGTATAAATAATAACAATGTGCAGACTGAAGCGCAGCCAAAGAGTCGCATGCGCCTCGCCATGTTCACCACACATGCTTTAGATCACATGTGTCAAACTCAAGACACAGAGCTTAAAAGTTTTGAGTGTCTAAAAATAAAAAAAAACGAAAACGAAAAAACACATTTAAAAAAAAAAAACAGAAAAACATGGAAAAACTACATTTCCCACAATGCCTACGGTGGCCGCAACAGGTTTCCGCATTCACACTCACGAGTGAAACTGTAGAGCTGCCGTTTTTCACACATTGAACGTAAGACTCTCGCATTTGAGTGATCTCTCACGCTACACCTCCGATTTATCACCCTAAAATAAATTTCAAGATGTGAAATGGGCGGAGTAATAGTTTATCTGTGATCTGTTTCTTGAGCCTGATGATAAAAGATGATGATCGATATGCATCGTCTTCAGTCTGTGAGGGTTTTTTTCCGCTAAACAATGACTGAAATGCTATTTTTCTTTATTCACTTGGACAGTTTGATCCTCCATTAATAGAGTTATGTGGGTTTTCAGAAGCTGACAAAAATCTAAAAAAATTATATTAGAACAAGAAGCATACAAGTGTTTTTATGCAACTGAATTGTCACTTGAATAAGTTAAATAAATAATGAGGGAGGAATGTAAAATCGAATCTAATGTAAAATAAATGTAACTACTCCTTAATATTCAATGTTATACATTCGATTATATTGTTTTACATTTATAAGTTACATCTGGCCCTTTGAGGACAGCCATTATGCTAAAGCGGCCCTCTGTGAAAATGAATTTGACACCCCTGATTTAGATAGTAACAATTATCTTCAACATCTGTTTGGAGAATAAAACCGTTTACCTTTGAACAGGCCTCTATGTGATGCTGCAGCATTGGCACCCCAGCCACTGGAAACAGAGGTTTGGGTACCTCGAAAGAGAGTGGGCGAAATCGGGTCCCTGTAAATCAGTAATGAATCACAAAACCAAGCAAATCTGTGAAATGAGCCTGATAAAGACTCAGAATAAAGACTCCTGAAATCTTGAGAAGGGGCATCAGATGCACATTTCTGAAACGGCTGCAACATACTAAAATTTCCAATGGTTTTGTAAAACAAAATGTGCAGATTGGTCCTTTAACTGATCCTGTCATACTGATGGCACCGCCCCCTCCCAGGATTTTTGTGAAGAAATTAAAACATATATACACATTGGCATAGTGCACACGCATACACATGCACACGCACACACATGCACACACACACATGCACACACACGCGCACACACGCACGCGCACGCACGCACACACACACACACACACACACACATCACTCCAGAAAGCCACAACATAAAAACAGTCACAGACCAGATGCTCTGTAGTTTCAATGCAAAATTCTCTTTGCAAAATGAACTGCTCTTTCAAACACAAAACTATTTCTCCAAAACTCCAGGGGCAAATTATTATAATCTTAAAATAAAGCTCATTAGCAATGAGAAACATGCATAGCCTTGTTTTTCATTTCTGAGCAGCTTTCTAGAATAAATGTTTGGTTTAATTACAAATGTGGAAAAGGCTGTTTGATGAAACTCTAGCCTTCCAACAACAGAGAAGCTTTCTAAAGTTGATTACATCTTGAGGGATCACTTTAGGTTCAATCTTTTAATAACCTTAATATATTTTGATTAATATATTTATATTTTTTATTGATTAAATGTATTTTAATATATTTGCTTTTTGGAGATATTTCAAATTAATTTGTGCTATTAATGTGATATTAAAACCTTGATTGTTTATATATTGTATGTTTGTACACTTGTTTTTATTTTATTTGCATAAATGTAGAAGTGGCTTTGTTCCATCTTTGAACTTGTTTGATTTTGGCGGTGTTGGGTATCTGAAGATTTCACACATTTTGGAAATAAATGTTATTTGATGCATCAGGCGAAATTATATTATAAATTGAAGTGTATGGAGTACATTTCGTTTTTTTGTTGCTGTTACTTTGTTTTTAATCACATTGATGTTTCTTTTTCGGATCTAAATAAAATGAAACTAAAACAATTTCCTTTAATACGAAACAGAACAAGTTTTTTGGGGGTTGCATATTTATTTATAGACATCAACCTATTTAATACCTGCTGCTTTAAGCCCTTGGAAACTAACATCTATTTTTCCAGAATTCTAGTGTAGAAATTATTATCATTTACACCATTAAAGAAACGGGTTGTTGTTTACTTACCTTTTTGAGGGCCCCCGATAAGAATGACAGCCTTCAGCATTCTTGCTTGTTTATTCTAACATATAGCAAAACAACTAAATCCCCTTAAATGCTGCGTTTATACAGAAAACAGACGCAGTTAATGCCCCTTTCCGTCAACAAATCGATTTTAGACGTTTATGTTTCTCCATGCCTTGCGTCAAACTTAAACAATTTTTACAAAGCGATATAAAAGGGACTCAAAAAGCCAAGTTACAATCGTTAACGCAACAGAACCGGAAATGACACACAAGAACCTTTCAAAATAAAAGATCCAGCTCTACACTGTGTAAAAGACCTTATTTTTTTACAGTCTATGGTAAAAAACCTTTGAACGTCTATAAAGTTTTACGTTTGTCTCCTAATGTATAAACTATCAAATATTTTACACGCATGGTCATTACCATATTATTTTAGAAGATCATTATTTAAAATCCTAGACATTGTTTATATATTTATTTTTCAAATTGTGTGAAAAGAGATCGATGTCACATAATTACTTTGAAAGTAGAAATATAAAAATTCTGGCAGTGATTTCGCTTTAACCTATATTAAATCTAAAATGCATTTAAAGCAGCACACAGTTTAACGGATATTAATGCAATTGTAAACTTGTAGGCACACTCAAACACTGACTTTTTAATATAAAAAGTATTAATATATAAAACATTTACTTAATTCCTGTAGCGAACAAATGTTAAACGACTGCTTTTGGACGTCAAAAAAATAGGATGCTGGAGTCTTTTGTTATGTTCTAGCGACATCTGCTGGCAGATTGGTTTACTACATGACCATTTACATCGGCACACTTGTATCGAATGCAAGCTTAAGAATTGTAAAATAGTTGTGATGCTAAGGAGACATATCTATCTGCCCAGTACTTTCCAAACAGAATCTATAGTTTATTAAAGAAAATTAAGTAAAAACATAGATCAGTCAAACAACTAGCTACGACACGTAATAAGAACCGGGCAAAGTCGTCCAGTCGTCCAGTCGCGTTGCTTGGTTACAGCCAATCAGAACTCTTCACGATCCTCAGTCACTTTATCAGGTGCTGCGCTATTTACGTTGGGAAGAACCGCGAACACGCCAAGCTGTTCGGGAGATAAGCTTTCGTTTAAATCACCTCAACAAAGTAAGATCGCTGTGTAACATTTTATAATAATTAGCACACTGATTAAATTACTGTGAAATAGTTAGCTGAAATGGTATTGGTATGCGTTAAGTGTGTGGTTTTGTATTAAATGTTGGTTTTCAAGAAAGTTCAGTTAGCAATTGAACATTGGACAATTTTTTACATTAACTTTAATCATCTATATGATTCATTTTATTTAGTCAATTTTATAACTGTATTTTTTTGTTGTTCAATTAAAAAAGGTTTATAAATATATAAATATAAATATATAGAAAAATGTAACTTAATTATGTCATTAATACATCTGACATTCCCTTTATTGCATTATTTAATTACTGCATTTATTAAGAGAGTGGTAGACTGTTCACATACTGCTATCATCTGGAGCAACACGCGCTATTTTGATTATTATAGGTGAAATTCATGCTGTTATAGTTAAATATGCAAAAAATCATGCCACATATTGAGGAACCGTGAGCTGTTTTTATAAACATTTTTCATCCATTCATTAATTTTCGTTCCTGCTTGTTCCCTTTCGGGGCCACGGGCGTCTGCGTGTTCACTTCAGAGAAAGGCGGGTACACCCTGGACAGGCTACTAGTTCATCACAGGGAAACACACACAATTTAGATTATTTAGATTGTTTGATGATGATAGATGTTTTGGGGGGATTGTGGGGGAAACCCACAGAAGAACTGTAAGAACATGCAAACTCCTCCCAGGAATGTCGAACCAGAAAGCGTCTCACTAAAAGGCCACAGTGCTACCCAATGTACCACCGTGCCGCGGTAAACAGCCAGGAACAATTTAGACATGAATTTTAACCATTTATTTAAATGCATAGAATGGAGCTGATATCGATGAGTCATGCTGTTGGTGGTGCATTTGTATTGCTGTGAAACTCAATCTGATGAAGCTGTTTTTGAGAGGTTCTGGTTATGTCTTAGTTGAGGTAATTTCCAACTGCTAGATTATTCAATGTTTGATAATCTATCAGTATTTATCCATGAACAGAAAATAGAATTGTAGAACATAGTGATGGTGTTAGTTATGGTTTGTCAAACGACTAAATCCATTCCCACAAGCATTCTGGGACAGAAGTAAAACAGGCGTCAGCTCAGAGCAGATTCCAGCTGTTACAGTCCACCTGCTCCAGCTCTACCTCTTTAAGTTGGGGTCATATTTCGTTTTTTTTTTTTTTTTAACAATTACCTTTGGAAATGTAATACTGAATATAAATGCAAACTAAACAGAAACAGAAATATACATCACAATGATAAAAGAAGTCTAATCTTCTACAGCAGCACCAGCTTCAAGCATTTCATTCAGAAAATTATAATTTTGTCTGGTTCAACCCTTAGTAGTCCAGGGCCTTTTTGAGTGTTTTGTATAACTCCGTGACCCTGAAAGGGAAAAAACAGGTAAGACGACAAAAGAATAATAAAATGAACCCTGAAATTGCACAAAAAAAATCAGAGTAGTCATTTGTTTTTTTGCTGCAAACAGTTTTTATATTTTACAACAAAAATCAAAAGTGTTGAGGTAAAATAAAAAAATAAAAAAATCATAAATCCCCAAAAAAGCACAGACAAAGTCAAAACAGTGTGAAGATTGTATTAAAAACAGCCTCCTAAAGCTTATACTGTTCAAACACTTTTAAAATCACAGGTGCTGTACTTCCAAGGGTTATCCCTTCATTTTATCACTAGGTGGCACTGATAAGGGTCTGTAAAATGAAACTAAAAGACGATCACACATTTGTTCTCATTTTAATTTGAAATACCTTGCAAATTATCCGGTAGAACTCTTGTAATGTTTGTTAAAAACACAAAATATCAAATGTAATAACATTTATGAAACCTACACACTAAATTTGAAATCAAAATAAACAATAGGTGGATTGCGTCATTTCTACTGAATTCAAATCAGCCGCTGTACTTCTAAGGGTTAATATGAAACTTACCCTTTCATCGTTGTTAAATTAGTTCCTTTGATGACTTTTCTTTTCTAGCTTTGTGTTTAAGGGATCAGCTGTGTGATTAAATGCAACACATCTGGCTTTTTGTTAAAGATTTCCTAAACAATGTCAAAGACAAATCTGCCTCCCAGTTATGAAGAGTCCAGACAACAGTCGTGCGATTCACAGCAGCTTGGGAACTACCCGTTCCCTTCATACGGATACCCCGTTCAAACAGGGCACTACACACCCCCAGGACAGACAGGACTCTGGCATGGACCTGGATACCCCCCTGCCTCAATGCCAACAATGATGCCCTCCTACATAGGACAAGGGATGTTCTCTTCCAACCTGAGTAAGAACCCATTTACTGTAGTTATTGCTTAGTTTTTGGGAACTTTTAATCCGAAATTCTACAGCACATTAAAGTAGCCTCATTTTAAAACCATTAGGGGTACAGTGGTACCTGTAGATACGAAAATATTCCAAGGGTGGCTTTTGTATCTGGAACATTTCGTATCTCGAAGCAAGTTTTACATGTAAATCTAATCCGTGCAACGGCTCTCAGAAACAACAGTTTAAGTTGATAAATAAAATGAAAACCAGAGAAAAAATCAGGTAACGTTTCTTCAACCCCAAAATCTACACATTGTTAATGTAATAAATGATAATAAAACAGAATAAAACACATGCAAAATACGTAATACTAACACAAATGTGAAGCGATGTGTCAGAGGAGGGGGAACGGAATTGCAGAAAACATTACGGCACCACGTATGAAAGTTAACTTTCTCGAGATACTTCACATTTTACAAACACCAACACAGTTTCAAGCACAAGCACAGACAGTACCAAGCGTACGGGAGAGACGCTTCTGAGAATGCGTCACAGGGTTTCTCTAACTTGCGCTACAGAACAACACTTTCCACGTTATAATCGTTATATTTTTTACGACACCTTGACTCTAACATTTGTTATAGCACATTATTAGTAATCTATACGTAATGTTTCGCTTGATTTAAAACTGATTTAAAGTGTTTTAAAGCGTATCAGCCCCTTTAGTACTGTCTGCAATGGGAGAATGGAGCGCCAGGACCCGGAAGCGCAGCCCGACATCAGACTTAACAAGCGGACAATACAGCAGAACTGTTAGTGTTTTTTGTATCTTGGAATTTTTTTCGTATCTCAAAGCAAAATATTTCCCGCGAGACCTTTCGTATCTCAAACATTTCGTAACTCGAAGCATTCGTATTTCGAGGTACCACTGTATTTGTCTGAAGATGTAGGTTTTATATGCGAGACCAAAAGTGCCATAATTTTTTTGTTGACTGATAGAAAAGTTGTCACAGATAAATTACTCTTCTATCGTGACCATGTTTTGTCGTTTTTTCTAGCATCTATTGCACTTTACTATGACTGGTGACATATACAGGTCTAACCCTTTGTAAGCAATGATTCCAGTTTGTTTGGGGAATGTAAGCTCAGGTGGTCTAAAATAAAATCCTGTCCTTTTACATTTAACAAGATTTCAGAATAATTAGGGCTCAAGCATTAAAGGCGCATAGAACTCTATTATAATTGCTCACAGTATTTTTGTGAAAAGTGGGTGTGGCAAATAAGCTCTACAGTGCTACCTAAAGCATATTAGCTCAATTGACTGTACACAAACAAAATTCGGCACACTTGGTTTGTGTACAAACATTTAACTAGAAGTAATAATAAGTAATATGGATTGTATTACACTTAAATTGGCCACTAATGTTTATGACATACTTAACAAACTCCTCCTAGAGATTTTAGCTATTCACCTCCATCATTCTTATCGTAAGTCATACTAGATGTTAAATTGCAAACGATGTGCACACAGGGGCCTTTGAAATTTGAAATTTTGCTACAAACAGGAAGTTGTTAGTAACTCAGCGATGCAATTCTCCTGATTGTGCTCAATATCCATTACAATGGATATTGAAACACGCATGCACTCTAATAGATGTTGAAACACACATGTGCTGTAATGGAAGTTGAAACACACATGCCCTCTAATGGATGTTGAAACACACATGTGCTGTAATGGATGTTGAAACATGCATGCTCTGTAATAGATGTTGAAACACGCATGTGCTGTAATAGATGTTGAAACACACATGCGCTGTGATGGATATTGAAACACGCATGTGCTGTAATAGATGTTGAAACAAGCATGAGCTGTAATAGATGTTGAAACACACATGGGCTGTGATGGATATTGAAACACACATGAGCTGTAAAAGATGTTGAATCACACATGTGCTGTGATGGATGTTGAAACACGCATGTGCTGTAATAGATGTTGAAACAAGCATGAGCTGTAATAGATGTTGAAACACACATGGCTGTGATGGATATTGAAACACGCCTGTGCTGTAATAGATGTTGAATCACACATGTGCTGTGATGGATGTTGAAACAAGCATGAGCTGTAATAGATGTTGAAACACACATGGGCTGTGATGGATATTGAAACACACATGAGCTGTAATAGATGTTGAATCACACATGCGCTGTGATGGATGTTGAAACACGCATGCTCTCTAATGGATATTGAAACACACATGCGCTGTAATAAGTTAATAAAAACAATTCTTGTTTGAATAGAACTTCTAAATAAGGAATGTCCGTAGTGCATAGCGCTACAAACTGGCCACAGAGAGGCATGGTGTCGGAGGTGCTCGAGCCCTTTGATCGCTGCTTGCAGCTTTATGTTGAATTTAACGTATTTATTATTGTTTTTAAAATCATTTTCCATGTGTTTTCCAGGAGATACAGATGCGACATCGTCAACTAGTGTGTGGGAAAGCACGAGTGTTCGACATGCCTTCATTAGAAAGGTTCGAGACTTAATACACATTTTAGACATGCGTGATGTCACAAAATAATTGATTTGTTTTTTGCCTCAGGTTTATCTTATTTTAGCTGCCCAGTTGTTCATCACTGTTTCTATCATCGCTGTGTTTGCCTTTGTGTGAGTACATCAAACCAGTCACAGATTTATCAAATTACATTCTACAGATATAATGTTATAACTATTTTTTTCTAACATTTTATGCAGTGAACCTGTTCGACTTTTCGTTGTCCAGAATCCTGCCTTTTACTATGCTTCATTGTGAGTTATCTGAAACTTTGTTTCTTAAAATAATATCAATAGAACAACACCTTATGATACAGCGGTTTGCAAAAGTTTGCGCACCCCTGTAACTTTCAATGATTTTCCTTTATAAATCATGGGTTTTCTGGATAAGGAATTTCAGTTAAATATATCATATAGGACACAGTTTAAGAAGTGCAAGAATTATTCAAACTAAATTAGGTGAACTGGTTCTTTTTCCAACTCGTTTATTCCCTTTCAGGGTTAGCAATCTCGAGTGCACATTGGGCGAGAGGCAGGGGGTGCCTCGAATGAAATTAGGCAAGTGAACACATTTAGAAAGAAAAAGTAGCTAAATATTTTGTGTGTTATTTCTTTTGCAGAAATAACAGCCTCTTTCTATAATTTCCAATTAGGTCTGGATTCTGTCAGAGGGTATTTTGGACCATTTTTCTTTACATAACATCTCCAGTTCATTTAGGTTTGACGGTTTCCCAGCATGGGCAGCCTGCTTTAAATCACACCACAGAGTTATTGCCTTGTTGAAAGATCCAGCCCCGGCGAAACTTCAACTCTGTCACTGATTCCAGGACATTGTTCTCCAAAATCTGGTAACATTGAGTGGAATCCATGTGACCTTCAACTTTAAAAAGATTCCCAGTCCTTGCACTGGCCACACAGTCACACAGCATGATGGAATCACAACCCAATTTTATGTAGGTAGCAAGTGTTTTTTCTTGGAATGCTGTGCTTTAGCATTCATCAAGTTACACTATTTGTGTCGTATATAAAGAAAAAACTTTTTCACCATTACGAACAGATTCTCTTTGTTTTCTCAGTAACACCATCTCCAGCAATATGATGTTGTAGTTCTTTGGAGATGGTCTGTGGGTTGCCTGTGAGAGTTCTCACCATTCTGAGATTTTTCTTGGTCTGCCACTTCAGGCATTGACTAGAACTGTGCCTCTGGTCTTCCAATTCCTCACAATGTTCCTCACAGTTGAAACTGAGAGCTTGAGTCTCTGGGAACATTCTGTATCCTTCCCCCAAATCACAATGTTTAAGAATCATTGTTTTCAGCTCATCTGAGAGTTGCTTTTAGAAGAAAACTTACATTTGGCCTCATTTAAGTGCCTTCTCATAATTGGATTCACCTTTGTATGTAGGTCAAGGGTCACTGAGGTTACCAAATTGATTTTGAGTTATAATAATTAATGCTAAATATATGATATATATTTAACTGAGATTTCTTATCTCCCACAGAAGCATGATAAAAAAATAAAGAAAAACAATTGTTATTGGTGATGCCAGTAGGTTGATGAATGACTTATTGAGGCATATGGATGGAGCCGATTGCAACTAAAATGGGCAATAATTATATTTTGTTAGATATTGTTTGGTGTTCTCATTTTGGGGTTTATTTTAAGTGAATTTCTACAATTATTTATAGACAATTTAAATTTCATCTTTTTTGAAATAAAGAGTTTTTACCTAGTATTTGCAAGGACAATTAAATGTCAGTGACAAGGTGTAAGTGAGAGGATTAGATTTTTAAAAAATAGAAACAAAATATCTACACTGTGCGATTAGTTGAATGCATCATTCTTAATAAATTTAAGCTTTAATTCTTAAAATATTATAACTAGAACCCAACATGGATAGAACATACAGTATATTCCTAAAGTAACGAGTTCTTTTTCTTACAGCCCGATTTATCTTGCTACTTATATTTCTCTGGTGTGCTGTGAAGGACCGCGGTGAGTCTTTGTCATGGACTAATTTACAAGATGAGTTCCAGAACGTTTCTCTAATCGACATTATGTTTCAGGAGACGTCATCCATGGAATCTAATACTCCTCTTCATTTTTGTGAGTCTTGAAGCGTTCAAACACATAATTAATTTCCAACCGTTAGTCTGTCTAACTTGATTTGTGTCCTTTGCAGACCCTGGCCTTGTCTTTTATGACAGGAACAATATCAAGGTTTGATTAGAGCCAAGTCATATTCAAAAAACTGGGGTTACCGGCTTTCAAACGTTCTTGTATGTTTTCCTTTTAGCTATTATGACACTAAAGCCGTCTTTCTGGCTCTGGGGATCACGGCAGTGGTGTGTGTGATCGTCACACTCTTCTCTTTTCAAACCAAGGTAAGATCTGCAGTAGCAGAACCCACATTTCTTATTTACAGGCTGCTTCTGAATGCCACTTTGTTGTCCGTGTAAAGTAACCCCATTGTATTGGGTTACAATGATCATCTGTTCAAACATTCATGGCTAGCTGGAGATGCCTTGGGTTTATTTGAGGAAGAAGAAAACGATTTGCTTCTGTTAATAGTACACGAACTATAGGTGAACAATTTTGTGCTTAGGTTTACAATATTTCTTTCTCAATGGCATAAACTCACCGGCCACTTTATTAGGTACAATTTCCAAATACCAGGTTGGACCCGCTTTTGCTTTCAGAACTACCTTTATCCATCATAGATTCAACATGGCTTTGGAAATATTCCATATTGACCATGATAGCATCACATGGTTGCTCCAGATCTGTCAGATTTCCACCACATACCAAAGCTGGATTGAGATCTGGTGAATGTGGAGTACAGTGAAGTAATGGTCATGTTCAAGAAACCAGTCTGAGATTATATCAGCTTTATGACATGTTACATTATCCTGCTAAAAGGAGCCATCAGAAGATTGGTACACTGTGGTCATGAAGGAATGGAGATGGTCCAGATGCACTTTTTCTTCCCCAAAACTGAGGGGGAAAAGTAATACGGTAATTTTAACCAGGATGACGGTTTAGAAACTCCTTCGTCTCCATCAATACTTAGTTAACTTTTATTCGGCTGCGTGTGTTAATGTTTACAATAAATGTTTAAAATAAAGATATGTTTTACGATTTCCCTATCACTACCAGCATTTAAATCTTGAATATACTGTCTTTTATTAAACAAACAAACGTGTCACTTACATGTAAATACAATTTCAAGTGTGTTTTGTGTTGATTTAAAAAAAAAAAACGCAAAAGCATTGTGGGATATCTGAGGCCACGAAGGATGGTCGTGATGCATCGTCCGAATTCAGGGGAAAGTAGGACGCATTTGAAGGGTGCATTTTGAGGACCCATCGAGTTTATTCGAAATACGACGACCTTGTTACTTAAGTGGTCTTAAAATACGCACTCGGGAGGATGCACACTTCTGGATCGGGACACAACAAATTGAGTCAGTCATTGCTTACTTTTCTTGACATTTTTTCTTCTCCTTTTGAGTGTGTGCGTGCGTGTGTGTGTGTGTGGTTGTGTGCAGGTAGACTTCACCTCATGTACAGGTTTGCTCTGCGTCCTCTCTGTGGTTCTCCTGGTGACTGGCATTATCACTTCCATTGTGCTCTCCTTTCAGTATGTGAGTATGGCTTTTATTCTTTCCAGGTTGCTCAGTTGAAGATTTCTCAACCACAACTTTGAACACTTTGATTTGTTTAGTTTAATTTGAAAGCCTTCAACTAATACTTCTGTATCAAGCCTAAACCATAGTCTCTGCACCTCCTAAAAGTGTAACATTGCACAGAACAGACGTGGAGTGTAAGCTCTGTGATTGGTCGGTTTGGTAGTAGAGCATATGCAGTGTGACATCATACATATCTGAAGGTTTCCACTATGAACAAAACACCAACACGATTGATCGTAAAAGAGCAGAAATATACCCATCTGTAAGACTAATCTTTCAGCGAAGCACAATGATTGTCAGATGGAGGTTATTAAAGATCCACTACTACCCATAAGCATCTCTTGTATACAAATCTTATAAACCAGAAATTCAATCAGACATGTTTTCATTTGGTAATTGTTCTTTGGTCACTATGGCAGGTGCCCTGGCTGCATATGCTGTATGGAGCTTGTGGAGCAGTGGTGTTTACCTTGGTAAGTGTATCCAAAAGGACTGTTTATTCAGCTTTCATTTTGATGGAGAAAAATCATGAGGAAATAAAATCACAAAAGAACCCACCGTTAAAGTATGTTGCATATAGAGTGGTACCCCGAGATACGAATGCTTTGAGTTACGAAATGTTCGAGATTTGAAAGGTCTCGTGGGAAATTTTTTGCTTGTGACATACGAAAAACAACAACAGTTCTTCTGTATTATCGGCTTGTTTGTCTGACGTCGCACTGCGCTTCCGGGTCCTAGCGCTCCTATCTCCCACTGCAAAAAGGGTCTGTTATACTTCAAAACACTTTAAATCAGTTTTAAATCGAGCGGTGGCCCAGAAGCAATTCATATTTTGTGAGGCTTGTTAATCGGAAAGGAGAAGAAAATATACTCTATACATATATACCGAACTATTCAGATTCAGATGCATGATTTTAGCCTCGATCTTGAGTTTAGGTCGAGAAATTAATGCAAATCGGAGCGTGTACACACGTGTGACAATCCCCTCTGGGAGTACAGAGTTTTGTTCTCAAGCGCCACCTACCACGGCTTTTCCCAGCTGTGACCAAACTGGCTTGAAAACTGACACATTGACGGGCTGCGTTTTTTCTGTCTGGTATGTAAAGTCACATTAGCATTAGTGTAATTATGATTAAAGATCCACTGCATGCAGCAGAGTAAAGGTGTGTAAAGGACAGATCAGGTGCGCTGCTTGACCCGAAAGGGAGAACACCAGACCCAAAGTGTGTTTTTGTCAATTACAATGTAATAGGCTTTAGGGTTGGGTGATGTCAAACAATTTGTGCATCAACAATCTCCATTGTGAAATGTTGCGATGCGCGATGACATCGTCCCACATGCTAACTGCTTGTGTTTATTGTGTTAGTTTCTAGCGTATCACACTCAGCTGCTGATGGGAAAGCGCGCAAACTCCATCAGCCCAGAGGAATACGTCTATGGCGCCCTCTCCCTGTACGTGGACATCGTTGAGATTTTCACCTTCCTTCTGCATGTCACCGGGGGTGTAGACTGAAACCTTTCTTTCCAGTGACTCCGATTCCTCTGCAAACAGATGAATTCCCCGTACATTGCAAGCTATCTTCAAGACATTTCCCAGCCAATTGTTTGAAGACAATTTGGATTCTCACTGAAGATAAGAAATATATGAAATTATTCTGATTCTGAAGTAGCCACCATCTTTTTCATCTTTCAAAACCATCCCAGAGGCGTTAGGTACTAGAATTTGCGTAACTATTGGAAATGTATTGATACACAAATAAATTCTGAAGATCCAAATTACAGTGAAAATAAGACTTTGTCATTGTAGGTATACAAAGAAATTTGTTTGGGACTTGATTGTCATTGTAGACGTGGAAATGAGCGCACATACAACCCCCCGATCTTTTACACTTTTCACTTTTTGTTTCAAGTCCATCTGAAACATTCCTGTCCAGAAATAAGTCACGATCACGTTGGAGTCTGAACGGCTTGTTGGTTTAGAAAAAAAACACACAATTAATGACTAAATACATTTATGAACAGTGAAAAGTTGAAATAAAATAAATTTTCTTCTTTTTAAACCACTAGCTAAAGCATCGACTCATTTTACAAATCGTTGTGTTTATCGTTTGATTTTGACATGTTCCCATGATCCGCTTTTCATTCAAGTGAGCTCTTTAACATATCCAAAGGCATACAAATGAAGTAGGAGACAAGGTGGGGTGTTTTGATTTTGTTTTACGTCTTTTTTTATGTTTACTGGGATGTATAAGGATAATCTGTGTGGGAGCCTGTGCACTTGCGGATTGGAAGTGATGACGTTCCATACATAGGTACATTTTCAGCAAATGCTAGTACAGGAGGTCACTGATTCATGGAGACTCCTCCAGTGGTTGTATATTTTTGCTTTGTGTGGCAATCACCGCAGCTTTAATCTGATCAGCTGTTAACTCGTGATTTCAGAGACTGATGACTCAGATGAACTTGGATAACTCTTGGATCTATTGCTTCATTTTGATCAAAGTGATTGATCTAATTTTGGAACACATTCTTGAACGCAATGTTCTTCCAGTAAGTCACCAATGTTGGGTCTTTAATTAGCCGAGTCATTGCAATAACATGAATTCTAAATAACGACTACATCAAAAAGCTCATTTAGAGAAAGCCATGGACTGTCAACAATTCAAAAGTGGCTATTTTTAGGCATCAAACATAGTTTTAAAATTTTTAGGTTAAATGCAGATTACTAAATACAGAAAAAAAGATTAAATGAGAATTGTTTGTTCAAACTTTTGGCTTACAATATATTTTGAACCGACCAGCTTTTTATTAACAATAAGCACTTTATTTTTCAACTGAAATCCCTTCTGTTCAGTTGTTTATTAAATAGCTAACTGTAAGGCTGAGTTCCATTTCCCTCACTTACCCTAATTTACCTACCCCTTACCCTTCCTTTACCTACCTCTGCCCCCTGCGATACCATTTAAACTTCTCCTACATACATCCCCTCAGTCCTAGGCTAACCTTTACCTCTCTCCTACCCTTTTCCCTACCTACCTCTTAGCCTTTCCTCAAAATTTCCCCTTAACCTTCCGCTACCTACCTTTTACGCCTCCCCCTACACTTCCCACTTAGCCCTAGGCTAACCTTTACCTCTCCCCTACACTTTCCCTACCTACCCCTTAGCCTTTCCTCTACATTTTCCCCTTGACCTTCTGCTACCTACCTCTTACGCTTCCCACTCAGCTCTAGGCTAACCTTTACCTCTCCCCTACACTTTTCCCTACCTACCTCTTAGCCTTTCCTCTAAATTTCCCCTTAACCTTCTGCTACCTACCTCTTACGCCTCCCCCTACGCTTCCCACTTAGCCCTAGGCTACCCGTTACCCTACCCCTACAATTTCCGCAGCCCTAGGCTTCCCTTTCCCCTTGTCCCTAGGGTACCCCTTATCTTTTGCCTACCTCTTGCCCCCATTATGTCTACACCTTACCCCTCCTCTACCTACTTCTTACTCCTTGCCCTACAAGTTCCCCTCAGCCATAGGCTACCCTTTACCTATACTTTCTCCTTATTCCTAGGCTACCCCTTCCGCTATGTCTATACCGTACCTTTGCCCTACCTTTACCCATCCCCTATGTCTACCCCTTACCATCCACCTACCTACCTTTAACCCATTCCCCTAGACTTTTCACTTACCATTTACCCTTCCCTTTTACGCCACTCCTTCCTACCCTTTCCCCTATGTCTACCCCTTCCCCTACACTCCCCTTACCCCTAACTCTTACTCAATTCCCCTATACATTCCCCTTACCTTACCCCACCTTGTATCCTCTACCCCAGCATCCTACTCTTTCCCCTATGTCTACCTCTTCCCCTAAGCCCTTCCTGTACCAACCATCCCCCCTAAACTTTCCCCTTTTTATACTTTACTTGCATATCTATTTGATCCCACTGCCAACCTTCTTACCCCATTGGTTTGAGTGACCCTCCAGAGACCCATCAGAATGGAGGGCCATACACCCCTATGTTGTAACCCTTTGCCTTCATTAAAAAAAAAAAAAAGATTCAGGACCTCTAATCACCTCACATGAACACAGAAAACAGAGGGGTAGGGCTAAGGGCTAGAAATGGAACTCAAATATGTGTGCATTTAATGTTTCCTGTAAACTGAAATCAAATAAATATATTCTACAATCACAAAAATCACCTGACATTGTTTTTTTTTAATCCATATTTTTTTGACCTTCCAGCGAAACTTTCAGACAAAACAAAAGACTCAGACATATAGGATTCAGTTACTTTATTGTGCAAGTGCTTTTAAGTTATTAGAAATCTTATAATCTAGGGAACACATGAGTAGAAAAAAATGTAGTTGTAAAAGCTACATGTACACATAGATTTTAACCTTGCATCACTGGAAGTCTACACTGATTCCCTTCACATTAGTTTTATCTGCTGAGACGTGTTAGATAAGTGGCTTCATCATGGCACTTCACATCCTGGCACATGCAGAAGCCTGGTGGCTGGGTTCTAGAGGATCTGCTGGTTCAGGAGGGACTGGAGGGTTCGCTGAATTATGGGGTCAGGCGTTTGGGATCGCGGGGGAACATGGATGTCTGACGCACGTTGTGTAGCCCGAGATAAAGCATGGTCACTCTCTCCAGACCTAGAAAAGATTGGAATATAATGATTAAGTCACTTAGTGGAAAATAAATACTTAATCTGCAAAATCCCCTCAGTTCTGCAGCATCTACACTGGTTTCTTTTGGATGCTTCTTCTTTTAGCCAACAAATCCATTTACAATTCGCCTCCATTGTTTCTGACAGACTTCATTACTTCACACTCCTACAAGCTCCCTTAGATCTGCTGCTTCCCATTCTTTAGTGATAGCCAGAATGTGGAGGTCATCTCTGAGGTCCCATGCATTTACCTCAGCAGCCCATTACCTTTGGAACTCACTGCCAGCAAAAGTATGACTTTCAAAGTTAATCTTAAAGAGTTCCTTGTTCAAAATGGCCTACTCTCTTTAAATCTTATCAATTATCCTATTCTTATTATCTATGGAGATTTATTTATTCAGCTTTATTTTCTCTTTAGGGTGTTTAAGACCCTCCTTTTACCCACCATGATTTTCCCACCTTTAACCCTTAGAAGCAGTAACCACACAACCAGCTATTGTTTAATTTTGATTTCAGATATAATGTGTAGGTTTCAAAAAGGTTTTGTGGGTTTTAAACAAACATTGCAAGAGTTATGACATAATTTGTAATGGTAATTCAAAACAAAATATTGAGAAAATGCACAATCTCCTTTCAGTTTCTTTTACAGACCACAAAACGCTGCCAATCTAATGTGCCATCCAATGGTGAAAAGAAGGGATACCCTTTGAAAGTACAGGACCTAAAAGAATTACTTATTTTGAGATGGCATACTGTACAGGATCTTCTAAAAAATTGCATATTGTGATAAAGTTATTTCCTGTAATGTAATGACAACCATGTGACTTTTAAATATTTCAGATTCATTTACACACAACTGAAGTAGTTCACTCTTTTAATTATTTAAATATTGATGATTTTGGCATACAGCTCATGAAAACCCAAAATTCAAATCTCAAAAAATTAGCTTATTTCATATGAACAATAAAAGAAAAGTGTTTAATACAAAAAAAGTCAATCTTCAAATAATTCTGTTCAGTTATGAACTCAATATTTGGTCGAGAATCTTTTTGCAGAAATGACTGCTTCGATACGGTGTGGCATGGAGGCAATCAGCCCCATGGCACTGCTGAGGTGTTCTGGAGGCCCAGGATGCTTCGATAGTGACCTTAAGCTCCTCCAAAGTGTTGGGATATTGAGTCTCTCAACTTTCTCTTCACAATATCCCACAGATTCTCTATGGGGTTCAGCTCAGGAGAGTTGGCAGGCCAGATGAGCACCAGTAACACCATGGTCATAATGGCTCGTTTAGAGAACCTTATCACAATATGCTAATTTTTGGGGGATTTTTGGATTTTCATGAGCTACATGCTAAAATCATCAAGATTAAATCAATAAAAGGCTTGAACTACTTCAGTTGTGTGTAAATGAATCTGAAATATGAAAGTCTAATGTCTATCAGTACATCACAGAAAATAATTAACTTTTTCACAATATGCTAATTTTTGAGAAGATCCTGTATTTGTGGTACTTAAAGGAATGCTGTTTTACCTAAAATATCAGCAAATATTTCAAATTTTAAGAGCACATCATATTGTAACTGACTTGATTTAAGGACATTTATACGTTTGATGTATAACTTCCTATTTTTCAGACAACTCGCTAGTTTCAATGCAGTGTTTCTAAACATCTTAAAAACACTTATTTTCAGAGCTTTTTAGAAATTCTAAGATCAATTAGAATTTGTGATTAGCTAGACATTTTTGTCAATTTTAACAAATCTTGCTATGTAAAACTTGCTCACCCTTTTGGCAGATTGTTTGTTTGATCTAGGATTTTTTTTTCTTGTTCCAAGAGAGCATTTTTTGCAGTGCAGCTTAACCCATGTGCATGAAGAATGTCATACCTAAGTGCTTATTTGATTAAATGCATTGCCACAGAAGCGATTGGAATAATTTACTTGAATCAGGGCTGTCAAAAATAGTGCATTGACGTATGTGATTGTTTGGAATATTTAACACATTGAACGAGATAGCGAGACGCTCTGGAATCTTCTTTAAGGACTTCACGCCTCCCAATGCTTCTCCCTACCCCTCCCCACACCACCCTCCTGCAATGCATTATGTCTATATGTGCTTTAATGCAATGGCTTTTTTAAATCCTGCTTCGCACTGCCCTCTGCGAAGGACAGGGTAGAGAGGGCCCTTTTGTTGAGCCGCTTTTCCCTTTGTATACCCATTTCTCTTTTCTACCTAGGTGGCGCCGGTCATACGGGTGATGAATGGCAGCCACTCCTTCTTAAGCATTTCACTGCATTTAATGTGTATGTGACAAATAAAATTTGAACTTGAACAGTAACAAAAATGAACGCAGTTGCAGTTTTTTTGTATTTCCGTGTGTTCAGCATGCAAAAAAGGATAAAACCAAGGAAGGACTTTTTGTCTCAGTCTGTTTTATTCCTACCTTTCTTTTCTGCCTTTTCTGCCTGTTACATAGTTTTCCCCATGTATTTACTGTCGCCTTTGTGATATGATTGGAGTTCTGTCACATGACGCTAATTCTGTTTCCCCACTTTATGTCCCTTCCCATTTGTTTTCCTATTTAGTTTTATCAAACCAGACAGAACGGGACTGCGTGACTATAGTGAGTTAGTTTATTCCTCCTCCTTTGAAGAAGTCTTTTGTTATTCAGGTTTTCCTCACAGAAGTCTTTTTGTATCTGCTTTTGTGTTTTCATTACATTTTTGTGATCAAAAAACTATAATAAATATGGCTTTCCAGCCAACCGTTTATTGCAGCTATGTTTACATGCTAAATTCCGTGTTTATTTTTTTTAATCAAGAAACAATCAGCTTTTAAATTTGAATAGTTTCCTTGCCTTGAGTTTACATAAATTATTTAAATTTACATATCCAAAAGGTTAAAAAAAAGCATATTCTTTAGTCAATTAACAGCACTAAATGTAATCATTTGTTTCGTCATTAGCATCCATATTTTTATGCATACAGTAAAACATTAAATTACAATTGATTCTAATTTTAAAGAATACCTATGCCACCACCAGCATGAGGAGGAGCACCATAACGGAAGGAGTCGATGTAGGCCTTAATCTTCTCCAGGTCTGAACAGAGTAATAACAAAGAAAGAAATTGTTACTAAACAACAGACTTACGAAAAATCAATATCTGCATTTCTATTGGAGAGCCTGTAGTTTGGTCTCCAATCCGTTTATGTTATAGAGTCTGTGATTACCGATGTTGTGGTGCGTGGCTCTCTCTGTCAGCAGCTGGGCATCGTGGATTCTCTGAGCTCCAGAGAGAATCTCTTCTCCTCTCATGAACATGTCGTAAGAGTTGGAGTATTTCTGCAAGGACAACATTCAACTGTGAAATTCTGCCTCGTCCTCCAAATGAAAACCCTGAGAGTGAGGATGCTTACAATGTCGTTAGGGTCGGGCATGGTGTAGAACGGCCTCACCGCCAGCGGGTATTTGTCCAGCACATAGAAGTCAGTGTCGTACTACAACCAGCACCAAACATTTATGTTTAGATACACAATACTTTAAATAAACAATGCTTTCAGAAATAAAGATCAATCACATCTTGTACCATTCACAGATCTTCTCAAACAGACAAATTCAGAGATGTTGAGCTCAGATCTCTGTGAGAGCCATGCCCTCACTTCCTGTTCTTTTTTGCGCTGAAGATAACGCTTAATGACTGCCGTGGAATAAATTTGAATGTCCTGATGGTGCAACCTGATGGATAAATAGCTACCTGCATTGAGAACACCATTACTCCTCTGCAGAAATGTAGCCCCAAACATTCAAGAAACCGCCACCATGCTTCACCTATGTTTTTGTTCATATTTGAGTCACTTATTCTTGTTCTCACACCAGAGGTACGGCTTTTTGGTTGTAACTATTCTACTAAAACCACTTCTGGCCAGCCTTCTGAGCTGCTGGCACTGCTGTATTTAGTTGGTTGTTTCTCATCTGCTGCACAACATTCCTTGGACTACCACTGGATCTACAACATTTCACATTCAGTCCTCGCAAAGCACATCTTGAACCCCTGTCTGCTTTGAGATCTTTGTCTGAGAGAAATCTTGAGAAAACCCTGTTACTTGTTGCTGTGCTCAATCTTGCCATGGCAAGTAACTGTTTTTCTTACCTTGGTAGCAGAAATCCTTGTCAACATTAAAGCCTCCTACACAGTTGTTTCTGCTTCAGTTCATGACTGGCTTTCAACCTACATGTGACACCATGCACCTGGCTAATCCTTCAAAGTCCCTGACTTTTTTTTACAGAATTACAGTAAAAATCATTGGAAACTTTTGACCCAAATCAACTCATCTGGCTTTCCCTCATCTCCTCTGGCCTTGAAGGTCACAAAGGAGTCAAAATATTCCCCAGAGAGAGAGATCCCTCCTCAAGTACAACACCTCCGCAAGCTTTTCCCAACCGCTTTAATCTGAACGGACCATGAGTACAGCGCCGTTAATGGCAGCAGGAAAATGTCAGCTGTTGACCTCAATGCTCCCACCACTTTCCCTGACCCTACCCCCTCCTGTAATGTTTTTTTTTTCCTGTATTATGTCTATATGTGCTTGGTTGCAATGGCTTTTTAACCTGCTCCACACTGCCCTCTGAAGGACAGTGCAGAAAAGGCTCTTTTCGAGCTACCTTACCCAATGTATACCCATTTCTCTGTTTCTTTCTCAAATGCTACCTTTCAACATTGGCCTGTCCTCACCTTGTTTATGTTTGTGGCCAGAGGGGTCTTATTTCACTGCATGTAACAGGGCATGTGACAAATAAAGGCTACTTACTTACTTTGTACAAGGGTAAAGAATTGGTGCTGGTTTGAAGGCAAATGGTAGCAACACCAAATATTGAATCTTTGGTTCACTCACAATAAACAAAATTATTTGTATTTCTGAAAGCACTGTTTGTTTACAACACGTTTAATCCTGCCACACCTTTTATGCGCATTATAGTATCAAGTTAAAATCAATTGCTTCATCAAACAAACTCATTCAGTGTTATTGTTTTACCTTCTCTTTCACAAGACGACCAAGCAGCTTTTCATTGGGTGTGCTGAAACAAAATAAAACAAACTGATTATAGGGAGTAACGGAAGAAAAAGACTTTAATCATTAATTTATTATGTCCCTTGTCATCTAGCCATCTTGTGGTCATTTAGAGACATGTAAAATCATTTTATAACATTTATAATTAAGTTGTAATAATATTTAGACTAACCTATTTAGTTTATCTTAATGTTTGATAAGTTAAAAGTATTTCTAAATTGATTTATTGGGTAAACTCTACAGCTCAAATGCACGCGGAAAGAGTATAAAAGTATGCTCAGTATCAGTCTCTTCTTTTTCCTTGAATTCAATGCATTGTCTCCAGTGTCTTTACTATTATTACAAGGGAACTTGTTGTCCATCACAAGGGTGTTATTGAATACTATTTCATAACCAAGTAAAAAGATTCTGGCAGATTTCTGTTTTAACAGAAAACAAAGCTTTATTTTGCTTAAACTTTGAAGATGCCATCAGCTAAACACAGTGTTGCATTGAGGAAAGAAACAAAGGAGATGTGGGGCGGGGGAAGAGAGGGGCTTCGAAAGAGCCAGTAACTATGTTTCTGTTCATTGATATTTATGCCCATTTTGGAATATTGCATAAAAACGGCATATAGTTTGAAAATGCAAGTATTTTTTTCCGATGAGAAAAAAATGTGCTTAAACTGATTTACAGCAGTTAAGCACATTTACTGAATAAATCCCAATGCAATGTGGAACTTCCTTAGCCAAAGTCTGTCATCAACGTGGTTAAGGATAATCTCAGAACTGTTGACCAGCTGTGTTCCCAAGGAGCAGTGACACGTCTCTAAAAGCAAGATGACATGACTGCGCATACTGCGTTCTGTCTACGTGTCTACCCTTCTCCAAACGCAGCAACTTTAAATTAACTTTTGATGTTTGGCGCCAGTTTATCAGAAAGTGACGATAATGTTCTCTTGGACTTCATGGATAGAAACGGTGCTTTATTCGCAAATCATTTTTACGATATTTCTGTTTTGTGCATAAATTCAATTCGCATCTTTGGATGGAAATGTAGCTACAGACTCCAAAGAAGAGAGCTTCTAAATTCCTAGTTGTGATGTAACTTCCTGTTTGTGTCGTAACGTCTTGTTCTATCTCAGAAATCAACCAGACAGTAAGATTCTAAAATGTTTTTTTTCTATAGCACATTGTAAAAGGTTTGAATACTGTTTTCTGAACTGACCTGAGATCCTCCTCATCACCCATCTCCACCCCAGCAGCTCGGAGCATGGCAACACCCTCCCTGTACTCCAGCCGCAGGGTAGGCTCCAGGAACTTGAAGGGCTCACTAGGAAACTGCTTATTCACCATCTGGATCTCAGTCTGGAAGCTGGAGGCATCACAAAGATACAGGAGATGGAGACATATTTACACTTTAAATGCAACTGATCAACGTTCATTTGCTAATAAAAATGTCTCATACAGCAATAATTCAAATGGTTTACCTTTAATAAATCAAGTGTTCATTTACCACTTTGTAAAAATAAATTACTCTGGAAGCTTTACATGTCTAAAAGCTAACCACTAGATGGCAGTGCCAACCATTTCTTTTCCTTGTTAATGATCTGCCATTTGGTAAAATGAAATCAGTTTTAAAGAAGTTCTCCCTTGATTCTTAATAAAGGAAACACATCTTCACTATTGTGAACTAATGAAAGTATTTTGCAGATGTTCTGTCCCTGACCGGTCACGGAGTCCTTTAAAGATCTGGACCATGGTGTCAGTAATGGAGTCGATGACCTCGTGGTAGTGGTAATTGAAAGCCATTTCGATATCCAGACCCACAAACTCCGTGAGGTGGCGATGGGTGTTGGAGTCTTCAGCTCTGAACACTACAGAAAACAAGCGTTAGCTCCACATTTACAGACAATTTATTGCAATTGCAAACAAGACTTGTTCATTTGCCGACAAAAAAAGTGATTTTCCAAACAAACAAATGAGTGCACCCCAATCATAGTCTTAGGAGAAAAGCCATACGATTGCAGCAAACGAGTGGTGACAACGAAAAAGAGTTTTGGATTGCCATATCGGAGAACGACCAGTGAAAGCTGGCTTTTTGATGACGTCAGTAGGCTTGGTGGCGCTCATCCCACATTTTCATAGAGACTTTGTACAAGAAACGGGAGAGATATATTGCGCCACAAATCCTCTTTTGTCAAACAGCTCCCTACGATCAGCCACTAACCGAATAAACCGCTCGACATCCAGGACTTTTTTATGTGTTATTTAATTTCTTCTCTGTCGTTGTCGTCTTCTTCTTTCCTGTTTCCCTGTATGCCACAGAGTGCATCTGTTGTACCACAAATGCTATCTTCAGGCAGGGAACGTCATTGCATCAATATTTCCTCACCAATGTGCAAAGAGTGAAAAAGAGCAAAAAAGTACACCCGTAGTACGACAAATCTCTAGTGAGACACCACACCAAGTCAATAACTTGGATTATTGTTAAAAACTTGAGAGACAACTCGGTCATTGAGAATGAGGGTTTTACGCACATGATAAAGACACTGGATTATTTGCCTTTAATTTGTTTTTGTATTGTCAGAGGGTCTTTACAATAATAAACATGACAAAAGTTACAGATGTTCTGATCTATTGGATCTATGAGACTTGGTAATTTATAAAGTAAATTGTACAAATTGTAAATTGTACTGAAAAAACTGTCAAATCAAAGCATGTCGTATCATATTGCAATGGAATCAAACTGAATCATTCCATTATAAAATGAATCGCTTCTGAATCGCATCATACTCCATGTATTGAGATATGGATTGGATCGTCTTATATTGGAGAGATGCACAACCCTAGTTAAAATGTAACGTAATAAATGACAATTTTCAGTTCTTTACAATCAATAAAGTCTTTTGAAACTTACTTTTGAAAAGAAATGTTAAAATTAGTTTCTTCATAGCTCAAAACAAGAGAATGGGCAAATTTCACAAAACCGGAAGCTCTCTTTTGGAGTGTCCCATAACGGTGATTATGGAAGATATTTTACCCTCCACAGAAAGATAATTAACCAGAAAATTTGGCGAGACGATGAAGGAAAAGTTATTTAAGTGATTATGTAAATCTGAGCATGTTTCTATCAGCAGTGCTTTTATAGCGGAGGCAGTTCTTTTATTATTAAACGTTACTTGTTATTTCAAAACTGAAACACAATAACATAAAACGTTTTGAATTTTATTGTACAAATGTATTTAGAATATGTACTTTATAGACTTCCAAAGTGTATCAATTTAATTTATGCAAATTGTATTGATTTTTTTTATGTAAATGCATCAATAAAATGTATGAAATTAACAGTGGACAACAAAACTGTTGGATGTGTGAATTAATTTTTACAAAGAATTATTATTTAAGTCAATTTTGATTTAGTCCCTGGGGAAAATATATTTTTCTTATCTAGAACAATAATGAACTCTAATAAAAACATCAAAATTAAGTATGTAAGTTTAGTAGCTAGTGCAGCTTATGGGTTTAGAAATTCATCATAAAAGATCTGGTTCCTGACGAGAATCGAAGCTGTGCCTCTCTTTCACTCTTCGTCTCTCTTTTCCAACCAAAATTCTGAGCTGTGTGACGCTTGTGTTTCTTCAGTCTTTCTTGCTAAACTCCTGGAATAGTGTAATAATCTCCTTCGCCCCAAAAACTTTAATGTTTATCATCAAAACCATGCTAATGTGTACACCGAACCAACCGAAAGGAGTGAAATTGCTCTATCGTGCTCACTACTGTTTACAACAGTAAAACGATCTAATTTGGAACACTGTGTAAGCGCACTAACAGCAACAATACTTGGGAATATTATAGACGTAATATATTTTAAAGTACGTAATAAAACATTTTTTCTTTACTCAACACAATATTCATTTTTATTAAACCCAGGGTGCCATCTGCTATTACCACCGGCAGTGAGAAGATACCCCTGAAGCTCATTCTCCAGTAAGATTCCACTTTATGAATCGATCAAACTCCTCTGCTTGAAAGTTCTAAGCCGTCCTGGACAGGCTCGAAGCTAAAAACCTCTACAGCAGGGGTGCTCGCAAACGAAGTGCTGGTCATCGATCACGGCGCGAAATTGAGACAATATCAGCCGATCATCTATCCCGTCACAGTTAAGTAAAGTTAGCTGCAGATTCACGGATTCGGTTTTCTCTGCTCAATAGCTCGAGACGAGAATGTTCTTAGTAAACAAATAATACCTATTTTTAATCTGTGTTATGTAGCGGACAAACTACAAAACGTTTTTCCTATCAAAACAATTTTCCCTCGGCATTCGCAGAAACACATTACCGTCTATAAGCAACCCGCTGACATGGAATCGCTTAGGGACCGTCTGAAAATTACCAGATCCAAAGTACGTTTTACCCAGAATATGCTTCATAACTTCATTCTAAATTGTTCTATTACAACCAAAATAAAGCAACACGCCACTCCTCACCTGAATATTGTACTGCACGACTCAGTTTTAATAAAAATTGAAATATTTATAGAAGCATCATTTTTATTCTTGATTATTTGGATCAAAGCTCAATTGCTCCCATAAAAATCACTCTATTACCATCAATTCATATCACACACATCTGTTCTAATGATTCAATTCAGTGAAAGTCATCAAATTAAACTCACGTTATTACAAAAAATGTAAATAATTAATTATTATGTGTGTTTTGTCAATTCTCAATAAAGTTGAAAATAATTGTTTGTTGACTGATGTTTTACATTTTTGTAGCGGGTAGATCACTTTGACTTGGTCATTTTAAAAGTAGCTTGCAAGCTGAAAAAGTGTGAGCACCCCTGCTCTACAGGAATCTCCCAGAAGTTTTGCTCTCAAGAGAGAAGTGAAGGGGGACTAAATGAGCAAGGTGTGTGTTTTTGTTGTACCTGGTCCGACACAGAAGACTTTGTCAAAGTCAGCGCAGATGCACATCTGCTTGTAGAGCTGTGGAGACTGAGCCAGATAGGCGCTGGTTTTGAAGTAAGACACGGTGAAGACATTTGCTCCACCTTCACTGGCAGCTGGGGAAAACACACAGAGACATTGTGATTACGTATAAGGACCATCTGGGCCTGATGGAGAGGTTTCTATAATGTGTGAACATGATGTTCTACAGGGCACATGGAGCTGGGTGTGTTCACCGGATGCCACGCGGTTTCACAGAGAGGGCGCCGTGTTGATCTAGAGTGGGTGGCGGATGACTCAGAAAGCGGCAAAGTTTAAATTTTCAACAAAGACATTGATTGGCTGCGTGGCTTGCTGAGGAAACGAAAGCAACTGTTTTCCTTGGCAGAGAAAACCACATAAACACATCAGGGGTGCTGAGGGAAAGTGTTGTAACACCAGAAAGACGGCCGCTGACGTAAAAGCTAGAGTTTGAGATTATTGGTGGATTAAAACAGAAGCATATTTAAGCGGCGGCACGACACATTTCAGCATTCTACTTGTAACTGAAACGGCTGCTTCCTCTAGTCAGCGAAGCTTGTGTTGGGAGATTTTAAGTTACATCTAATATTTTGAGAGTCTGATAGTAAAAATGCCAAGATATACAGTCATGTGAAAAAATAGGACATCTTTTAGCTTTTGTATATATATATTTTTTTATTTATAGGGGTATTTGTTTACAACACTAAGGGATTAATGTAATATAATGACAATTAAAACTAAAGGAAACATTTTTTTTTCACAAAATGCTGTACATTTCTATTCCGCAAAATGTATATTTGACTAATGAAAAAGTTACACCTAAAAGCTAGTGTTAAGATGAAATAACTGCAGTGAGAGCTTCTTATGGTCATCTACCAGTCGTTGAAATCAGTCTAAGGAACGTTTTTCCCACTCCTTGTTGCAGAATAAGAATGTTTGCATTTAAAGCCAAGTCCCCAACAGCATCTCAATGGGATTAAGATCAGGACTCTGCCATTCCAGGACTCCATTTCAGGCAAACCTTACTGAAAATACTGGATCTACTAATCATGTGCCCCTCGTGTGATGCACTGGTCTATGAGCCATTGGAAGTGGACAAAATGTGAGGGTATCTTAACGTTTTCCTCAGCTAGAATATACATTGAATATACATTCCTTATCCAGAAGATAAGCTTCATCTACAGAGCATTTTTCACCAACTAAGGGTGAGGATTAAACCTTTTGATGAATTTAAAAGATAAAACATAAGATTTCTAACTCAAACGTCACTTAGAAAACTAGTCCCGTCTCTCTAGAAGATCGAATTACACATTTAGTGACGTGGAAAATGGGTGGAAAAGTGGCAACATTGAACCCCCTAGCAAACACACCTAGTTAATCTATGAGCCGTGGAAAAGTAGCTCTTTTATGAGTTTTTATAAAATAATTCACTTGTTTACTGTTGGTTTCGGAACTTAATAAAAAAAAAAACCCTCTGAAGCACTGATTTGAATTCATTTTCTGTAGTAGCTTGAAAGTGTATGTGTATGTCTTCTGATCAATCCACTTTGTACCAAACTGCTTGATGTTTACTCCCAATGTAAGTCGCTTGGGATAAAAGCTAAATACATAAATGTAAATGTAATGTAAAATGGAACCTCACACCTTTAAACATTTTTGTAGGTCTTGATCTCATCTAAATGTCAAACTTTTAAGTCAAATAGTTTTAAATATCAGCAAAATAAGCAGCAGCAATAGTATATTCCATGTTGCCACTAGGTGCCACTATAACTGACATTGTTGTTTGCTATAGGATTTCTTTCAGACGTGAACTCTTAACAACACACCAAAGTTGAACCTGGCAGGACACTGGATGAGGCATGACAATTTATTAACAACCCGTTTGTCAAAATTGCGACTTTCAATGACTGTTATGTGCACATAATTTATTGAAGTCCAAAAACCTTTGCAATTTAGCATCCACATGCCTCAGGAAAAGACTGATGGAGTGTAGAGATGAACAGATAAAATCTTTAATAAGTTAAAGTATGACAAGCAAAAGTGACCATTTTTAGAGGTTTTTGCGAAAAAGTGACTTCCTGTCCATTTTAGAAATGCAATCCATGCTTAAACGGAAATCTTGGTACCATACACATGTGTTTGTTACACTACATATTGTAACAAGGAATATTTTGGCAGTACTGTTTATTTAAAAAAAAAAAACAGTTGCAAGTGTTTCAGTTGAAGATTTCCTGCTCTATTTGCTCCATTTACTCAGTACCAAAATCTTTCTTCACACCATCATTGTTTCTGTCTCTTTTGGCTTTCCTGTGGCTCAGTTGGTAGAGCATTGCGCTAACAACGCAGAGGTTGTGGGTTCAAATCCCAGGGAAAGCAAGAGCTGACTGAAAAAAAATATGTTCATTCAAGTGTAAGTCGCTATGGATAAAAGCGTCTGCCAAATGCATAAATGTAATGTAATGTAATGTATGCAAAAAGATATTTTAAAGAATCTGATCTCCAAAAAGGGTAACTCCTCTGTTTAATAAAAAGCATACACAGCTTGCATGATCAGAGTTCACACTGACCAAGACATTTTTCGGCCTGACCTTTACTTTAAGGAACTGAGAGAGCGATCTATATTTCTGGGAAAACTCTATCTTAAGCTGAGTCTGAGTACTTCATGAAAACAGAGATGGTCGGTGTCAGTATGGCATCTGGATACGTAGCTCCTTAATAACATCTATTTCCTTCGCCTTGTGTTTTGACAGGGTCACTGTCTTTTTTGAACTTTGGAAAATGAAAAAGTATCAATCCTTGAAATTGAAATTTTTCGATACTGAAGGTGGAGGGAAGGAACAAATAACTAAGCTGGACAGCGAGAGCAGGAAATCATTCAGAAGGCTGAGTGTGTGAGGACAGAGATAAGGCTGGTTCTTCTCCGTCCCTGCTGTCATGAATACAGATACTACAGTGAACACTTCTCATCTTATGCCATCTCAGATTCTCTGTGGGCTTCAAGAGGGATGTAGCAGAGAATTCTTTCTTCAATATAGTGACAACTGATTAACTATCGATAATTATTACAGCGTTTGGAGACAGGACTGCAGATAAAAGACATGGGTGGGTTGTGAGGGATAAAGCTTTTTAGAAGTTCTGAGAGCTTAGAGCCTCTAGCGCTCACTTCAGGTTGCATTCGCTTCACATTTCTCCACACTCAATACCGGAGTTCCACAAGGATCAGTCCTAGGCCCACTTCTGTTTTCATTATACTTTCTCGCAACTAGTAGCATTTTCAGGAAATAAAATATAAATTTCCATAGCTGGGCAGATGATGAACAGATACATTTCTCAGAATGTAATTTACATTTATTCATTTGGCAGATGGTTTTATTTAAAGCGACTTACGTTTTAACGAATGAATACTTTTTGTACGAGTTCTTTCTTTCCCTGGGTTAGATCCCATTGTCATATCATTTAGGGTCATATATCGAATAAATAAAAAAACTACTGCAAAAAATGTTCTGCAAACAAAAAAAACTGAAAATAAAAATAATTAAGCTGCAAGCAGCAATTAAAGGGCTCCCGATCCACCAACTTTTAGCACTATGCCACGTGCCACTTGAATGGGTCCAAGCATTTTGTTTCTCTGTTGTTTTGGCCAAAAACTAGTTTAAAAAAGGAAGTACTTTATCACTGTTAAAGTATTATGAATTATTAGTGAAGTATTATAAAGAAGTATTTCCTGTGACCACCAGGTGGTGCTATAACTACACAGGCTATACTGTATGTGTTCAAACACTAAATGTCAACATTGTAGGTAAATTTTGGACCGATCAGACATTGTATGGCTGAGTTATAAGAATTGTAGACTCGACAGTTGCCTTGTGCTCACAGTTTAACAAAGTGAAAAAAAGTTTCTCATTTTAACAACCCATGTGCCTTCAAAAAATGGTTGGCTTTTGGAGATGAAGAGATAAAATCTCTAATAGGAGTTTGTTAAAGTACTAGGCCTGGAAACTGTAACAAAATGTTACAAGAAAATGAAAATAACTGACTTCCTGTCGGTTTTGGAAACTTGCTCCAATTGACTTTTTGTAGGTTCTGGTCCCCTACCCGAGTGTTTTAAAAATCAAGCATGCTCTTAAAACACAACAGTATAAAACAGTATACATGGCAAGATAGATCGCTATCAGACATTGTACGGCTGAGATATTAACAACTTCCTGTTTACAGTGAAATTTCAAATTTAATTCATCGAAGTCAAAAAAGCTTCACAATTTAACATCTCACATGCCTTACGATACTACTGATGAAGTTTGGAGCTGAACAGATAAAATCCCTGGGAGGAGTTTGTTTAACCTCTTAAGCCCTGAGGCCTATTTTCCGAAAATCCTATACTTTTACTTTTTAAGGCATTTCTCAGCTTTTACAAGGTCTAAACTGCAAATCTTGGTATCAAAATGAAGATAGGTTCTTGGGGAGTGGTGTGTGGATGAGTTAATTTGACAGTCAAGAACACTGGGTAAGAGTAATTGATGTTGGAATGGCCAAAAAATGAACTCCACCTAAAAAAAAAAACACATGTTTCCTCCAATATCTCCTTATTTTACTTATAACGAAGCAAATAAACACAATCAATTGTAACAACTACATGTCAAGGACATCTGTAGCAAGTTTGGTGTTCATACTACAAGAAACTAATATTCTGTAAAGGTTTTGATTGAACAAAGTTCAGGCGTAATCCATGTTGGCACAGTTTGGCACAATTTGGCACAATAACTGAAATGTGGAAAAAATCTTGTCCAAAGCATCAGCTACGTTCATAGTCTTCTTTTCTTGCTTACGGGACATGATTTCAGCAAAAAAAACTCATAAAGAAATGCTGTAAAAGGGGGGTGGAAGCTCATTTACCCCATCTTGCTGCGCTTTTGGGAACGTTTCACTCACAAACGCCTTGACGTCGAGCTTTTGCGTGTCCGTACCCCCCGACCATCTGTCCAATCTGGGAGCTCTATATATCGCTGGAAAGCTCTGATTCTGAGGAAGCCAATGAGATCAACCATTTTGAGACTGACGGGATCGCCGACGAATCACACGACGCGCAGCGTGGAGAGACTACCTCTTACGCACGGGGAGTCATTCCATATTTGGTGACGTAATGACGCCACAAAGCTAAAGAAATAATCTAAAATGGCGTTTG
>SRMA01025478.1:66213-206831 GCA_007224835.1 Danionella cerebrum | reverse complement strand
GTTCACTCACTCTTTTTAGCAAAATTCACTCGAGAGCAATAAGCTACAGACGCTTCAATAATAAATCTGTTGTTGTAACTTCTTGGATTTATGAGCAATTGTACAGCAATGCGCTCCAAGCTCCAAAAATATTGTTCTTGTAGTTGAGAAATGCATCAAAAGTTATTACAACTGTTCGTTTACAAAGAGCTGTTTGCTACTATTGCTAAGAAATCCGGCTAATTCTTCACTGCATGCGCTAAAAACCAAACTCAAGAGACTTGGGGCTAAATGCCAATGACAACCGATTTTTTTTTTTTTCACAGGGAGGAGAGATTTTATTGGAAGAGACACAAACGATTCATTTGGGAGTCATTGTAAAATCCAATAAAATAAATGTGTTTTGGAATGAAGCAAAAGAAAGTGTTTAAGTTGCATGCACCACAATAAAAATAATAAATCTAAATAATAAACTTTTTTTTCATAAATAAAATATCTACAAATGATCATACATTAATTTTGCTAGATGAACCTTTCTCAGTTAGTTTTATCTTTTTTCCTTGTAGCTCAGTTTAGTGTTAAGTGGCAAAAACGTTTGATGTAAATTTATAATAAAATGTTTTAATCTATGTCGGTGATGATAACAAACATAATGTGTCTAAAGATAAAAACAGAAAACATTAGAAAGAAAGATATGATTGGAGTGTTGTTTTAACACACTGAGTCCCAACAAACACAGCTTTTTAAACAGGTCTGTTAAAAAAAATAATAATAATCCAAACCGGTGAAATGCTGTAAAGACGCTACCAAACCAACAAGTGCCAGTTGATTCTTGCATTTTTAAAATGAGTATTCAGCAGTGTGTTGTGCAAAAACACTGGCACTTCTTTTCGAACAGGAAATGTCCGCATATAATCGTGTGCATGCTGAAACCCACAATGTTGTAGTCCAGCATTACACATTGGTCTTTGTAAACAAAGCAACTACTCTTATTACAGAGAGTGTGATGATGATGACAAACCCCACTGCCAAAACCCAACATTTTTGCTGTCCACACGTATATGGAGCTCACAGTATTTTTCAAAAGGATGCACCTTGGCTGGTGCTTTCGAAAAAGTTCCAACATAAAACCGATGCTGTGGAACCGCACAGAAAAATTCATATTTTCAAATTAACTGGGTACTTGTGGGCTGGGCCTTTGTTTAGAGCTGTGGACTGCAGTGTCCGTAAAAAAAAATTTGAGGCTTCTCTGCACAAGAAGTGCGTATTTAATTACTTTAATTTAATGATTTAATTCAATCATTTTTTTGGTAGCTTTCAGTAAATTAAATGCAATTATTATTTACTTTTTTTTTTCCAAAACTCTAAAATTTGGTCCAGGTATAGTGGACACATAATACACTTGTTACTGTTTCTATGCTAAGTACAATGTAATGGAAAACCAACAAGTCATAACCTGTGAGTTGACCGGCTGATCGCCCGTCATGTCAAAAACCAGGCCATGAGTCTGTGCACATCTGCTTGTGATCACAAGATCAGTTATTCATTACACCACAGCTCCCAGCGGTGTTTGTGTTTGGTGAAGGAAAGTGTTGTGCTTTTCAGGGCTGGAGAGCGGAGCTGTGAGTCTCAAGAGTCCAGATTCAGAGGCTGACATCCAGAGCTCATCGCAGGTCACGCTGCGGTGCAACATCGATGGCCATCCACGGTGAGAAACCATACTTCAAAGGTTTCTGCTTTTTCCGGGAAAAAAAAAATCAATGTTCAAAGCAGAGGTTTAAATTAGGAGATTAAAGCAAAGCCATTCTAGAAATGTTATTGATCCAGTTCCCAAGAGCACCACCACTGCATTCAGAAAGTACAACTAAATAAATAAGTACTAATAAACCTGGAACATTTTTATGGCTAATTTTATAAAATCTAATTATTAAAAATGATTTAAGACCAAGTTTGCATTTTTTTTATCACAGTCTGTTCTATTCATACCTTTATTTTCTGCATTTTATAGCTTTCCCTGTGTAGTTACTTCTGAGTTGGTCATGTGATATGAGTTCTGTCACTTGATTCGCGCATTCTGTTTTCCCTTTTATTTAGTAAATATATCTAATATTAACAAATGTAAATTTGTCTCGATTTGTGGTTTGATGAGGAAACAACACCACGCTGTAAATCAATGAAATGAAACACATCGAAAGCGTCACAACACCCCTGAGACTCAGTGGGGTGTTTTCACACCACAGTTTTATTTACTGTTAATGGATGTTTCTCAGCTTGGTTGATTACTATATATGGTGATCATTATTGAGAGTGGGAGTACAATCGGACGGCTGCAGACGTTGTGGTACAGAAATAAGGCATGAATTCATAAATGGTTTACCACCATTATTTCACTTTACTGTTTTCATTCTGCAGCCATATTAGTTTGAAAGCAATAATTTTATATAGCTGCATCTATGAAAAGCACATTTGACGTACAAAAATGGAAAATCAACCCTTTTATTGTTGAAAATAAAGTTTTCTGTTTTCAGCAGACACAGACCAATGTTAACAAAAAGGGTACAAAAATGGCTCTAATGTGTTGTTACCCTTGTGTTTTAAGCTTTTTCTGGTCTATCTCTGCAGGCCAACAAACCGCTGGTACAGAGATGGCACTCTAATAGCAGAGAAGAACCACAAAATCAACAACAAAGAGCGCACGCTAATGCTAGCGAATGCTAGCCCTGATGACAACGGTGTCTACTACTGTTGCGCCAAGAATGCTGCCGGCCAAATCTGCAGCAGTGCCAACTTCACCCTAAACATCATAGGTGAGGAACCGTCGCCTTTGTTTTACATGATAAAGAGTATTGGTTTACAATAGTCTTTCTGAAGTGATGCTTTCACTTAAGGTATCACTCTTTCATGTATGAAAATTCTCTGTTTATTCAAGTGTTTTAAATCCAAGCATTTCAGGATTTCATTTTTGCTGTTAATCAACTGAAGGATTTCAAATGCCGAATTGAGGAATTCATTATTTTGTGAACTGGAAAATTGTGATTTTTAGACTGCTCTGTTTGGTCAATCACTAGATACACAGCCACGTGATTGGTGGGTACACTTCTGGTTTGTTAATCTTCTAACAGTGGAGGAATACAGCAAACCTGAAAAAGAGTTTTTCATACTCTGCTCTGTACTCATTCAGATTTCGACCTAAAACAGATTGACATTTGGAAATCTTGCCGTTTACTTGCTCCTTATATAGGAATAATTTAGAGTTCGATATATCGGGCGATTTTTCAACATTTAAAAAAAATCGACATCTGCTTCTTTTGTAAGCAAAAAAAATGTTTGCAAATGTAAAATATTTTAAAAATACCCATATCGATTGACATCTAGAATAGTTAATAAGGAATAAGGAAACATTGAAAATGATTGACCAACATAAACAATAAAACGGAAATCATGGGTTCATCATCTTGCCAGACGTTCATGCTGCCCCCGTGTGGCTGGATGATATTACACGCCCTAAAACAAATCAAACCAGACCCATACACTCCACGTGATCAATTACAAATGGGTCCACTAAATCTTATGCACATTATTGAAGGTTGGTGAAATCATTTCTTAAACACTTTTGTTGAATATTGCAATGAATACGGTGAGCTGTTTTTTTTTCAGGAGAGCACATATAGCAGGGCTCTAGAGTGCGACCAATTTGGTCGCATATGCGACCTAATTTCTCAATGGTGCGACTAAAAAAAATCAAAGGTTGCACCGGTGCGACCCGTCGTTCGAGGGGGAAAAAAAAACGAAACTCCGTCTACGGCCGGTCCGCCTCCTGCGCGCGGCTCACAACACGCGTATCACCCATTCATGCGTCTCAATACGCGCCTATCGCGGCAAGCGCGCCGCTCAATTCGCGTTTACCGCGCCGCTGAAGCCTCAGACGCGCGCAAACGCGTCTTTGCATTGACTTAACATGGAAACCCTCCGCGCTTACCGCGCGAACCGCGTTCGATGTGAACGTACCTTTACAGCGGCAGGCAGCTGCAAACAGATCAGACGAGGCCGAGATGAGAATTAAGTTTAACGTTGCCTACAATATTGCAAAAGAAGTAAATAAATAGGCTGCATTATAAACTCTTGATCTGGGTAGTAAATGGTATTATCATTTTTATTTGTATTTGCTGCTCTTAGGGACCAAAATCAGTTTAAAGTTTAAATTTCAGCTCAGTAAAGCACTTTAAACACCTTTTCAGTAAGTTTTAGTTACCTTTCTTGTAGAATTGTGCTTCAAATAAAGAACTTTATATTGACCAGGTTGTTAGTTAATCATTTACAAGTCAATATTGTCTATATGGACAGTGATTTAAAAAAAAAATAAATAGATAACTAAAAAAAGTGAACTTGTGGAAATGGGGTGTTAAATGTGATGCAGTTGAAAATTTGGGTGCACCTAACTTTTGTGCTGGTGCACCTAAGAAAAAAATTTAGGCGCACCAGTGCAACCAGTGCATAAAGTTAGTCTAGAGCCCTGAAACGCTTGAGTACCCCTTAAACAGGGATTATCAATCCTTTGTAAAAACTTTTCAATCAGCAGATTTCAAACCTTTAGGTTTCTGTCATTTCCAAAATATATTTTAGCAGTGCTAATATACTTCTACATTAATATTTTTAGCTCAAGAAAGATGTATAGGAAGAAATAGGAACTGGTGACGTAACCATGATTCATGGATCTCAGATTTATTATTTTTTGGGTTGCGTTAATTTTAGTTATTAGTCCCCCAAAAAGAAATAAATTTTTTCAATCATGTGATTCCACACCTTTGTGACAGACATTACCAATTTTGGTCTTAGAACTGCATCCAGGCTGCATCCCTTTTCACTGTCGGGCAGAGCTTTGGCTATCCATGAGTTGCTTACATTACCTTACCTTTGTTACCAATAATTGTTTTATTTAAAAACACTTTGCCTCTGGAGAACACCCTGATGCCAAGTTCAGGCTGCACGGTTATAGCCCTGATTTTCAATTTTCAACCAGTCAATGACAGGTTTTAGAAATCGCTGACAACTGGCCAAAATCATCGGCAAACCAGTGCTAGTCCACATGAGTAACAATTGCACAGACTGAACTACCAAAGACGTGATCTGACTGGGTGTGAGTTATTGGTTTATGATTCAGACTGAAAATAATATCTGCAATTACCTGCAGCCAATGAGGGAGCAACATCTACGGCAACAGGAAGTTGGGGAGGAGTTATAAAGACATAGGCGGCAATATCAACAATATGTTCTGTTCAAAAAAGATTTGATGTTTGTCTATTAAAAACAAATAATGATTGCACACTTCCATTTCTACTAGCCCAGACATTTGCTTCTGTGACTCAACAAAATCATGAAGTCTGAATTCTGCATTAGTCAAGGTTACCCAGTCTTTCCTGGTGGAATGCAACCTGGACAATTTAGCTTCATGATCAACCCAATTAGGCTCCTAACAGCTTGTTTGAAGCTAGATTAGGGTACCTACTGGAGTACTCGAATTTAGAACTAAAATATGCAGGGCTGTGGCCTTCACGAATAACTAGACAAGCTTGCACTAAGCAGATCAATGTCTAAGAGACCAAAAGTTCTCCTTTTGTGACCAATAATATGTAAAGGCACAGATTTGGATCAAGAGGAGGAATGTTCTTGCTTTCATAAAGTAGTTAATAAAGTTGTTTTTGGCTATTTTTTTAAATAAAATGTTAGATTTAGGGTTAGGTGTAGGGGGTCACCACGTTAGGTTTTGGTTAGCCTCAGCCATCACACCCATGGTTTCTTGACCAAAAGCCTGATGCCTTTTTTTTTTTAAAAGATTTCAGAAAACACTTGGAGAATCTTAGTCACATTCCGATTGGTTCACCTTAACTGACTTACTTTGAGAAGTAAGCTTTGTGTTTATTTTCGTTCCACTGGAAAACAGTACAATCGAGAGAAAAATAGGGTGACATTCATAGTTCAGGAGGGCCATTGTCCAATCATAATCGACACGTCTGAATTAGCTATGAGGCCTTGCTAGGACGACTACTACTACCCTGTAGGACACTGGTCAAACTTGGTGACCCCTGCATTACATGTTTTGATAATCCTACGTGTGTTAAATTACTTGATAATTAAAGCAGAGTAGTTAAGTTATTCTGAGAAGTTTACAGCACTGTGTGAAAGTAATTCAATTGAACAGTTTGCAGAAGTGGTCTGTGGAAACTTTGAATGCAAATTGTTTTGTGTGCCTCATGGTAAAGTTTAAATCCTTTAACGTACGACGCTCATCATTAAAGTCACATTTAACTTTTTTTCCCCAATTTTAAGAAAAACATCCACTATCAGCAATGATTTTATGTCACAAACTTTATCTGCAGGGCATTGAGACAGTAGAGCAACCACACTTTGATGTCGAACGTAATCCTTCTCAGTGTGAAAACCCCCTATATGGTTATGTAGTATTTACCAGTTAAAAAGGGTCCAGTTTAGGTTTTATCATGCGACCTAAAGGCTAGTACACTCTAGCCTTTAAGTTTTTCAGTCACAATTATCAAAACATAATGTTGGTTATCAAACCTTAGCACATTTTAGCAAATGAACAGCAGCAGCAAAAAATTTAAGGGGCCATATTTTGCATTTTTTAATGCCTTTCTAATAAACATTTGAGCACCGCTATACTAGCACTTCACCATTAGTAGTTTTGCAATATTAATTGTAAAAAGATGTCTTTAAATCATCTCGTTTTGGGACTTGTAGTTCTGAAATTATGGTAATGTAGTACATAATGGCCGCCAGTCGCAAGTCAAATAGAACGCCATGAAGTTGTTCAAATGAATGAAGAGTTTTCTGTGTGTCACCCGGGCAGGAAAGAGACATAAATAAAGTTCAAAGTGTATCAAAGAGTTTTGTGTAAGTCTCATCACTTTGCAGGCAATGAATCCACCGTAAACGTGAAGAAAGAACGAGCTTCACATAGTTCAGTGTCTGTGTATGCTACCGTGCTGTTTGCGTAAGATAAAGTTAATGAACAAAGTTTGGATCTATTTCTTGCAAATATTGTTAGGGTTACAAATATTGTAACCGATTTCAGGTGTTTTGTTCAATGCTGGGTTGGTTAGCATAACTGCTAATCTTGCTGTGTCACCATTTACTAGGCAGTTGGTGATGGGGACGATTCACATTTTGTTTCACAAATTGCTCAACATTGCCCAACCATTAGGGCCTGTTCACATCAACTAGGGGTGGGATAATCGGTTTCAAGGTTTACTGCCATTTAAAAAAAAATATCCCGTTCCTGTGATTTGTGCCATTTTTAGTCGGGAAAAGTGAAAGCGCAGGACTCTACAAGGTTGTGTGTGTGCGCGTGTAGCTGCGGCAGCTAGTGGTGGCATATGACGTGTACGCATACGTTTGTTTGTAGGTTAATGAAACGGAAATTTAAATTTATTTCACAGCATTGTTTACACATTGATATTTTTACACAGGCAAAAATTAAATCTTGTAATTAGTTTTTTTTTTTTTTAAATCTAGCATATAACTAAATTACCACATTACATCTATTTTTAAAAGTACACTCATTAAAGGATAAGTTAAAAGAAAAAAAAGACTAGTTACAGATTTAGCTTGAATTTACAATGTCTTTGTTTTTTGATTTTCATTGTAGCTTGAGCAGCAAAGGACCATGAACAGTGCAGCGACATACTTTATTGTGTGATGGCAATTTAATTTATTTAAGAAAATTAAAGTCCACTGTGATGGACTGGCGACCTGTCCAGGGTGTACCCCCACCTTTCACCTAAAGTGAGCTGGAGATTCGCACCAGCATACCTGAAACAAATGGTGGCAAAGAAAAACTGTATTGGAGTGACATCGGATTTGGTTTCCACAAGAATGGTTTTGATGATGTGAAGAGGAGGTAAAATTTGAGTGCTTGGTGGCGCTCATCCCATATTTTCATAGCGACTTTGCACAGGAAAGCGGAAAGAAATGGCTCACTGCAAATTTTCTCCAAATTTTTTGACGTGTTTTCAGGTCACCAAAAGGAATACAGGATTACACAAACATGCAAGAAATATTCTGAATAAAAAAATGTTTTTTGATGAGAAAACAACACTTAAAGATGGTAGGAACATCACAAAAGTTGATTTAGCATAATATGGCCCCTTTAACTTTGCACACATCCTGTCTCTGTGCAACCATTGGCCATTTTAGATGAATAAGAAGTGATGCACTTTTACGATGGTGACAATTTCTTTTGGAAACCTACGGTTGATGTTACTGACACTTTGTAATAAACAGTCAATGTTTTGCAAATGAGTGCCACCAAAGCAAGTTTATTGGTCAATCGGTTTGGAAAAATTCTTAGTTCTCATACTCAAGTTGGTGCTATGTTTTGTGGGGCAATAATATTAAACCTGTGTATAAATGTCATAAACAAAGGATTAAGAAACATCTGAATGAAGAGATTATTGCTGCTGTACAAATTGAGTTTGTAAAAGGTTCTCAATCTATAATTTCTGGCTAAAAAGGTAAACGTTTTTTTTTTTTTACTAAACTAGACCACATTGTATTTGACTTTTGAATGATTTAAATGAACTTTACACAATTAAACGTTTTAACTCATAGATCCAAGTGCTTCCACACTGTAACCTTAATTAGAAACAGCATTGTTTTTTTTTTAAGGAAAATGCATATTTATGACTTAATCGATAAATCTGTTTTACAATCTGTAAATGCATTCCTAGATTAAACGCATCTCTTTAAATGAAACATCTGTAAATGTAATCTGCTGATGTTTGCAAATAGAATAATAGCCAATATTTCTGCTCTTCAAGCTGCTGTTAAAACCTGTCGTAGTTGCTACGCTTTTACAATGTGCATATTTACCAAACCTTGCAGCTCCTGCCACTAGATGGAGCAAATGTCTACTGTCTAGACAATATTATTGTCTCTCTTAAAAGTTTATAGCTAAAGGCCTTTTTAAACAGAATTCAGCTAATTTTGGGGGAAAAACCACTTAATTAGAAAATCTGTAATAATGAATTCAAACAAACAAGGAGAATATGATTATTAACATTTTACCACATTTAATAACTAAAGAAATTCTTGAAGAAACCATTTTCACAATGAAATGATATTCCTCATTTTTCTTTAAATTTGGGCTCCTGAATGTTCTCCTGTGGTTTAACTCAAACATTGAAAAATGCATATCAAACGTTCTGATTTTCATTAGCAGATTCATCTCTCGTGTATTAATGGTGTAATGGATATTTTCTAGTCGAATGCATCTTCATAATTAGCATGTGTTGAGAAGGATTTAAGACAGTGTTATTATAGACAGTGTATATATAAATATTCATGGGTTTGACGTATTTAAGCTTATTTGAATATGCATATTTGAGTTATTATTTATTCTGGTTAGATTCTACACTAAAATGATTATAAATGAACGAAGCTACGGCTTTAAACTTGTGTCTTCATACACTTTCTGGCCGCTTTATTAGGCACACCTATCCAATTGCTTGTTTCTAATCAGCCAATCACATGACAGCAAATCAATGTATTGAGGCATGTAGATGATCTACTGCAGTTCAAACGAGCATAGGAATGGGGAAGAAATGTGATTTAATTGACTCTCAAAGTGGCACGGTTGTTGGTCCAGGTATTTCAGAAACTGCTGATCTACTGGGATTTTCACACATAACCATCTCTAGGGTTTACAGAGAATGATGCGAAAAAGTGAAAATATAATTTAAGCGGCATTCTTTGTAGGCGCGAATGCTATGTCTGTGCCCGAGGTCAGAGCAGAATGGCCAGTCTGAGTTACTGTTGTCTTTCCCTCAGCTCGAACCAAACAAATATTGTTATAATCAAAATATGCAAAAGAAAATCTCTGAGGAATGATCAATTAAGGCAGTTTTGTAGCCCCAACCAGGTACTAGCAACATGTACCTAATAAAGTGGCTGGTGAGTGATTAAATTGACCTTTTTTATAGTAATTTATGTAATTGTTATTAGAGCTTTAAAACGGTTAACACTTGTTATAAAATGGTTTTAAACATCACGATTGTAAATCAGAGACACTTTTTTGATTGCTAGAGTAAAAATGAACATCAAAGAACCATTAAAATGCGGACTGATAGAGAAAGTATAACGCTATCTTTAGGAGGCCGTGAAAATTAAATCAAAATGTTGTGTTCTTTAACAGCTTGAAAGAAAATTAGATCCTTTGTTTTTACACTCAATAACAGTTTTGGGACTGTAATATTTCACCCATTGAATAAATAGGCTACGTGTGTCTTCTAGTATTGCAACAGCAATAATAAAACCATGTATTTGCTATGTAGATGATGCTCACATGTGACAGTTGTTTGAAAATATCCATATATCAATTTTATCCATCTCCAGATCACATTGAGCACGACCTGTACAGAGATATTTGCCGAGAATGCATCAGAACTCAGATCAGACAGAAAGTCGAAGACAGATCATTGTGAAAATGTGTTTTTGGGTGATAGTGATTGAAGATAAAATAAAAGAGCACTGTAATGTCAGGCTGATTTCTTCCCGGAATGTAATAGAGAGAATTGGGTGGGTACAATCAAGCAGAACTGTGCCATTTTGTATTTTGCACAATTTAGGATTTGAAGGTAGCGCACAGCAGTGTGAAAAACACAGCAAAGTACGTCTAAAAAATATATATATTATATTAAAGCTAATACTTGTTTTTAACACATTCTGTAAAACATTTACACAATTTGTTTTGATAAATCTGATTCCTTGCCAATATGGCATCAAAGTCTTTGGTGTGTTTCTATGTAGATTTAACAAACTTTAAAGGTGCCGTTATATGACAGTTTTAAAGCATTTAAGCCTTAAAACGTTAACAGCAAACTACAATATAAAAGACTGTATTACACAAAACATGTGATAACTGTAGAGAATACAGTGACAAAATGTGATGCGTTTGACATTTTAGTGTAAGACCTTAAATTTAACAGTTACAATTTGATGAAAATACAGTTTATTGTTGTAAAATTAACAAATTACTGTGTAATCTGTTAAAGTGCACTGTGATCCGAGAATTATGACAGACATTCAGATACGGGAAACCCGTAGTCTCTTCATTACTGTCTTTACCATTGCATTCAAGAGTGTACAGGCCCAAGGTCAGGCTGACCTGAGTTCAAAAAAACTCACTCACCCTTACCGCTCCTGAATGCTGGAGTCAGGACATGATGTCCCCAGTCCCCCCTCCCGTAAAAGCGGAACTTTGTTCACACCCACTTATCTGTAATGTATTAATACCCTGAAGAGACTGACAATAAATTTGTGACTACGGTTGAAGCATGAACTCCGTGTCGTGTCTCTTTCCTTGTCACCCTGACAACTCAGAACTTTGTCTCTTGAGAGGGGAGAGCACAGAATCCTTCCATTACAGCACAAAGCAAAAGTACTTGAGTTAAAGTAAGGATTCACAAGGTAAAATATTACTCCAGTGAAAGTAAAAGTACGAAAGTATTTGCCTTGAAACGTGCTTAAGTATTTACTGTGGTTATATACCTTTGTCATCCTTGTCAAGACTCTTGCTTAAACCTTGAATCAAAATTCCCTTTAGAACCAAATGAAATAATACTATTTAAGGTTTATTTTTAACATACTTGCAAGTTAAATAAAAAAAAAAACATTTAATGTCCAAAATATTAAACCAACTTACAATTATAGCGTCTTTTTATATGTTCAGCGTCTTTTCAGGCTGCCTAGCGACTTTTTTTAATCCTACTGACTTTTCCTGCTCCTGTCGAATATCAGCGACTTTTTTCATTCGGGCTGACAGGCTCTTCAGATTGAAAATCGCTTCTCTGCTGTGGCTGTCTCTCTTTTAAGTGTCCAAACATCAAATTAATTGAATATGTGCAAGTCTAACACCCTATTTGGCTGATGCGATTTCCTGGTTGACATTTGTAGGGAGGACGGCAGTTTAAATCCACGCTTTCTAAAATAAACCACAAAATTTAAATAAATCATTTCCTATTATTTTATCTGTATATAACTTATCACTCACACAGTCACAGTCCACAATCACCTCTATTCATCTGCGTGTAATCCTCCGTGACAGCGTTACACTTAGCTTTGGCTAGCATTATGTCCAAGCTTTACACACAATGGTTCACAAAGGAGTGGGAATCATATCCCGGGTTCAAGGGTTGGTTAAAGCCTTCAGGGGCATATTGCAGGTTTTGCAAAAATGATTTTTATGCCAAACTGAGTGACATAAAAAAACTTACCCTGGTCTCATTGTTTTAATTATTATTTAAATTTATTTTACATGTTTGTTTTATAACCCTGTGTGTTTTAATTTAATAATGACATGAAACACATGTACATGCAAGACTTTTTTTGTTGGCATTGATGAAAAAAAAACATTAGGGGTGCAGGGAATGTTTGGCACAGCGTCATGCAAATTAGATGTCATCTAGCGACTTTTGGGCCAGCCTATAGCGACTGAGGAGTTGCCAACAACTCACAAGTTTTCTTTTATATATTGTACCTAATAGCGGCATGGTGGCGCAGTGGGTAGCACTGTGGCCTTCCAGTTAGAAGGTTGCCGGTGACCTTCCTGGAAGGAGTTTTCTCCCCATGCATGCGTGGGTTTCCTCCGGATACTCTGGTTCCCCCCACAATCCTCAAAACATACGGTTAGGTTAATTGAATAATCTAAATTCCCCTTAGGTGTGAATGTGTGAGTGAATGTTGCCCTGTGATGGACAGGCGACCTGTCCAGGGTGTACCCCCGCCTCTTACCCAATGTGTGCTGGAGATAGATTCCTATCTCTAGCGCACATTGGGCGAGAGGTACACTCTGGACAGGAAGGTCACTGGCGATCCTCAAACCGCCAACCTTCTAACTGGAAGGCCACAGTGCTACCCACTGCACCACAGTGCCTTGCACCTGATATATTGTACCTAATATTCTAATTCTTTATTGAACCTAAATGTTTCTGTGCCCAAATATAACCTGGACATATCAGATTACTGTAACAGAAACTAGTTTCGGGAGTTTCTTCCTTCAAGGCACAGGCATTTAAAAAAAATGCTGCCGTTGAACTGACAATGAACTGCATTCTCACTAAGTAGATACCACCAAGCAGCAACCAAAACGGAGCGCGCACTGTTCCCTGATTGATGGCTCACGCTAACTTCACCAATTCCATTTTTTATCCAATGTGACGGTGTCCAAAGGAGACCAGAGACAAGGAGCTTTGTACATCAGAGAGACGTGTATGTTTCCCTCTGTCTCCTTCCCGCAGAGTGCAGCTGAGACTGGACCGCCTGATCCACAAGATCCACTCACCACTCCATTTGAGGTCCCCGGATAAGAAGAGGATCACAGCAATCACAAGTACCAACACTTTTTGCACCCTCCGGGTGTTTGCACTTCAACCACCTTCGTGTGATTCTTTCCCTCGCTACACCACTCAAAGAAAAAGGAACGAAGGTATTTGGCTTTAAAATGTAGTTAAAGTATGAAAATACTTGAAAAAGTTACTTAAGTACAGTAACAAATGACTTTCTTCGTTACTGCAAGTGAAAACACCTTTCATTTGAGGGTGGAGTTACAGCTTGGTTCATCTCAGCCATTTAAAAACGAAGCATTTAAATATTTACTTGTATCTTTATTTGGAGCTTGAATGCTTTGTTTTGTGGTAACGTTTCTTTCTGGAGGAGACAAAACTCTTAGTCAAGCTTGGTTCTTGGTTCTCTGACACTCTTGGTTCTTACCTTTCTGGTACTGGAGCCAGAGCTGCTGCTGGGATTTCTTGCTGGGGAAGTAGATGTTGCAGGTGAGTTCAGAGCCGTACAGTGCCTCAGCGATATAATGAGTGCCGTACTGCTTGATGAATGCCAGAAGCTCATCGCGGCTGCTGTCAGCTGTCAACGACTTCAGCACTTTTGAAAAATCTGTGAGAAATCAATAAATAAAAGAAATAATAATATTCAGTTTAAGTTACAAGTCCACAAAAGTTTATTTTGTGCTTTAAATGATCTGCTTATCTTTCGTTTTACTTTCACTTGGTTGCTGTACGAGGCTCTCTCAGTTTTCTTCGTATTCATTCATTTAACCTTTTTTTACCCACTTCTTCCTTTTCAGGGTCATGGGTTTTGTGGTGCTTCACTTCGGGTGAAAGGAAGGGGAACACACACATTCACTCCTAAAGGGAATTTAATTAACCTGACTCATGTTTTTGGTCTTCTTTTTTGCAGTTGCCTTTATTGGCAATGGATAGGACAAAGGAGAGGGAAAGGAAAGGAAGCAGGGAGAGAGAGAGAGAGAGAGAGAGAGAGAGGGATGGGAAAGACGACAGCCTCAGACTCATGAAGGAAGGTCAACATGGTACGATAAGGGTCTTCATCAGCTGATGAACCTACCTCACTTTCCTTTGAAACATGAACTTTTTACTCAAAGGTTTAATTATATTGACTCCAGATAAAATATCAGGTTTCTCAAAAAAAGTTTCTCTTTTCATTTATTTGTAATTAAATTATTTGGTATCTCTTGCGTCAACATGCAAAGGTGTCTAAAACTAGTTTTGAAAGGTAATTTATTCATAATTCTAATAAATTGTCTTTAAAACAGTTTAAAAAGTTTGCAGCTTTAAAAATTTTTTGTAAATTTTTTTTAGTCTCTGCCTTCATTTTTTTAAAACATTTTTCATTACATATCTGTTACAATAATACCACAACAAATCTGAAAATACAAATTTGAGTATTACATTTTTTTCTGCAAGAATTGAAAATGAATAGTTTTTACGTTTTATAACAAAAATCAAGAGTGTTGAGAGAAAATTCATAAATCTCCCTAAAAAAGCAAAGTGCAAACCAGGTGAACCTATTCTAAACATTATACACAGTTGTATACACTTTGATTTGTGCCACATCTTTAAACACAAGCCAGATCACAGATCTTGTACTTCAGAGGGTTATCCTTTCTTTTCACCACTAAATGGCACTAATTTGGGATCTGCAAAATGAAATTGAAAAACAAAAGTGCATTTTCTCACATTACCTGGCAAAGTCTGTGTCATAAATCTTGTAATGTTGGTTTAAAACCAAAATCATCAAAGCTCTTAACTTTTTTGAAACTTACACTTTATATTTGAAATCAAAGTTAGATTGAGAAACTTTTGCGAATTTTTTTAGCTTCTGTGTTTTTGTGTTGTCTCCTCTGTGTGATATTCTCATAAAAAGAGTAAAAAAACAGTTTTCCTAGAATTTTCAAGTTTTTTTTTTAAACTTAAAGCTGCTGATATTAGTCGCCAAACACACAAGACGAAATGTTGCCATTGCAGTTGTGTAAGTGGGAAAATCAACCTATGTTAATCTCGCCCCAAGATTTTACTGAATCTTTTTAAATTGCAAAAAATGCAGTACTTAAAAAAACAATATTATCCCCACTGGAGGACTATAAGCTGGGTTTGGGCTACATAAAAAAACTAACAATACTTGTGAATTGATCAAATAAAATCTTTAAAAAAAATCTTTTTTTTTGCTGTTTACCTGTAGACAAAGTGATTGCACTCAGCTTGACTCTGTACAAGTTACTCCGCACCCTCCACTGTTGCATCATGGGATATCCTGTGGCTTCATTGAATTGAGCATCTCCTGTAATACAAGCAGGCAGAACAACTATTTATTAGAATATAGATGAATCCTCCGTCTTTTGTACATGTGCACCTACAGTCTGTGCACTATCCATATTTTTAAGTGCAGGAAATGAGGCTTGGTTTGTCCCAAACCATATTAGGTATTTAAAAATATCTAGTTGCTAAATAATAATTATCCAAATTTAATTGGATGCGCCTTTCTATCACTCAAAGTCACACCATTCAAGGAAGCACAAGAGAGAACAAACAAGTAAACACGTTTTGTACACGTGTCAAAAACAAGAACCTTTGTTTGTACTATTCCATACTTCAGGAGGCAGATTATTCCAGACGATTGGGGCTGATGAACTCAGTGATCTTCTCAAGGGTTTATGGGTGACTTGGGCAAAAGATTAAATGGATCTAAAGGATGGGAACAGAAAGCCAGTTTGTGGTATGTAAGGAGGATTTTGAATATGAACTTGTCGTGGTTATATGATGGAGAACTGGTGTGATATGCTCAATATATGGGGATTCTGTGATTATCCTGACTTTAGTTTATGGGGTCTCTCAGGATCGCCCTTTCCTGTTCCTTTTATTTTAAGCTCTCTCCCCAGCACAAGCTCCGCTGCTCCCCCTCAGTTCCTCTTCTGTCACGTGACCTTTGTTTTCCTCATGCTTTTCCTCCTTTTTTTCTCCATCTGTTTCACCATCAAGTTTACTGTTTGTCGTCTTCCCCTTGTGTTTAATGCAATTTAAGACATTTGTCCGACTATTTTACACCATTCACATATGCTTGCCTGTATTCCAATGGAGGTTTGTTTTTCTTGCTTATTCCAGCATTTATTTTATATTCCAGTTTAGTTGTCTAAATGTATGTTCTTTGTCAAAGGAATGTTCTGTTGATTTATTTCTGGCATCTGTCCAGTAAATCCGTTGTTCTCCACTCAGCTCTTGCGTTTGAGTCCTTCTAAGATGACCAAGTCTAGACATAAGGTCTTGAGTGACCTTTTATTGTTGAGAGTCTAAGGAACACATGTGCAATGATCGTGTTGCGCAATCAGCATCTTAATATTCAACACCTCTGAGGTGAGATTAGAAGGACTCCTGAACACAGATTTAGACTATTTTTAAGTAATATTTGAGATTGAATTATAGCACATGTGTCAAACTCAAGGCCCGCGGGCCAGATGTGGCCTGCCATGTAAGCTAATGTGGCCCGTGACAGCTTAAATGTTTTGAGTGTCTAAAAAAAAAAAAAAAACTACGTCCCACAATGCCTTTAGCCGTAACGGTGTTTCCGCATCCATACTCACGAGTGAAACTGCAGAGCTGCCAACTCTCACACATTGAACGTAAGACTCTCGTAAGACAAAAGTGTAACTTAGATAACGCTTCATAACATTAGTTAAAGTATTGAATAAAAATCAGATTGAATAAAAAGAATGTTATTAATTAAAGTTTTAAAACATTGTTCACAGTAAGTCTTACTATTATTATTCACATGCTTATTATACCCTTTTTATTTATTTTAGACGATTTGTTGGAATAAATCCGGAAAAAGGGACCAAGGCTGCAAAGGGAAAGGTGACGTCTAAAAAGACAGGGAAAACTGTCCAAAAGAAGATTGTGCAGTCGAAAGTGTCTAATCTTCTAAAAAGACTGATAGGCTTTGAATGGCACTTTATTTAAAATGTGTATTTTTGGAGTGGTTTGTATACGTATGATGTTTCTCAAGGTACAACGTACCTTTTTGTTTTATTCGTTAATTTAAAATTTGGGGTTTTGTCCTTGGGGATTTTTTATTTAATGTAATAGCGAGGCATTTTGCAATCGTATGTTTGTTTCCTTAAGCCATCTTTATACTGTTTTCTGGGTGCTTATTTGTTACACTTTAGTTTATGCACTCAAAATATGCAATTTTGCCTTTTTTTCAGCACTACAAACAAACAGCTTACCCATATAATGTTACATGGAAATAAAGAAGGACTAAAACAGTAACTTGGCCTTATTTTTTTGTTGTCCACAAAAAGAAAATGGAGTGTATAATAATATTTGTTTTTTAAAGTATTTAGGTTCTGTTATAAATTTAAAATAAGCTACACATATACTGCTAAATATCATTAATATATCTTAAAATTAAGATATATTAATGATTCTGCTGCTAAATAACCATTGTATGCTCTAGGTAAAAAAAAAACAAAAAAAACAGGAGCCTACTGCTAAATAACAGTGTTTTGCTGTAGCAAACAAAACAGCATTATGCTGTTATTTTAACGGTCTAATGCTGGCAACCACAGCTGCCAGTAGATTACCATTATTTTACAAGTTTTTTTACAAAGCGTACTGTCCTTCAGAGGGCAGTGTGGAACAGGATAAAAAAAGCCATTGCAACCAAGCACATATAGATGTAATACAGGAAAAAACATTGCAGGACGGGGTAGGGTCAGGGAAGGTGGTGGGACTACTGCTGTCAACAGCCGACATTTTCCTGTTGTCATTAACGACGCTGTACTCATGGCCCGTTCAGATTACAGTGGTTGGGAGAAGCTTGCAGAGGTTTGTGTCCTTGAAGAGGGACACTGAAGAGAGAGCCTCCCTCTGCGGAGCATCTTGTTATCTCGCTCTCTGTGGGGAATATTTTGACTTTTCTTGATGATCTACCAGGCCAGAGGAGATAACTAGGGGAAAGCCAGATGGAAGAAGTTGATTTTAGGTCAAAAACTGTAAATTTCCACAGATTTTTACTATTTATCACCGATCTCCGTTTTATCCAACATCTGTTGCGTAGCTGTCAGTCTCTCCCCGATGATATCCAGTTTGAATGAGTCCTGACAGATTTAAGTCCAGACAACATTCCATTCCAGCCGGTCAGCTTAGTGGGGTTTTGAGCACTGACCGCCTTTGACAATCACCGCCACATATTCCAATCAGCAAAGTCCCAGTTATCACAGCTTCAATTAGATAAATGTCTTCGACATCCTCCAGGGACAGAGCAGCCAGGCACACGATCCGCCACTTTGCTCCCCTGAACCCATGCTCCTTGTCGAGAAAATGGTGTCAATTGCATTCAGAGACCAGTTCATCAGATGCATAGTTCCTTTTATTTGGAGAGCAGGGCAGCGAGAGTCTCTCACAGACAGTCAAACACAGAGTGCCAGCAGATAATCAGAGATAAGGTAGTGGAGAAATATGCGACTGCTTCCGCCAAGAGCAAGAGAGAAGAAAAATGTGTAGATTTAAGGATTGAAGAAACGAGATTTTTCTCTGCTTCTCCATTTTTTTATTTACTTAACTGTTGTTTCTGAGAGCTATTGCACAGATTAAGCGTTTTACATGCAAAACTTAGTTCGAGATACGAAATGTTTGAAATACGAAAGCCACCCTGGACTGGAATAATTTTGTGTCTCGAGGTACCACTGTATATATTTTCTTGCACCTATATTTTCTCGCACCTACTATTTTCTTGGCACCAGACCATTGTCGATCACTACAGATCGCAAGCCTTCTGTGTGACAATAGTGAGTTTGTGAACAATGCCTGTCCATTCGTTCATTTAGTTTAGTTAATTCCTCCTCCTTTGGTGAAGTCTTATGTTATTCAGGTTTTCCCTACAAGGGTCTTTTTTGTTTTCTTTTTAGTTTATATTACCTGTTTTTGTGATCAATAAACTGAGATCAATAAACTATAATAAATATGACCACAGAATGGCTGTTGTCTACTCTCAGCCAAAGAACAAGCTACGTTTTAATCAAGTACTTGTCATGGAGTTCACATTAGAAAGAACCGGAGTGAAAAATTTGTAAATAACTTAAAAAAAATGAATGGATAAGGACATGAGAGAAAATGAAGGCTTTCTGCTCTGATGGCTTTTCCTCACAGAAATCGAGAAACAAACTGCGCACACTAAGCTGATTCAGCTCCTTGAGTCACTGAGCATTTTCCAGAGCATTTATCATGAGTAACGGGGTATACACAGATGTTCTCCAGCATGGAGCCTCGGGAACGAACAATCAAGGAAATAAAAATGGAATTTATAAAAAAAAAATATATATATAACGTGCATATTTAAAAAACACATGTTAAATCTTAACGAATGAAATCTAACAGACAAAAAATCTGTATTTGTTACAAATTAGATTTCTAAAACACATTCAAAGAAGAATGATCAAAATCAATATCCCATAGAAGTCAGAGAACAAGCTGAAGGTTTGCACTCACTGCCACATTTGCTCTCCAGATTCAGGTTTGGGAGGGTGCCTCTATCATGTAGGACCATGCACATCGAGACCTAGCAATGCCATTGAATCAGAAAGAAGTCAGGCCCCATTCACAGCGAGACTCAGAGTGAACCTGCTCTCATCGGTGGAGGGCACAGACCCTCACACTACTCTCAGAGAATTTATTTCAAATACAATACACATACAGAGGCCTGCTTTAGGTCTTTTGTAGAGCTCTGGCATTACACTGGCAAAATAAATAGTATTCTAGTATCTAGTAATGTCTCGGTCTAACTCTGTTAGTTGCTTACACTAAAAAGTAATTAGTTAGAAAGAACATATTTTGATGCCCCCTTTAATGCCATGGTTGCTTCAATGATGCATGGAATAAATAAAATAAAAAGGTAAAATACAAATACTAATTAATTCAGATAAGCAGAAATATATACATCTTGATATGACATCTTGTATGATCTTGGTTAAAATCCAGGATTTAAAAAAAATCTAGTTTTGATCAGAATGGCAAAATGGCACAACAAATCCAAGTTTCAGCTCCAGGAATTCAGTTATTTCTTCAAATTGCAGCAACCCCCTTTGATTCTTTTTTTCTTTGAAAAATGCTTCGAGCAGTCAGTCGCACAACAGCTTTTCACTATTTTCAGTGTTTATATGGGTCACACTCACATTCACAGCTAGCACATGTATTGGCTCTTTACCGCTATATGTGCATACACCCTTTCGTGTTGTCACAAAATTAAGCTACCGTAAAAATATAGCCGTTATTTAGCAACAGGAATGATCACCAACAATCAAGAAAGCAGGATTATTTGGTGTCATGGCATTTCACTGTGATAAAAGTAAAAAAAAAAAGAAGGACATTTTTCTTATGCTAAAATCAGTGACATCAAGTAAGATCTTGACAAAAATCCTGGATTAAAAAAAAAAAAAAAGGTATTTTGATCAGAACTGAGGTAGGGATTTATAACCAGCCATGCACAACATGAAAGGGTAGTGAATTTGAACAACACACACAAGGGTTAAGCAAGAACATTTTACAAATAACATAATTGCATATGTTACAGTTATTATGAGCACCTATCAGTAATGGTTTGCATGAAATCCTCCTTGTCTCAACATCACAAAGAGTGGAGATTTTTTTTTAATTGGTTATAAAATTGGTAAAATTCACAAGTCCATTATCTTACAAATTGTACAATAGAGTTGTTTAAAATACTGCGACACTCAGTAAATTCCAAGAACAAATTCTTATTGTCTTATTGAAAATCCCTTGGAATATCCTGCAAGAAGTAAGTATGTCGCTACTGAATAGTAGATACCTGTGATTTATAGATGCACAACAAATAACTACACAGCATCTGACTTTTTCATAAGATGTGGATACAATATTCCAAACTAAAATCAGATCACAGCAGTGTGTGAATTAAAGTGGCGTAACAATACACAATACAAAATTGTCATAATACGTATCGTGCAGTTACTGGGAGATATCGTCTTGGAGCTGATGTGTATTTGCTTCTTGGTGTGTTTGTGATTCTAGTCACTTCTGCAACTTCTTTAACTCATCTTCTAGTTTTATGTAATATTTACTAGGAGACAATTATCCTTTACTCACATTTTAAACAAGAACGATTATAAAATTGGTTCCCTCCATCACTCAGAGTTAAAAATATGACTAATTCCTACATTAACACTGACCCTAGTGGATGGATTGTTTCAAATGCTCAAAACTAGACTCTAGCCTTCTTAGCTTTGAGGTCCCAAAGCTACTTAAATTACATTTTTTACAATGATGGTTCATTTTATAAACAATAACTGGTTAAAATAGTGTTTCAAAATATCATATTGTAAACATAATATCGAGGTATGTATCATATTGTGAGCAGAGTGTATTGTTATACCCCTAGTGAATGGTGTGTTTTTCACTCTCTTACAACATCACACGTTGCATCTCGACGGTGTGCGTGCGTGTGGGTATTGACCTGATAGCAGCTGTAGATTCGCCATGGGTTCAGACAGCACCCCTCGACACTGCTCCTCCACTGGTAGAGGAATCACCATTAGCCCATCTGCCAGCTGAGGGAAGTCCTTCATCAGGTTCTTATCTCTGAAAAACAGGGATAAAATAGAGGGATTTATCAGAAATATAGTTAAAAGCCTGTTTCTCTGACCTCTACGTTTTGTTTTATCTGAAATGGGAACTTTTTTAATGAGTACAAATACTTGAAATTTCAGTGTTTAGCAAGAAAGGGTTATACAGGTGCTGGTCTTATAATTGTCATAGTGCAACATATTGGCCAAGGGAAGATGGTGCCTGAGGTGTTCGAGCCCTTTGATCGCTGCTTGCAGCTTAAATTATTATTATTGTTTTCAACATTTATTCATTTAATCTTAAAAACAACTAAACACAGTGGTAACTAAAGGGATTAATGCCACTTTTCTTTTTGTTTTCCAAATAACCAAAATTGTTTCCTCTACAAGGGCGGCACAGTGGGGCAGTGGGTAGCACTGTGGCCTTGCCCTGTGATGGACTGGCGAACTGTCCAGGGTGTACCCCCGCCTCTCACCCAATGTGTGCCGGAGATAGGCACCGGCAGACCCCCGCGACCCCGAAAGGGAATAAGCGGGAATGAAAATGAATGAATGAATGAATGTTTCCTCTACAGGATTAATTAACACAAAATTTATTGTCTGTTCCATTTAATAGTGGGTAAAACTCTGTCATATCTATCGTTCGTTAGTGATTTCTGACTGTTTGAAAAGAAAATTCTCAGGAAGTGACACTTCTTTGCCCTATACGGCGTCTATGACACATCATTATTTTGATTATTCATGAGTCTGACCTCTATTATCCTATGAGAAGATGCTGTGTATTAATTATTGATGATGTCTTGTCAAGTTTCAAGAGCGCAGGAGTTCAGAATGGTTCAGAATTGGCTGTTCATAAAGCACTTATCGTTGATATTTGTTATTTGATATATTTGCGAAGTTGTAGATGCCCATTTCCATTGCATTTTTTGAAAATGATCAAGTCCCTTTCTTAAAAATTGGAGCATGACTGGTCATTACAACTTAAGACAACTTATCGATTTCATCTTTATTTATGAAGTTAATTGATTTGTTGCTTATACCAACAGGCCTAATCCGTACAAACTTTCCTCATGTGTGAGAAGGATCCAGCAAGCTTAATGAGTGGGTGGGAATGTCCATGTACTACCTTGTTTACAAAAAGCACAGAATTTGCAGAAAGGAAAAGACTACTGTCCTCAGTTTCCTCTACTCTAGCATCAACTAACTTCATGTCTTCTTTCAGCACATCCAAATATCTCGTCTTTGGTCTTCCTCTTGACCTCTTGCCTGGCATCTCCATCTCCAACATCCTTCTACCAATATAACCACTATCCCTCCTCTGCACATGTCCAAACCATCTCAATCTGGCCTCTCTGACTTTGTCTCCAAAACACCCACCCTGAGCTGTCCCTCTGATGTGCTCGTTCCTAATCTTGTCCATCCTCGTCACTCCTAAACTGAACCTCAACATCCTCATCTCCGCTACTTCCATCTCTGTTCTTGTCTCTTCCTCACTGCCACAGTCTCCAACCCATACATCATAGCTGGTCTCACTACTGTTCTGTACACCTTTCCTTTGATTCTTGCTGACACTCTTCTGCACTCCTCTCTTCACCTCTTTTCCACACTCCCCGTCGCACTGTACTGTTGACCCCAAATACCTAAACACCTTCTTGACCTCAGCCCCCTGTAACCTCACTGTTGTACTTCCCTCTCTCATTCAAACACATGTATTCTGTCTTACTGCGACTGACTTTCATTCCACTTCTTTTTAGAGCTGACCTCCAACTTTCCAGGTGTTTCTCTACCTGCTCTATGCTCTTAATACAAATCACAATGTCATCTACAAACATCATTGTCCACGGAGATTCCTGCCTGACCTCATCTGTCAACCTGTCCATCACCATAGCAAATAAGAAGGGACTCAAAGCTGATCCTTGATGTAGCCCCACCTCCACCTTGAACTCCTTGTCGGACCTACAGCACATCTCACTGCTGTCTTACTCCTCTCATACATATCCTGAACTACTCTGATGTTTTTCTCTGTCACTCCAGACATCCTCATACAGGACCACATACACTCAAATATTGTGCATATTAATAAACACATTTACTAAACCACTCAGTAATTGGACAGTTCTCAGATGCATATTAACAGAACCTGGTAACATGAACAATGGCATCTACGCTGGTACATAATTTGTTCAGCACTTCCTTTTAAAATACAAAGTGCCAAGGTATACATGTTAATATTTGTTCAAGGGTGTTCTGACACTTTAAAGGGTGTACACAAGAGCTTGAGTCAGGAGACAGCCCCAGACTCTGGTTGCAAAAACTTGATGATTTTTTTTGGTATTTGTAGACCTCTGTAAACCTAGATATTATTGATTAACAAGTCAATTAATGAAAAATAGCAATGCTGAGATTCTTGTTTAATTTAAACGTAAAAGTCTCCAATTTTGAGGCTGAATTAACACAGAACACACACTCAGGCACAGTGTTTTAGCGAAAAGAATCAATATTTAAATGGAAGTTGAGTAAATACCAGCTTGATGCTTCAGGCAAAGATATTAAACAAAGGCTGGGTTTATTTTTGAGTGTTATCACTGTGATTTGTTACTCTGTGTTCTCTCATCCATGACACAGAAAGAGCTTTAGAAAAGGCTGATGAGATCGCTTTGGGATTTCCTTGTTCTTGGCAAGTTAATGAAGTGTAATTAGCCACCAATTAAAATCCCTCTTCAAACACCTCATTTGTGTAATTGAGCTTCTGTCTTTTTCTGAAACATCAAGATCGCAGACAAAACATTCATTATCATCAACATAGTATGATTTTGTGTTTTTTTTTTCTTTTGGCTTTATCGTGGTTCAATCAGTGTTCTTGATTCTAAGGATAAGGATGATTATGTAGTAAATATAATAACATTTTTACACACAGTTAATGTGCCTACATAAAATAAGATGTGACACGTTGAATGATTGAATGAGTACAGTGGTGGTCCGAGATACGAATGCTTTCGACTTACGAAATTTTGGAGATAGGAAAGGTCTCGCGGGACATTTTCTGCTTCAAGATACGAAGAAAAATTCGAGATACGAACAATAATAAACATTTCTGCTCTATGTTCCACTTGTTTGTCTGACATCGTGCTGTGCTCCTTTCTCCTTAAGGGGCTGATATGCCTTAAAACACTTTAAATCAGTTTTAAATCGAGCGAAACATTATGTATAGATTACCAATAATAAACTATAACAAATGTTAGAGTCAAGGTGTCGTAAAGAAATAATGTTTATAACGTGGAAAGGGCTGTTCTGTAGCGAAAGTTAGAGAAACCCTGTGAAGCGTCTCTCCATCTGTCTGCACTCGTGCTTGAAACCGTGTTGGTGTTAGTAATTCGTGAAATATCTCGAGAAAGGTAACTTACACCATCCTTTCCACCTCCTCCGACACATCGCTTCAAGGTAAGGTGTCACATTTGTGTACATATTACATATTTTGATTGTGTTTTATTCTGTTTTATTATCATTTATTACATTAACAATATGTAGATTTAAGGATTGAAGAAATGTTACTTGATTTTTCTCTGGTTTTCCATTTTTTTGCAACTTATACTGTTTTTTTTTGAGAGCCGTTGCACGGATTAGGCGTTTTACATGTAAAACTTGCTTCGAGATACGAAATGTTCGAGATACGAATGTCACCCTGGAACGCATTAGTTTTGTATCTCTGGGTAACACTGTATTGCAGTTATAGACTGACTGTTTTGATTAAATGAGGTCTTAGTTGACTTGAATTTTGTTTTCATGCGCCTGGGATAATTTGTTATATTAAATTACTAAAAATTAGGGGTGTAACGGTTCACGGGGATGTATTGAACCGTTTCGGTGCAGCCTGTTTGGCACACTTGCGTACCGTTTCGGTATATTTTTTTTAATTAAATAATATAAATGTATTATTAGCGCGATATTAAGCGCAGCGGAACAATGTTCCTGGGTGGGTTTCCGCATGGACGCTATTGAGTGACGCACAGTAGAGGTGCACGGGTAGCTGTGAGAAATGGCATCAGCGAAAGAGAAGCCAGAGCTTGAAGACCCTCCCACCTCACTACGGTCTCCTGTTTGGGAACACTTTGGCTTCTCTGTTAAAATACATAATGGGGATAGACGAGTGGATAAATTTAAAGTTGTATGCCGACATTGTTCCATTTCTTTATAGAGTGTGCAATTTATTTAAAATATCACCCAAATGTGTCACATTTATTTATTTTATGCAAGAATTCTACTGTGTATTGGCAGCTTTTCAAAATAAAGATTTTGTAAGCTCTTATTGTTTTGTACCGAAAATGAACCGAACCGAGCTCTCCAAGACACTGTACCGAACCGAATACGATTTTAGCGTACCGTTACACCCCTACTAAAAATGTAATTTAAAAAGTATCATTGAACACTAAACATATCGCAAATAAACATTTAATCAGGAGGCGAAAGGTTGAAAAAAGATGAACAAATGTAATCAAGTTGAAAACCCTAACAGTGCTCCCCCCTTTTAGCGATCGCATCTTCTTTCCATAAAGGACTGTGCCAAGTGTCTGACTGCCAAGCGATAATGCCTGAATCTGAAGTACCCCAGCACTAGACATCAAAGGCTCTGATCAACTCAGAAACTTTTAATGGTTTCAGAATTTTTTTCCAATGGCTGGGAATTACCACAACTACAATTCACATTTCTTATTATTTTGAAAACTTTGCCAAAAGAGTAATAGCTGCAGATATATTCATTGATAAATATTATTCAACATTTGCGTTTTATTTTAATGCAAATGCACAAAGTCAATGTTAACATTCCAAAAGTCCTAATTTGAAATTGTAGAAAGTCCTAATTTGAAATTGTAGACATGGATGTTTAAGTAAAAAACCCACTTAAGTGCATCGATGGACAAAGTACACAGAGCATGTAGTTGTGTAAAAGTTGAGATACCTAGTATAAAATATTACTCCAGTAAAAGTGAAAGTGCTCTCTTTAAACGTCGACTTGAGTAAAAGTATAAAAGTACTTGACCTCAAATGTACTTAAGTGTCAAAAGTAAAAGTAATTTGGTGTGATGCAGTTCCAATGTCTAGTCATGTCCTTTATACACTCAATCAAGTCATACAGGGTAAAAAAAAGCCCACTAACACCTTTAAACAACATTTTTTGAAGTAATGTAGAAATATTATTCCATCTTATCACATGGCACCTTGCTCCTTTATTACATCACAGTTGAGCTGTACAATAATTTACAAAAATGGATTTACTCAAGTTTACAAAGGATGTCTTTTTTTCCAATTTTTCCTTTCCACTACTTCCCAAAAAGTCACTTCCGTATTTTTCGCCGTATAAGACTCACTTTTTCTTCCCCAAAACTGAGAGGGAAAATTTGGTGCGTCTTATACGGCGAATGCAGATCGTCGCGGAGCGGAGGGCGGTCACGGCCGTGGGAGAGGCGTAAGAGAGGCCGCGGCTTCGGCCTAGCTCCTGTTATGGTAAAAATATACCTTCTCATTTGATAATAAACACTGGAGACCGTTTGAGAGAGAACACAGCAAATGCGGCTATTTATTGTAAAGATTTAGCAGACTCAATGCACTTCCTACACACGTGTTATCCGCATTGGAAGAAGAACCTCGAGCCTCTCAGGGTGGGACTTGAAGTATGATGTGTGCTCTTAAAAGTTTCTCAAATTACATTTCTCTAAAGGACCACTAGATGGTAGTATTATATAGGAAAATTCCCATCACACTCCCCGGCGGTGCGCGCTGACGTCATCGCCCATCTCGTCGATCCTACCATAGCATGTAGGACTCCGTGAAGGAGGACATTGTTATAAAATCATTTAAGAAGTGTGGCATTAGTAATGCCTTGGATGGAACAGAAGACAACATCTTATTTGACACCAGTGAGGAAGAAAGTGATGACAATTACTGCGTGGATCTGTCCTTCCTCATTTCTGATAGCAGTGACGAAGAGGAATTAATGGGGTTCGAATAAAAACATTACAGCCTTTTTTGTTACTTTTACTGTTTACTGACTGTTCATGTTACATGTTTGCCATATAATTGTTCTTAAACTGCTGTTAACTTTTACACAGTTGAGATAAAATATTTTACTACAGTATTTGGTTCAGAATCTTTTTTTTCTAGATCTTCCTCATTTAGAATTGGGAGCGTCTTATACTGCGAAAAATACGGTAAATATGACCATGGGTGCTCAATTTCAATGTCTGCCGCTTCTTCCATTATTGCATTATTGCGCTATAAACGTGACGGGGAAAAGAAGCAAGCAGGCAGACAGCAGCCATGTTAGACATTAAAGCTTGCAAACTGCACGAAACATGACGTGTTCTCATTGGACACTTGTGGAGCACGTGAACTTATTTTGACCTGCCACTGGGTACGCATGTACAGTACGTAGTGGAATTGTTTAATTGACATTAACCTGCATGTAAAGGTTGTACTTGTATGTGTCATTTCACATTTACTATAAAATATATGTGAATTTAATGTTTAACCCATAGAAGTCTTGGCATTTTTGAGTGTTATTTGCTACTTTACAATTTGCTCTAAATTATCTTTAAAAGAAAAAGTAAAATTCTGAGTAGATATTTTTTATTTGAATTTTTTTACTGCAAAAATCTCAAAAGATTTATTTTTTACGTTTTATTACAAAAACCTATAGCATTGAGACAAAATAAAAATGAATTAATACCCCAAAGACAAGGTCAAAATAATGTTAAAATTGTATAAATAAAAAACAGCATAACCTCTCCTAAACTGTACACACTGATTCCAATCACGTTTTGTTTTATTTGTGCCAGAATTTTGAACAAAACACAGGTCTAGTACTTCCAAGAGTTATTCCTTCTTTACCCCACTAGATGGTGCTGAGGCAATGATCTGAAGTCTGTAAAATGAAATTGAAAGACGATTGTGTATTCTTCTTTTCTTTCGGCTTGTTTCCAGTTTAGGGGTCGCCACAGCGAATCATCCTTTTCCACCTAACTCTGTCCTCAGTATCCTCTATTATTGCACCAACTAACTTCATGTCCTCTTTCAGAACATCCATATATGTCGTCTTTGGCCGTCCTCTTGACCTCTTGCCTAGCTCCTCTCTCAGCACCCTGTCATACGCTTTTTCTAAATCCACAAATACGCAGTGCAGCTCCTTCTGACCATCTCTGTACTTCTCCATTAACAATCTTTTTTTTTTTTTATATTGCATCAGTAGTGCTCTTCCTGGGCATGAAGCCATACTGCTGTTCACAAATATCCACTTCTCTTCTTAGCCTAGCTTCCACTACTCTTTCCCAAAGTTTCATTGTGTGGCTCATCAACTTTATGCCTCTGTAGTTGTTACAACTCTGCACATCACCCTTGTTCTTAAAGATTGGTACTAGGACACTTCTCCTCCATTCCTCAGGCATCTTCTCACTCTCTAAAATCCTGTTGAATAACCTAGACAGGAACTCCACTGCTGTCTCTTCTAGATACTTCCACACCTCCACTGGTATGTCATCTGGACCAACAGCCTTTCCACTCTTCATTTTTCCATTTTACTTTGAATTACCTTGTGTGTCGCAACGCTTGTAATGTTTGTTTAAAAAAGCAAAAATATCAAAACAAATAACCTTTTATAAAAATAATAGCTGGGTTTGGTCATTTGTAATTTATTATGAAACAGATGCTATGACTGGCAAGTGCATCTGACTTCTAAGGGTGTTTGTATCAAATATCGAATACAAAAAGCAGGAAAAAAACATAATACAGCAGAATAAAGACGACATCTGAAATTGACCACTAGATAGAAAGTAGTATATTTTTAGAATTCCATGTACTTCACAATCATTCGCCTGGCATGTACAAAGCCATGCACAGTTAAGCTTCAATCATCATGAGACCACCTAAAATTAAACCATTGCTGTACTCTGGCACCATACTATGCAAAAATTTGCAATTGTCTGTTTTTTTTTCAAACATACCGGAAGTTTTAATGAGAATCTTTCATGCATGTTTGTCTAATCCTGTATTCCTTTGGTGAGCTGAAAACAGTTCCTAGCGCCGCCAATAGTTCCTAGCACCGCCCACTTACCAATCAAATTAATCTCTAGTAAAGCTCATCTCTTCATACATTGCAGTGGTAGTTTAGACGGCTCAAATAATCATCATAAATGTTTTAAAATTGGCATACTATGGCCAGCCTTATTTGACCAATCTGCATCAGCATCTCATCTAGAATTTCTTATACAGTGGTACCTTGAGATACAAAACTAATGTGTTCCAGGGTGACGTTCGTATGTTGAACAATTCGTATATAGAAGCAAGTTTTATATGTAAAACGCCTAATCCCTGCAACGGCTCTCAGAAACAACAGTAAAAGTAGATGAAAAAAATGGAAAACCAGAGAAAAATCGCATAACATTTCTTCAATCCTTAAATCTACACATTGTTAATGTAATAAATGATAATAAAACAGAATAAAACACAAGCAAAATAGGTAATATGTAATAAACCTCACCTTAAGAGTGAAGCGATGTGTCGGAGGAGGTGAACGGATGGCAGAAAACATTACGGCACTTCCTATGAAAGTTAACTTTCTCCAGATATTTCACAAATTACTGACACCAACACGGTTTCAGCACAGAACAGCACTTTCCACGTTATAAACGTTATTTCTTTTATGACACCTTGACTCTAACATTTGTTTTAGTACATTATTGGTAATTTAAACATAATGTTTCGCTCGATTTAAAACTGATTTAAAGTGTTTTAAAGCGTATCAGCCCTTTTAGCAATGTCTGCAACGGGAGAATGCAGCGCCAGGGCCCGGAAGTGCAGCGTCATATTCACATTTTTTCTACTCGTTTCTTTGTTTTCAATTATATAAAATTCAATGGATTTTTATTATATATTATTATAAACATATGTATTATTGTGTGAGTAAACATGATTACAGAAATGTAATTCTGCCTTTCAGCAGTTTAAAGTACATTAGAATCAAACATTTTTCCATAATCCATTGGATCAAATTAATTTTTCAGTCTGTGGTCCAGGTCAAAGTGCAAAAAGCAGCTCCATCCATTGAGCACAGTCAGTTGTTGTCCATTCATCTCTAGCACGAGTTCTTGAACCAGATGCACTGATGGTCTCTGAGCGAGAGTGGCTGGTGGTCTCAATCCTATCAGAGGCTTTTTAAAGGAATCAGCGTGTGCTCCTGCTGTCCATCTTTCATCTACTGCAATCAATACTTTCATATTTTCAATCTCCTAGAAACCCATAAAACATGGTCTCAATGCAACTGCCCGAGATTTGACATGACCTGCCATCAAAAACTGGATGAAAAACCACAAAAAAACAAGCTGGCTCACAGAGAGAGAGAGAGACTATAAAATCTAGAAGGGACTAGAGATAAAATCATAAGCATTTCATAAGCATTTATTTCATTCATAGTAGCATAAGCTTTGTTTTACTCTATGGATGATACTAGATTAGACGCACATGATAAATACAGTGGTTCAGAGAGAATATTTTATGGTTGGTTGCAGGAGGTGTCAGATTTCCTGTGATAGTTCATTAGACAGAGAGTAATGGGTGTTTATTGGTCACTTGAGTTGGTATAAGCAGCGATTCACCCCAACGGAGCTATGGTTAGCGTTGTAGCACTGAAGGTGTACTTTGAGATGTTTTCAGGCTTTGCTCAAGTTCCAGATACACGGAGGAACAGGAGACAGCCCAGGTAAGTACCAGATGCCAACAGGTTTGGGAGAATAACTCAAGGCCATCAATATCATCCATGTGAGTTGTAAGAGTCTTGTTTGAATATGGCAATGAAAGATCGTTCCTCCCATCCACAGAAGGTTGCTAGGGTGCAAAAGCAAATTTTGTATACAGCTTGTTCGTGAAAAGTGTACAGGGAGGTAGAGGATGACATTTGTTGGGATTTCCTGCAGGTCTAAAGATTCCCAGGGGATTCCTGTAGGATGGGACAAACTTTTTTTTATTATTCTCGTGATTGGGATGGGACGGTAATAAAAATCAACGAGAGCGGGCAGAAGCGGGAACACCATTAAAAAATTATAATTTTCTGTGTTAAGCCATCAGAACGAGGTTCGTCAATTTTTGTAAATCTTTCAGCGCGTCAAAACACGGAAGTCCAAAAAACAAGTTTGTTCCGGGTCGGCAACAGAAGTTAACCCTTTAACCCCGAAGCTGTCGCCGGCGACAAACAACAAAGAGAAATAAGCTTTTCGCCAGGAGCGCAGTGACAGATGAGTGATTGATTTCCAGTGATCGCTTTAGCAACACTTGTAAATAGTGAAAGAAGATGTTTATACCATCGTCGAGAGCCCTGCAACAGCAGGGGGCGTGTCACTGTCTCAATCACAATCGTATGTAATTAAAGTTTTTATACACAGGGTTTATTCCCATCAACAGAGGTGGAAAGAGTAATAAATTATGCTATTCAATTAAATTTACTTTTTTAACAACAGTGGTGGGTGGGTGATTCTAGTGTAGTTAAAAAAAGTAAAAGATGGGGATATAAATTTGGTTGTTTTTAAGTAAGGAAACAACTTTACAAATTAAAGTGCAACAAAATCAAATAAAACCATATAAAACATTTAGGAAAGTCATTTTAGTGCAAATTATCCCGTAAAACAGGGGTGTCAAACTCATTTTCAGCGAGGGCTACATTAGCATAAAGGCTGTCCTCAAAGGGCCAGATGTAACTTATAAATGTAAAACAATGTAATCGAATGTAATGTAAAATAACTCTAACTACTCCTTAATGTTAAATAACTCATTATTTATAACTTATTCAAGTGACAATTCAGTTGCATAGAAACAACTGTATGCTTGTTGTTCTAATATAAATTCTTTTGATTTTTGTCAGCTTCTGAAAACCCACATAACTCCATTAATGAAGGATCAAACTGTCCAAGTGAATAAAGAAAAATAGCATTTTTGTAATTTGTTTAGCGGAAAAAACCCTCACAGACTGAAGACGATGCATATCGATCATCATCTTTTATCATCAGGCTCCAGAAACAGATCACAGATAAATTATTAGCTGTGTCCATTTCACATCTTGAAATTTATTTTAGTGTGAGAAACCGGAGGTGTGGCGTGAGAGATCACTCAAATGCGAGTCTTACGTTTAATGTGTGAGAAACGGCAGCTCTGCAGTTTCACTCGTGAGTGTGGATGCGGAAACAGAAGCACCGTTGCGGCTACCGTAGGCATTGTGGGAAAGGTATTTTTTTTTTTTTTTTAGACACTAAAAACTTTTAAGCTTTCGCAGGCCACATTAGATTACATGGCGGGCCACATCTGGCCTGCGGGCCTTGAGTTTGACACGTGCCATAAAACATCACAACCACTGAATATGGCATGAACTGTGACTCAGCAGAGCATCCTTTTGTTAAACACTAAAACAGTAGTGCAAAAGTAAGTCAGGTCAGGGACATTCAAGCATTTATGAAAAAACTGTGAAATTGTCAGATAACAGACCATTCTGTCTACTGATGATAAAAAAATATTGTTTAATGGCCTTTACTGATCATAAAATAAAAACATTGTTTATTTCAGTAGCAGTCCACGACTTGAGTCTACTGCAGGTTATCCACTTTCACATCCCAAAAAAAAAAAAATCTATTACATTTTGTCATTTGAAAAATCTCAAATGCGGAGTGAGCTCTCGCATTGAGCTCAGTGACAAATCAAAACGCTTCGATTGGACACCGCAATGTCAACAAAAGTTTATTAATGGTTATACAATAATGCCCGATAATTCTAACACGACGTCTGCTGCAGATGAATTCTAACTCTTTTCATAGACTTGTGTAAATCGTGACACTGGTAATAGCTCAACGGTAATTGTGCATTCACAATTTTGTCAAAAAAGTTCCTGTTAATTTCTAACCCTAGTGCTAACCAACATTAGCAATGTCACGCGCTGAGGCAGCGCAACAGAACAATAATTACGTAAAAAAAGTAGTGTTTAACTTAACTTAAGTTAGCGCATGTTTGATGTTTAGCTTTTGTAAGCTGCCAATTCAGTCGTCTTAGGCAAAACAAAGTTTACACCGCATAATAAAGCTGTTGCCTTTCTTGCTCTTAAATTCAAAGTGGTCTTGTAAAAACAGCCAAGGGTTTGTTTCTAAAGAATTCAAATTCAGCAGCATTTCACTTTCATCTGGGTTTACATCTTTCTTGAGTTAGCGCACCGCGTTTGTTCTCCCGTGCATCAAGCAGTAGTTTCCGGTGCGCGCCCCCCTCCTTCCCTCCACGCGCAATTATTATTATTTTTTTGGTTTATTTAATTTTCCTTTTTTTATTTTTACTCAGTAACGGATAGGATATAAGATGTAGTTAAGTACAATATTTAAATCAAAACGTACTTAAGTAAAAGTAAATTACAAAATTTAAAAGTTACTTTAAAAAGTTAAACTACACAAAAAACCTACTCAATTATAGTAATGCGAGTAAATGTAATTCGTTACTTTCCACCTCTGCCCAACAGTAATGTTTTTCAATATACAGAGTCTTTTTCGACATTGTATAATATTGCTTTAAAAACGTCATTCATTTATTTTAATCTTTTGCTAATTTTTGTATAGAAACACAAGGTTTTCTTTTGGACAAATCTAATCTTATGTAATAAATTTATATTTATAGAGATCTCGCAAGGTTGGGCTCTGTCTTCAGCTGGACAGGAACTACTCTACAATATTACACAGCTGAAAAAAACAAACCCGGACCTTTTATAAATAAAACGTCTAGGTTACTTGCGTAACCCCACGTTCCCTGAATAGGGAACGGAGACGTTTAGTCGATGACCGACTGAATGGGAGCTGATCTCCATGGGAGATTGGACCGAATTGTTTAACGGGCAAATTGATTTGCAGGCGTGAGTGATTGATTAGCAATCAGCCGGGTATAAGACCGGGCGTAACGCACGCTTCAGTATGTGATTTTCCCGAGGAGCCGACCTACTTACCTCCGGCGCCTCAGTCTCCCGACTTCAAGGCATGGCAGAAAGGAAACGTCTCCGTTCCCTATTCAGGGAACGTGGGGTTACGCAAGTAACCTAGACGTTCCCTTTCAGTCGGTACCGGAGACGTTTAGTCGATGACCGACTGAATGGGAGCCTCTACAAAGCGCCATGCCCGAAGTCCATCCAAACAGGCCAGCACTAAACTTGGAGAAGGTTAGTGAATTAAGCTGTAATACCTGAATGGGAACTCCTTCTGCCCCTGCCCGGAATTTTCATTGACAGGGAAGTCGTCCAACACTGAGAGCGTAAGCTGTACTCGGTTGTTGCGAAGACGACCAGAAGGAGGGCACCCCTCATCGTGGAGAGGGGTGCGCGGAGATCGCGTCGAGACCCGCAGGGCTACCAGCGAAGACGTTCTGCAGAAAAGAGAGTGGCAGAGACGTAAGTCATCGTTACTCACCAAGGCAGGGGGGTAACGGGACGGGTTCCTACTAGCCGCCTGGAGGGGGAGCTGTAGAAAAACACACAGAAAGGGAGCACCAATAAAAAGGGGGACTCCCAGATCCGGACCCTAGTTCTGCTGGGGCCAGGCGGAAGCGAGCTCCAGAGCAGAACCTAGCAGAGCTGACTGCTCCGCACAGTCAGATGCCGAAGGGGGGAGGAAGAAGAGCCACACCAAGGGGGGGGGGGGCACAAGATGTGTACTGCTCATTTAAGAGAGTACTGCAAGCTACTACACCTGCTCCGTCCCCTGAGGGAACCTGCCACCACTCAGGACCGCGGAGGGGACAGAGCCAACATCAAGGTTATAGAACCTGATGAAAGTATCCGGTGTAGACCAACCCGCAGCTCGACAGATGTCGGCGAGTGAAGCCCCTCTGGCCAACGCCCACGAGGCAGCAATGCCGCGAGTGGAGTGGGCCCTCAGATGGAGAGGGCAGGGAACCTCACACGCCTCATAAGCAAGGCTAATGGCTTCCCCGATCCAATGTGCCAGCCGTTGCTTGGAGACAGCGGAACCCTTACGCTGGCCTCCGAAACAAATGAAGAGCTGCTTGGAGCTACGAAGCTCCCGGGTTCTGTCCAGGTAGATCCGGAGAGCTCGCACAGGACATAGAGAACCCAGGGTTGGGTCTGCCTCCTCCCGGGGGAGAGCTTGCAGAGTCACCACCTGGTCCCGGAAGGGGACGGATGGGACCTTGGGGATGAATCCGGGCCTGGGCCTGATGGTAATCAAGGAATCGCCAGGGCCGAATTCCAGGCAGGATTTGTCGGCGGACAGTGCCTGGAGATCTCCCACCCTCTTAATTGAGGCCAACGCAAGCAGGAGGGCGGTCTTCAGAGAGGGGACTCGCAACTCCGCTGAGTGCAAGGGCTCAAAAGGAGACTTCCGTAGCCCCGTAAGGGCGACGGAGAGGTCCCAAGAGGGGATAGAGGGTGGTCTAGAAGGCCTGAGACGTCTAGCCCCCTTGAGAAATCTCACCGTCAGTTCGTGGCTGCCCACTGATTTCCCGTCGACCCGAAGGTGGAAGGCGGAAATAGCGGCGGCGTAGACCTTGAGAGACGATGGGGACAGCCCCCGATCGAATCTCTCCTGGAGGAAGGTCAACACGACTCTGATGGGGCATGTCCCGGGGTCTTCCGGACGGGAAGAGCACCATTCGACGAACCGACCCCACTTGCCAGCGTAGCACGCTCGGGTAGAGGGGGCTAACGCATGGTTCAAAGTGTTCACCACGGAGGGTGGTAGAGGCTCGGGGTCCACCGCGGACAGATATGCCATACGTGTAGGGCCCAGAGGTCTGGCCGCGGGTGCCTGAATCCCCCCCCTTGAATCAGGAGGTCCGGACTCAAGGGGATCGGCCAGGGAGGGGCTGTCACGAGCGCTGAGAGGTCCGGAAACCAGGCTCTGTTCGGCCACAAGGGGGCGATCTAGAGCAGCTCGCGTTCGTCCTCCCTGACCTTGCACAGAAGCTGTGCTAGAAGGCTCACTGGGGGAAACGCATACAAGCGGTTGTTCCTGGGCCAGCAGTGGGCCAGCGCATCTGTCCCGAGAGGAGCCAGGGACAGGGAGTAAAAGAGCCGGCAATGGGTGTTCTCGCGGGAGGCAAACAGGTCTACCTGGGCCTCGCCGAAGATGTCCCAAATCTGCTGAATAGCCCGAGGATGGAGTCGCCATTCTCCTGCCGTGGGATGGAACCTGGACAGCGAATCCGCGATCCTGTTGCATTCCCCGGGGATGTGTACGGCTCTGAGCGACCGAAGTCTGCTCTGACTCCAGAGGAGCAGCTCTTGGGCGAGGTAGTGCAGGAAGCGGGAGCGCACACCGCCCTGGTGGTTGATGTACGCTACGACCGCGGTGCTGTCTGACCTGACCAGCACGTGCCGATCCCGAAGGAATGGGCAGAAGCGCCTGAGCGCTAGGATCACTGCAGCTAGCTCGAGACGGTTGATGTGCCAGCGAGACAGCCGTCCGTTCCAGGAACCGGACTCTCGGTGGGAGCCGCACACGGCGCCCCAACTGGTCTTGGAGGCGTCGGTGGTGACCACTAAGCGATTGGTGATGCACACTAGGGGCACTCCAGCGCGCAGGAATCGTACCGACTTCCAGACCTTCAGGTGAGGGAGCGCGCCTGTCACGGACAGACGAAAGGCTCCCTGACGCCATGCCCAAGTTGGAACTTGTGAGAGAAGCCATAGCTGAAGTGGTCGCATATGCAGGAGCCCGAGTGGAATCACTGAGGCTGCGGCTGCCATATGCCCCAGGAGCCTCTGAAGTAACTTCAGTCTGACCACTTGTCGAGAGGACACCGCGAATAAGGCGGCCAGCAAGGCCCGGGCGCGATCTACCGACAGGTGCGCCCGCATGCTCTCGGAGTTCAGCTCCATCCCGAGAAAAGAGATGACTCTCACCGGAGTGAGGCAGCTCTTTTCCCAGTTGACCCTCAGACCCAATCGGTTTAAGTGCCGGAGCACCTTGCCTCGGTGTCGGATCAACTGGTCCCTGGACGAGGCTATGAGAAGCCAGTCGTCGAGGTAGTCCAGGATCCGAATGCCTGCCCGGCGGAGCGGGGCAAGAGCGGCCCGGGCAACCTTCGTGAAGGTGCGCGGGGAGAGGGCAAGACCGAAGGGTAGGACCTTGTACTGGTATGCATGGCCCTCGAAACAGAACCTTAGAAAGGGTCTGTGTCTCGGAACCACTTCTACCTGAAAGTACGCGTCCTTCAGGTCAATTGTCGCGAACCAATCTCCAGGCCGGATGCACGGTAGAATGCAGCGGACCGTCAGCATCCGAAACCGACGCTTGGCCAGGCTTCGGTTCAGACGCCTCAGGTCCAAGATTGGTCGCAGCCCGCCTGATTTCTTGGGGACCAGGAAGTCTGGGCTGTAAAACCCGCATTCCATATCGGCTGGAGGGACCGGCTCGACAGCTCCTTTTATCAAAAGGGCGTCGATCTCCTCTCACAGGAATGAGGCGCCTGTCCGGGGGACAGGGGTGTGCACTACGCCTCGAAACCTGGGGGCTTTTACGAACTGAATCGTATAGCCCTGCCGGATTGTCCGGACCACCCACTGTGAGACCCCAGGAAGCTTCCGCCAGGCTCCCAGGTAAGCTGACAGGGGTACTGGTCGGGACGTGCCGATGGTCGCCAAGGCGGGGCCGCCAAGAGGCGGACTTGAAGGCGGAATCACCAGGGGCGAACCCTGGGAAATGGTCAGATGAGGGAAGGGGAACTGAGCCCCCGCGCTCTCTGCCATGGCCAGTGGAACACGCGCCCAAGTCTGGGTCTTCGTCGGAGACCGAGGAAGATGAACCCCAGACCGCTGGGCGTGCGGTTCCACTATTCTCGGGAAGCACATGAGATCTGTCTTTGACACAATAGGTGCCGCCGTCCCGGGGGACGGCAGCGAGGAGGGTGTGGTGGACTCCCCCCCTCCAAGGGGAGTTGGGTCGGTGACTTGACCCGAAGAGCAGCTCACATGTTCCCGAGTCGCCAACCTCAGGGGCGCTTCTTACTAGAAGCCCTCGTCTGCCTTCGAGAACCCTCCGAGGTTGACTGCGTCTTCCGCCTTGTAGAGGTCTTCCTCGGACCAGAGGCCGAAGGCGCAGACCGTGGCGGAGGACGCTCTCTTTGGCGGCGAACAGGCGGAGAGGGGTCCGGCGCAGAAGCAACGGAACGCCGTCGCTTCCGGCGCGGGACCTTGAGCTCACCCAGACCCCTCTGCCTGTTTCCTGATCGTGGAGACCTTTGACGCGAAATCATCCACGGCGACGCCAAAGAGGCCATCTGGTGAGACAGGTGCATCCAGAAACCTGTTACGGTCTTCGGGAAGCATAGTCGCCTGCTCCAAACAGAGATGGCGTTCCTGGACCACGAGTGTGGACATCGTGCGACCAATGTTCAGCGCAGCTGATTTAGAAGCACGAAGCGCTAAATCAGTGGCCGAGCGCAAGTCTCTGAGAGACTGCTGGTCACCACCTCCTTGGAGCATGTCACGGAGGACCTTGGCCTGAAAGACCTGTAAGGTCACCATAGCATGCAACGATACAGCAGCTTGACCATCAGGGCTGACGAAAACTTACCAGCTTTGGAGGGAACAGTCGGACGAGACCGCCAAGCGGCAGCACTGCCGGGGCACAAGTGCACCGCGACAGCCTGCTCCACCCGGGGAATCGCAGAATACCCCCTAGCTGCTGCATCATCCAAGGTGGTGAAGGGGGAGGAGCTGGAAGCCCTGGCAGACAGGGGAGCCCGCCAGAATTTAGTGAGCTCCTCGTGCACCTCCGGGAAGAAAGGAACTTCAGGAGCGCGGGGGGCGGAGCCCCGGCGCTTACCTAAGAACCAGTCATCCAGCCGCGACGGCCCCGGGCTGGAAGGTGCTTGCACCTCCAGCCCAATAGCGGTCGCGGCCTTGGAGAGCACCGCGAAAGCATCGGGCTCCGGCTCTGCCGCGACCCCGGAGCGTGGCAGCGGTGAGCTGAAGGACTCCAAAGAACGCGCCCCTTCCGATGCTGCGAGGGAAAGCAGATCGTCAGCAGGATCACACGAGGGCCCGGGTAACGCCGAAGCGCTATCCGAGTCTCCCGCGGACCAGACGGGGAGCGCACTCGGGCTTTGGGGACGGTGCGAGGGATCGCCTGACACCAATCGACCCAAAGCCGCAGAAGAGGTGCTTTGGGACGGGCCCCTCGGAGTCGAAAGATCACCGGGAGCCGAAGCTCCGGTGTCCTCCTCCTCGAAGAAGGACCGCCTATACCTCAGAGTGCGCGCCGGGAGAGCATTGCAATGCACGCACTCTCGCCTCACAAGAGCAGCACAGGCGTGTTGGAAGCCCAAACACTCCACGCATTTCTCGTGACCGTCCTTTGACGAGATAAACCCAACACAGCCAGGATTACAGCACGTTTTGCTCATCGTGTCGAGAAAAATGGACAGGATGTGAACAAACGGCTAACAACAACACTGGACAGGCTAATGCCGGAAGAGACAGAGGCGCAGCGACAGCGACGTGCTATACTGGGGCTAGCAGAGGACCACGCTGTATTTGCTAGGTAAGCAACCTCAATCTCAACTGGCGGTTTAGCGTCAAAGTTTAGAGAGGAGAGTCACACTCAGTCCGCTCCGAAGGAAAATCGCATACTGAAGCGTGCGTTACGCCCGGTCTTATACCCGGCTGATTGCTAATCAATCACTCACGCCTGCAAATCAATTTGCCCGTTAAACAATTCGGTCCAATCTCCCATGGAGATCAGCTCCCATTCAGTCGGTCATCGACTAAATGTCTCCGGTACCGACTGAAAGGGAACAATGAATCAGTGCAAAATCGACAATGAAAGCCGTATTCAGACAAAAAGTTATGAGTTGATGCACAATAGGTTGAGGTTAATTTCTGTAATCTCAAAAATCTTGATGCTGTTCATTTATAGTTGTTTATCAAGAGAAACCATTCTGAGCATTCAAAACATAAAAATAACAAATATTTGCCAGATTTTGTAAGTTTAATTTCAGCTGAAAAGAAAAATGGCTAAAAATGATACTAACACAATTTTCTAGGGGTTCGGTTCATTTAACTAAGATGGACATGGTGTGTCCTGTTTTTACTAAACTGGAATCCCTTCCAAATGACCACAGGTATGGTAAGCTGGCAGAAGTTGGATGGGAGTGGGAGTAATTTTGAGTGGGAGTGGGATGGGACCAGGAGTCAGTTCTACAGGAGTGGGACAGGACAGGATTTATTTTTTTTTACTCTGGTCCAAGATTGGGATGGGATGGGTTTTTTTTCTCTGGGAGTGGGATGGGACAGGAGTGAAAATCTACTCCCGTGTCATGCTCTACAGGGAAGTCATCATAGGAATCCAGCAAGATACTTCCAAATGGCTCCAAATACACAGCTGAAGTCCACTACGCAACTATAGACTGGAACAGCTTCCACAGAGCACTACATGAAGTGACAGAAGGGTGTGAAACCTACATCCACAGAAGACCTGTGGTTGGCTCTCCAAGATGTTTGGACTTGTGGAAGATGCTTCTAGATGCGTGGGGGGGAGTGAGCAGCTAGAAGGCAAAGGTCTGCAATGCTGTAATTGCTGCAAATGGAAGATTTGAGTTGATTGATTTATTTCAAATAAATATTATTTCTAACTTTGTCAATGTCTTGACTATATATATATATATTGGTGGTTGAACAACACAATTCAGTGTGTCAGCTATACAGATTTTTCCGATCCATGAAAAAAAATCAATAGAATACAGGGAAATTTTCCTCATCAAGGATTCTGAATAATTTCCTACCGTTTTTTTTTTTTGCAGAACTTATCGCAAATAACTTAAAAGAGTTGAGGAGCCTTTGTATGGACATTTGAAAAAGAAACCAAAATATACCAAAAGGAATCGTGAATACAATCTTTGAATTATAATTTCCACTTCAGATGAAAGTAGCTTTCACTTGAAACCATAAGACAATTTGACATATTGGTGCTGCAAATTGATCCGAAAATGCATAAAAGTAATCAAAATCAAATAAATAAAACCATTTAATCATAAGTACATGTTTATCTTTTACTATAACATTTATCTACACACAAAAAATAATTTAAAGGATTATATTTAACTTTAAACACGTTTTTTTTTCTGACATATGTAACATATTTAATCTCATGTGTTTTCCAGCTAAATATACATGTTTTTACTGTTTACATTTACAAAATGTTTCAGTGATTTCATTTATTTGAACAAGTGGTGACACGAATGAATGCGAATTACAAATAAAACAATATAATATAAACGGTTGTTTTTTAACTCAATGGTGTAAAAAAAAAACATCCTGATGTTAAGCACAGACTATTTCTGCTTCGTTATGAGCAATGCAAACTGACCAGCAGATGTCACACTTCTCTCATGATGACTAGCACCTCCTTTCCTTCAGACTTTCTTTCTTAAAAAGATAAATAAATACAGGTAAAGCCATAAAATTCAGTTCAAATCTATTTACTGGAAGATTGGGGATTGAGTTGAAAGCATTTGTTCCGAAAGTAATTTATTCTACATGGCTTAAATATGATTTATTGACCATACTGTAAAAACATGCATTCATACGTTCTTTTATTTTGAATATGTGAAAAACTTTTAAATGTCTTTGTTCTTACGGTTGCTTTTGGAGGCATACAGCAGATATAAATATAATTACAGCAGTCAATAAAGTTCAGGAAGCAATATTAGAAATGTGGAAATTATCTTAATCTAAAAGACTGACAAAATTAACATTTTGCAAAGCAACATGTGCTTCTTAATTACATCTGAATGATTTTTATACCACAGCCATGATGAGCTGACCTTCTGTGGGCGCATCATTACTGTAAGCTTAAAGGCTAATTAGAAAAAGATTGCCAATTCACTTTCCTTTTCTTTTTTCTAAAAACAACAACGAAATAAATAGATAAATTCACACTGCAAGCAACTTTAAAAATAACATGCTGCTACCTGACGTGATGTAAGACAGTTTATACAATGTCAAATAAAAACAAAACAATACTTCATAATAACTTAATCATCATAATAATATAATAAAACCAACAAACCAGATGTTTCAGTTTCATTGTCTAACTTAATTGTGATAACCTGTACACTGGTATTTATTCATCATAAATACCTAAAAGGTTCGCCTGGTTTTGTAATAGAATATTTAAGAAAAACTTAAAAAAAATATAATTTTTCCAGAAAGCCACCTTAACTTGTGGGCTGCACTACAGACAAAATATTGTGCAGTGCTGCTCCTGGATGAACACAGTAAGATTGTAAAAAACACATTTTGGCACTGTTTTTTTAAAGCCCTTCATTTTAAAATAACTTCTGACTCCAGTGGCTGTCAAAAATGTGCGTAAACTTTCTCTGAACATCACATGAAAATTGAGTATTTTGTTTCAATTTTCTTGATGCTTAAAGCAGACCATGATTACACCAATATAAAAATAAATTGATCTTGTTTTTGGTTTTTGGAGGGGATGTATGAATTTTATTTTGTCCCAACACTTTTGATTATTTTGTTATAAAACATAAAAACTGTTTATTCTCAACTTTTGACATTTTTGCATTAAAAAATGACAAAACTGAATACTCAGAAGTGTGTTTTTGTACAATTTCAGGATGGGTGTGGAAGCAATGTGTAATGTAATAGAAAGAAGCCAGCGTTGTACTAAATATGATATCAAGCATTGCCTCTAAAACTGGTTTAAAATTAATTAATTTGAAACATTTTTTTACGAAACTTTAACCCTTTGAAAAGTCTGGGGCCTTTTTGAGCATTTCTTTAAACAAGTCTTTTTCTAGAACCATTAGCTAGTCAGTAAACAACTGATTTTTTCATATCTTGGCCATTTTTGTCCCCCAAGACCTTTGTTGCACCAATTTAACTTTTTAATGCTAATTCAAAGCCTTATTTCCACATTGTCAAACTTTTATAGACGGTTTTCTAGAATTTTTAGGAGCTGCAGACAGAGTGTTTGAAGAACTACTTTGTCTGCTTGTGAGTTCAGGATACCCCAGTGTCCCTGCAGTGGATGGTACTTTACAGAAAAGAACTCAGGGTTTAACCTCAGTTATCTCCGGAGAGGGATGATCTCTAATACCGTACAGTGAGTTACTCTGCATAAGCGTGATGGACGATGTGCGCTCTGGAAAGTTAATCTGCAGGGATTGTTCCTGAATCACACACACTTGTCTCTCAGGATAAAGGGGTCGAAAAAGTACTGAGCACTACACGCATGGATGAATGCCAACTACATTCGGTGGATTTCCTCACAGATGTGCTTCTGCTCATGTCATTCTCAGCAGATTTTAACGTTATCATGTCATTCTTTGGCATCATCAACCCCGTTCGAAGAGTTCAGTAGGTACATACTGGGAGCACTGAGTAGGAGCACTGAGTTAATCACCTGGGCTGTTTTGAATAAAATCAGAATAAAGCGACCTACCTATTGTTAAATTTTGATTTCACATAAAAAGTATAGAGCTGACATATAATTTACCAATACCAATGAACATGTGAAAAAAATATACAATAGTCTTTTGGTGCACTCTTGGATGGTGAACCCTTGAAGGAATAACCCTTGGAAGTACAAAACCTGCGATATGGCTTGCATTTTTAAAGTTCTGGCTCAAAAAAGTATAATGCCACTGGTTCTCCTTGTGTATAGGACCTGCTGCTGTGATCTGTTAATGCTGAATGCCACAAAGTGCTTTCTTTGAGTGGTTGTCTCCTTGTTTTTAGTTAATTAACAAACTCAGCTCCTATTAACTCTGTGCCAGTTAGCATGAGCCACTACAAAAATATTGAAAATGTGCATAAAAAACTGAGTAGGATAAACTTTTTGTCCAAAAAGAATAAAATGTGTATAAACTTACACGGAAATGCATTTATAGAATAAATCCCAATGGAATGGCAACGAGTGCTTCTTTCTAAAACGGGGTGGCATTGAAGGACTAACCAGTGGGTTTTGGTCATTCTAAAATTCCAGGTCTGTCATCAAATGATTCGGGATTATCTCGACCAGTTGCGTTCCCAAAGAGTTGGCTGCAAGTAATTGCTGCTGTTATTTCCAGTCAAATGCGTTCACACTGCCCGATTATGACTTGCCAACAGCTCCACATGTGCCTGAGCCTGATCTCCCTGCGATTCTGGCCAGTCACAAACGCTTGTCTGCGACTCAAAATTGTGCAGTTTGATTCAGCTTTAAGATGACCAAGGAGACGTAAAGGTAATCCCACTTTTGTTTGTGCTCCACCTGTCTGGATATCTGCCTGGATTCTCGAATGGAAACATTAATCAAAGTGGTGGACCTTGTTTTGGCATTCTTACTTTCAATTGGTTCCATGTACCAAGTGTTGAACTGGAAAGGTGAACATCGTGTGGGATTTTCATTTGATTCATTTGATAATTGATTACTCCCTTAAAATATTACCAGAAAATGTAAGCTTGTACTTATGCTAACATGCTAACAATCGTTCATCCAAGATATCTCCTTGACAGTCTCAACCGTTTCTGTTGAAGTGAAATGAGAAATCACAGCTGAGTTCAGTTTCCTCCATTAGCATCTGTCAAGGTCTGTTTTCTAACATTCACATTTCACATCAAGAACATTGTGTGAACATTTCAACTTCCAGCTCACACCCTCACACTTAGACTCGTGATAAAGACACAACAAGGACAGTTATCACATTGAAAGTCTGTTATTGGCATGAACAACTCTGCTAGGGTGGCCATATTGTCAAAGACAAGCTGCGAATGAATCGGAGCTGAAGTAATAAGCAGATGGATCATCCCTCAGGCCCAGGCCAGAGTGAAAGATACAGTAATTAACATTTCTTATTCATCACTTATTGTACAGTTATCACATTTGTTATGGGACAATCTTGTTATGAAATTACAATGCAATTAAAAAATTACATAAACACACAAAAATCCATACAGCAGAATTCCATCAACCGGGCCTGTATACAAAGTGGCCAAATGAAATCCCAAATGTAGGAAAAAGGACAGCGCATCCCCGAGGTGTGGAATCCAGTCATTAATTTGGTTACTTTTTGGGCTTGATCCATTTGAATCGGAAAGACTTCAGTTGAGTTGAGCCGGCTTCACCGTTTCGTTCTTGCTGTACTCGCTCCAATACGGAGTTTAATAAAAGAGCCGTTGGACAGCCGTTGTTTCTTGGACTCCAACTTATCTTGGAGACTTACTAAGACCAAAGCTCGCCGCAGACTCAGAGCATCTCTGGAGGCTACCCTAAGAGTGAGCCTTTCCCCCATTCCACCCAGACTGGATTTGATCATGTCTAAGAGACCGGCCCAAGTCTCTCATTAGGAGGTAAACATGAATGTGATTTGTAGCATGATAAAAATCAGACTGTTGTTAATTTGTCACAGATTTGGAGAGAGACATATGGTACAAAAGTTAAGACACTAATTTGTCAAGTTCATCAGCAGGTTGCACTCTATTTAAGTGTCATTTACAGTTTATTTCGTTTTAAACTTATTTTAAGTGTGCTTGCTTTATTACCACACCATTTTATTTATCAAAATTCCTTATAAATATTTTTGGAATTCTAATTTGTGCTAAGCACGACAACTTTGGTTCAACTGGTCAGTGTGAAAATATATTTCTTTCTTTTACTTTAATTTAAAGAATACTTTAAAGATTTTATTTTAATAAACCATACAATTACTTGATTTAATTATTAAACACAAATCAAACAAGATGTTGATCAATTTAACAAGTTATTTGAATGGGCCTTGAATCACGTTGTACAGGGAAAATTGGGCCCCAGTGTCAAAAAGGTTAAGAAACTCTGAACAAGAAGACATATCATGCTGTAGTTGACGTCCAATACCAAATCTCCTAAAATGTTCTGGTGAAATATCAATATGAGGTTATCGCTTGAGAAACATTGAGAGGTCATCGTATTGAGAGCAAATCTGTGATTTTCTTCCCTGAAAAGTCTAACATTTCCACAGTTTTTTTTTGTTTTTTTTTAATGAAAAAAATCAGTGCTGTGGAACATGATTGTGAAGACAGTAACCCTGATTTTAACGAAAGAAAATAATTATATATAAATATGTATATGTTCCACATTATACACTGTGTACAGAGTTATTAGGCTGTATAGGCTTGAAAGCTTGCTACCAATTAAGAATATCAGCTGAAGTGCATCTGTGTAATGAGAAGAGGTGTGGTCTAATGACATCAACACCCTATATCAGGTGTGCGTAATTATTAAGCAACTTCCTTTCCTTTGGCAAAACGGGTCAGAAGGGAGATTTGACTGAAAAGTCTAAAATTCTGCAATGTCTTGCAGAGGGATGCAGCAGCGTTGAAATTACCAAGCTTTGATGCGGGATCACAGAACAATCAAGCGTTTCATGGCAAACAGCCAACAGGGTCGAAAGAAGTGCGTTGAAAAAAGAAGGCGCAAAGTAACTTCCCAAGAACTGAGGAAAATCAACCAGTGAAACTGCCAAGATGCCATTTCCCACCAGTTCAGCCGTATTTCAGAGCTCCAACATTAATGGAGAAAGCACAAGGTGTGCAATACTCAGGGATATGGCCAAGGTAAGGAAGGCTGAAAAACGACCACCACTGAACAAGAGACACAAGATAGAACGTCAAGACTGGGCCAAGAAATATCTCAAGACTGATTTTTCTGGTCTGATGAAATGAGAGTGAGTCTTGATGGGCTTATGGCTGGATCAGTAAAGGGCAGAAATTGAGGCATTCAAGGTTGAGGTGGGGTACTGGTATGGGCTGGTATCATCAAAGATGAGCTTGTGGGACCTTTACGGGTTGAGGCTGGAGTCAAACTCTTCAGCCAGTTCCTAGAAGACACCTTCTTCAAGCAGTGGTACAAGAAGAAGTTGCATCTTTCTAGAAAAACATGATTTCCATGCAGGACAATGCTCCATCACATGCCTCCAATTACTCCACAGAATGGCTGGTCAGTGAAGGTCTAAAAGATGAGAAAATAATGGCATGGCCCCCTAGTTCACCTTAGACACCATAGAGAACCTGTAGTCCTTCATTAAATGTGAGATCTACAAGGAGGGAAACCAGTACACCTCTCTGAAGAGTGTCTGGGAGGCTGTGGTTGCTGCTGCAAGTTATGTGATGAACAGATCAAGAAGCTCACAGAATCCATGGACGGAAGGCTTCTGAGTGTCCTTGTAAAGAAAGGTGGCATTGGTCACTGATTTGTTTTTGTTTTTGGATGTCAGAAATGTGTTTTTGTAAATTTTGAGACGTTATATTGGTGAGATGGGTATGTATTTGGTTTCTAATAATTCTGCACAGCAATAGTTACCTGCACTCACAGATATCCTCCTAAGATAACAAAAAATAAAAAAGCCCACTCCAACTTCCAAAAACATTCAGCTTCAATATTTATTTTTTAGGTTGATTGAGAATATAGTAGTAGCTGAATGATAAAATGAATCCTTTTTTTTACATTAACCTAACTTGCCTAATAACTGCACACAGTGTAGAGTTAAAGTACAAATGTGAGTTATCTCCCTCCTTTTCATAATTGACTTTTCTCTTTCCCTTGTCTTTTTGAGTGTTTGCAGATGTAAACAAGTCTCATAGACTGGAGCGACATTTATTCATCGCCTCTATAAAACCTTACAGCATCGTAGCTCTGCATCTCTTTACGTTGTAAACACGTCTCTTTAAATAATGAAAAGAGAGTTTAACAAGCGAATAAAAACCACTGCTAGACACACTTCTGCCATAGCTGAGTTTTGTGAGGTATAAAACATAAATATGTCTTCAACGTATTGCTGTGGGCCACATCTAAGTCTGATTTTTGAGATTTAGCTCCAAGTTCACAGAAAAAAATTCTATTTTGAGACAATTTCCAGATGAAATCACAGACATTTCTGAGACACTTTTGGATTGCTCATTTAGACGTTTCTTTTTGGTACATTTGGTTACCTTTTAAGGACTTAAGTCAGGGACGTCACCAGAAAATTTTTACAGGGTCACGTGCACCTCTATACAAACTCCCACATCCTTCAGACTGATGTTCAAAGGCATGAATAACCTTTTTTTGATGACACTACAACTTTTTTCCCACTTATAGTGAAGCTGTTTCTTGTGAAACAACCGCGTTTACTCTTTCTAAATTACCCCGCTCATTTACATACCCACCACTTAATATTTTTTATTCCCCCCCTCTAACATCAATGACAGCCTGAAGCCTCTTGAGGTAGTTGTCGATGAAGTTCTTTATCTTCTTTGTTAGTAGCTCATTCTTCTTAGGAAAAAAACTCCAACTCTTGTAAATTCGTGCGCTGTGTTGCCGGAGTTTTCCCCAGAGTGGCTCCATGAAATTGAGGTTATAACCAATGACGAGTGGACCTGTCCTTGTGTTCATTGTTTCATTGTCGTGTTGCAGTGTCCAGTAGCATCCCTTGTGGAGCTTCCAGGTTGCTGATGCACATTTTCCTCAAGTATCCTTTGAGAACATGCTGCATTCATCTTCCCATCAATTTTGATCAAGTTTTCTTTGGAGCTCACACATCCCGAAAATATCTGTGACCTGCCCTTCATGTTTCACAGTGGGGATGGCGTTTTGTTCATCACAATCCTTGGTGGTTGCTTTCCAAATGTAGTGTTTATGGTTGTGGCCATAAGTTTAGTATCATTGCTCCAAATTTTGTTGTTTGGAGCTTGTCTCTGAGCTATTTGGCATATTGTAAGCAGCTACTTTGTGGCATTTGTGTTGTAATGGCTCTCTTCTTGCAAATCGACCATTTTTCTTACCCAAGTGTCTCTTTATCGTGCTCTTTGAAACAGCCACGCCGTTTTTTTCAGAGACCCTGTATTTCAGCTGAAGAATTCCTTTTATTTTTAATTTCCAGAGTGCGTAAACTTTAATCAGGATCATTAGTTTCTGTTGTCATTGTAATTTAAAAAGAGAAACACAGTTGTTTGACAATGAATGGCTTCACACAACTACTAACTATGAGTGTGAAAAATATTGTTCTAAAAATGCCAGGGTATTTAAACTGTAGCTCAGTAAATCAGTGTCTGTGATTAGTATCTTAAATCGGTATCTATGAGTGGTTTGCTGAAATGTTTCATTTAATGCTTTAAAAGTATATTTATATAATTAGGTTTTGTAATGTATAAATTGATGGTAGGTTTGTTTAAGAAGATACTCATTAAAAATAACTTATCAGACCAGATTGGGTACTTTAATTTAAGATTTTTGTTGCAATATTTATTGTGTATTACTTTGATCTGTTGAAATTATTAATATTGTTGACAATGGCAGATCCTGACAGGGGTGAAATGGCTGAAGTGGGAAGCGCTGCAGAATTGGGCTATATTTTTTTTTTGCATGCATGACACAACGCCCCAACATCATGGTGTGTGTCCGGACATTTTTCGTCTACACAGGCATCAATTAGTTTTCTTTTTCCCATTTGCTGCAGTGGTGTTGGTTATTTGGTGATGTGTCCACTTCTCTCTGACGCAAAGCCCAAGAAGAGTTGCCCTTAAACCCTTAAACCTTAGAAGTCTGGGGCCCTTTAATAATTTTTTCACTACCTCTATATATGTGTTCTAATAAATTATCTTTAAAACTGTTTTTGTGGCATTGGTGGACATTTTTTTTTTAATTCCAACTTCTTTTATTCAGAAATATTTTTTTTTCATTACATTACCTAATTATTCCACAACCAAAACGTAAATGATCTTTTATTAACTGGAAAAATCTAAAAAAAAAAAAAAAAAAACTGTTTTTGTTTTATAAAAAAAAAATCTAAATTGTTGGGACAAAACAAATATTCTGAAATCCTCCTGAAAAAGTAAAGGACAAAACAATGTGAAACTTATATTTAAAAAAAACATTCTACGGTTTTCCAGGCACTTTTTCAGCCATTGTACTTTTTTGTGCAAGAACTTTGAAAAACACAAGCCATATCACAAGTCTTCCAAGGGCTATCTCTTTTCATCACCAGATGGCACCGATTTTGGGTCTATTAAGTGAAACTGAAAGATGATCATGTATTTTTTTTTTTTTAATTCAAAATAACAAAACTTTAAACTTTTTGAAAACCTACACGTTATATGTGAAATTAAAATTAAACAATGGGTTCTGTGATTCTTCCTTAATTCATAACAGACGCTGCAATGGGCACACGCACTGGTGGGTTAAAGGGTTAAAAGATGGTAGCATCCCATGTTTCAACAAGAAGTTAGTCATTCGGTTGTATGTACTCCTCACTTTGTCCTAGAGTGTGTGCGCAAAAGGAAGATGAAATAGAATTGATTTAATTCTACGTAAATTATGAATCAAAGATAGTGAAAGTAACTGAGACAATCAAGTATCTAATGAGCGGAAAGTATGAAATTGAACCTTCTGCTCCAAACTCAAAGTGCTTAATCACAGGCACTCAAGTTTCCATACATCCACGAAGACCTTTCTAAATATAAAACGAATATTATGACGAATGAATGATTGAAAGCATCTGTGGGGTTTAAGTCATATCTCCAGCCCTAGGGTTTTTAGAGATGGATGAATCTACATTTCAAAGGATCTGCTTGAGAGGTGAGAGAATGTAAAATGCAGATGCTCCGATGAGGGTCAAACAAAGGCCTGGTGAGATGAGGACAAATCTACACACTGTGAGTACTAAAGGAGAGAGAATAGATTTAATCATTGTTGAGAGGGAGAACACAATCCAGAGAGATCAAACGGGGCATGTTATACTTTTTTGGGGTGGCTCAATATCATTCTGCTCCAGAGATAATAATTGGTGTTGTACCATTTGGAGGCGTTCGAGAATTGAAGGGCAGAGGGCTATTGCTATTTAGGAAAGGAAACATGAACCTGAACATGCTGTGTACTGTTTGGCTGCATGATTTTTATGCGGAAATGACATTTAATCAAGAAATTTGCTGCATTTTTCTCTGGGGAGGGTGCAACTTGATCTTCTGATTGGCCAGGTTGTACATATTTTTCGCTGTCTGACGAAAGTTAGAGCAAAGAACACGGCAGCTTATGAAAGATACAAATACAAACACTTACGTTTGTAAAATGTGAATTCAATTTATGCGCAAAACTGGAATAGTGCATAAATTTTTGCAAATAAAGCACCATTTCCATACCAAGACAACAAGGAATCACTTCCTGATAAACTGGCGTTAAATATCAAAAGAAAAGAAGTTTCTGTGGTTTTTCCCTTTATAATAACTTTCTTGCCTCTTTGAACGAGTAGATGAAACGCAATATGTGCAGTCGTGTCATCTTGCTATTGGCTTCTTCCTTCTGGTCTAGAGTGTCGCCGCCGGGCCAGTAAAGTCACTGAGACTCAACTCAATTCCAGTACATTTTCTGTCTCATTTCCAAAAATTAATCGATGACAAGGGCGCATGGATTCACTGAGCCAGAAGCCTAGAGGATGGCAGATGCACCAGTACAGGAGAGATCCCACACCACTGGTCCAGAAACCCATGTACCACTGGGTTAAATGGTGTGAAGACACCCTGGAGTATCCCTGTGCACTACCACCAGCACCGCTGAGTGACTTTTTGAGTTATTTATTATGGTGCCATGCTTTTAATAAACACGCCTTCCAGAGCACGTGTTTCCGTGTCTCTCTCGCCACCCACAACAAAATGTATTATTAATACAAACATGAACATGGTGTATTTTAAAAACGTATCTATGCTGTTCTACTTTGTGTAAGCCATCTTTATTACTGCTCTTAAGTGTTCGGGACTAACACAACTTTAAGTTGGATAAGCTTTGATGAGGGCAAGTCAATAACCTAAAGGAAAACAGGCAGAAAGAGGTTAAATGATGTCATTCTTTTTATGTTATAAAAGTACTGCTGTTCAGTTCTAAGGTGCACTGAATTATAGAAGTGCCATTTGTCTTTATTTGCAGGCAGTGAAAGCATTTATTTTATCCCAGTGTTTTATAGAGTTGGGATTGAGTCTGACACACAACACTGCCGAGATAATGAAGATTGAAAGTTTAATGTTCATCAGAAGGACACACACAGTAACGGAAGCCCCTGACAGTTCCGAAAACACATGTAGGCAATAAATGTATTCAGTTTTCCAATTAACACAAAGCTTTCAAAGCCGTATGTTTGCTGAAGAAAACCACTCTCACTTTGGAGCAAAAAGTACCAATGTAACAAATGCATCTTGAAAAGAGCACAGTGTATTTTGAAGAGGAGCAATAATAAAGCCCACTTTCTGGGTCCTCTTTGTTCAGAGGACATTATTGCAATCTTTTTCTCTGTAGGGATTCTTCCTTCAAGAAACACTTCTTCCTGCACTGAGAAAAATCACATCCTTACAAACATTTTGAAAGCAACAGAATACATAAAAAATACAATACGTCTATGTATTCATAACAGTTTTAATATGGCGAATATAGCTACTTGTAAATGCACAGGTGCATAAACATTCTGCCACTGCTTTTGCAATTATTTCCATTTCAATTTTTAAATGAAATGCCCTAACTAGTGAGAAAATGTAATAGAATCTAAAAGAAAACATAAAGAATGCTATACAACAATAACTTAAATATATTTTCCCACAGTATTTAGCTCTATATCTAATGTGAAACTTAAGAACGAGTGGATAATATCCTCTATAGATGGACAGAAAAGGAAAGGCAAAGTCTAGTAAAATTGCTACTGGTCCACATAACCCACCCCCAAAAAGAAATATACATATTAAATCTGTGATTGTACTGTTAATCCTTAGAAGTCCTGGACTCTTTTGAGCATTACTTGACCGCATTACTTGACCAATTGCTCTAATAATTTACCTTTTTGTAGCAATGCTCGATATCCTTTTTTTAGTACAACCCCAACACAAAAATTCTACAACAATCCTTAAAAAACACATTTTAAAATTTGAGTGTCACTGCAAAAATCTCAAAAGTTGACAGCAAACCAACATTACAGGTTTTGTACTTCCAAGGGCTATCCCTTTTTTCTCCACTAGATGGCTCTAATGACACCAATTTGGGTTCTCACACTCAATTTGGGTTTAAAGTCACTTACCTTGCTAATTAATGTAAAATATCAGAAATAATACTATATTTGAAATAATACTCTTCGTTATATTTGAAACCAAAATGAAACAATAGGTGCGTTGCATCATTCCTACTAATTTCCAAGCACACTGATGTCTGCAGTGACTTTTAAAGTCTTAATTTACAAATTGTCTCAACACCTTTGAGGCTCTAGATGGGGGCTTGACGAACATGTGTTTTTTTGTACAACAAAAAAATCTTGCTCACACATGATTATTAAACAAAAAGATCTGCATGGTATTGAAAGTATTAATCATAACCCATTATTAAAGACTCAAGGTGGCAAGCTGTAAGAAGGTAAGGTTTAAGAGTTGGGCGGAAGGGGCAGAGAGGTGGTTCAAATAGCCATGTGGCTCTTGCAAAATTCAAAGCAGGAAAAAGGGATAGTTTCTCCGTAACCTCATTTAAAGAACTAAAATATTACTAGTTGTGATGTAACTTCCAGTTTGTGCTTCCTGTTATTGTTTCAGAACAATAAGATTTTATTTTTTTTCTATTACGGCATGAAAACCCAAACTAAAAGACACTAAAAAACTACACTGAACCAACAGGTGACAGTCAATTACAATCCAGAGTTTTTTTAATCCAGATTTCTAAAATGAGCATTCAGCATTGAGTTTGCAAAAACACAGTCACCTCTTTTTGATGAGCAAATAGGAATTATGTGCATGCAGTCCTATTTATGCTGTAAGATATTCACAGTGAACAGCACCACTGCTTTGTTTATAAAAAACAGTCACAAGGTGAACGACAAAGACTGTGTTCAAAATCTCTGTTTTGTTGTCCTCACAGAAACGCTCAAACCAGCATTTTCAAACTGACACGCCTTGGCCATTGTAAAAAAAATCAGCAATTACATGAAACCAATGCTGCCTCCTGACTGTACTAACTAGTTAGCAAGATAGCAGCTGGAAACGATTTCATTCTTACCTGAAAGTCATCTGAAAGACCTGACCCAAGATCAGCTGTTGGCTCTTATTGTTGTATCCATGCAGCATTTCACTGAAGAGTGTGCTGTTGAAGCGTAAATCGGTTCTCGGGCACTTAGATCCTTGACAGTGGTCAGCCAAAAGCAGACAGGAACGCCCGTCAGGGGCAAGCTTGTACTCCTGCACACACCTGACAAGAACAAATTTGCATAAATAATTAGGTGCCAAACAGCGAAGCTTTCTTCTTCCTAATATTATTATTCTTCCATTTCCAGATCATTGTTCCAGTTAAATAAAAGTTATTGAATTCAGATTGAATCAACAAAGTGTCTACGAATGGGGTGTGAACAATTATCATTGTGACACTCGCCAACATGGTTGAGTGGCTATATCTCAGTAATGCATTGTATATCAAGTATATCAATACCAAACTTGATGTATGTTGATGTATGAGTCCCAAACGCACAGTGAGTTTTAAAATAACATCTGTGATCATCTGCAGGCAATGAGAGGGCCACATCCGGAGATCAACGAGAAGTTGCAGAGGCATAGGATACAAACGGCAATATATACAGTGGTTGTGGTTCAAAACTGGGTTTATTTTCGGGGTTTTTTTTTACCCAATGAAAGAATCAATAACTTGTGTGCTCCCATTTTGATAATAATCCCAGTCTTGCGCATCAGAGTGGCACACGTGACCTTGCTCTGTTTTCAAATCTTTCACGTGAGAGCTTTGTTGTGAGACGCAGTTTGAGAACATGTCGCGTGGAATCCTCTGCTGTCGATCTCTTGTGTTGTTTAAATTCAGCAGCGACTGGATGCTTCTCCAGAGTGGTCTCTTCTTCTGCCCCTCTGGGAGCAAAGCTCCTTGTTTTGTTCGAGCACCGTTTATTGCTGCCGTTCCCGGCTGAAGACATGGGCCAATCACAGTGTTTTATGCACACCGTGAAAAAAAAAAAAACGTCTCATTTCGCTTCTTGAAAAACGATGCAGCCTTTTTTTCTGGCAGATGTGTATAAATACATAAGCGCTGTATAATTAAGGCAAAATATTTACTCCATGCACCCCCTGCATTAAAAAAGGCATAGGTGTGTAAAGGCCTTAAGGGTCAGTAGATAGATAAATTTACTTTTTTATAATTTACAATTTTACGACAATCAGCCCGAGTCAATATCCATTTTTAGTATGTTAACTGTTTTGAGTTTGCATTTGTATATGCATTAACATATCTTTACAAAAGTTGGCTTGCATATTTGCCAACGTGCCCTGAAGGTAACCAACAAGAATTGTGGTAGTGCCACCTTGTGGTAAAAAGATAAAAAGGATATGGTAAAAAAATCTGTGTTGATGACAACACATACACTAATTTTACCATATTTAGCTCATTTTCTTGTTTACCGTATTAAATTAGGTTGAAATCATACTCTTTTGAACTCCTCCGAGAGTGTAAATCTGATTCTTACCAAATTCGAATCAGAACATCCTTGGACCTTGCTGGCAAAAAATTATTCATTTCGTGTCGAACAACAATACAACACTATCACAAACTCAATGGCTTTGTGGCAAATCTAATTTGAAGATGCATCTCTGAAACATAGACATATTGGCCCCAAAAACCTCTGTGTCATCAGTGTTTGATGTCATCAGTGTTTAATGTTGACCACACAATAAAGTTTCCATCAGCAGCACCCTACAGTCAAAGATTAAACACCTCCTAATAGGGCTAAAGCTCTTGAATTTGTCTGTTTTAGATCAATTTGCCTACAATAAAAATATGTTAATTTACCAAGTCGAACTGTTTTGGATTCTTGAAATTTGACGCCAAATTACTGCTTGCAGTTAAATTAATTTTTTGATACTTCAGAATGTCATGTTGACACATATTGGAAAGTGTGCTTTGTTCCTTTAATATAAAGAAGAATTGTCTGAAAATCGGTTAGAGGTGTCAGTTTGATATTCTGAATCTGTATGATCAAAAATTAGCCAGAATGAATGCATCACATGTCTTGGAGGAGTAAAAAAGATTCTGATTTCAATCTTCGCAGACTAATTGCTTCACACCTTTGAATCACCCTGGCTTCACGCTGCATGTGCTAGCATGTGTTGCTTTAGCAGAGTGCAGCCGTATAACTTTCACACTTGCAGGTGACAGCATTTCAGCACCAAGAGCATCTGCATTTTCATTTCTTGATTTGCATGTGAGTTATTTTTGTCATTTGTGATGTGTAAATAACCATTAACCAATGTTTATCCTGATCTAACATTGGACTCTAATGCTCATTTATGATCCAAAACAAACATCTGCGTAACTAAAATGTGCTGAAAGTTGTTGTTTGAATTTGTAAACTCTTGACTAGAATCTTTAATTATTTTGTATTAGAATATTTTATAAGGATTTTAAAGCATGTCTGTGAACGATGTTTGACAGGTACTCAAGGTCTGATCATAGAGGCACCACTCTTCTATAAAATGGTTTCTGTGCGGTCTTTATGTGACTTCACTCGATTACAGGTGCACACACTCCTGCACATGAATATATTTTCTCACCCGCAGAACATGAGCACGTTGCTGGATGTTGGATCTTCAGGAAGAGGGATGAGCTGCTGCAAACAGAGCTGCTCACAGCCTCCATTAAATCCATCGGTGCAGTCGGTTCCCAGAGATGAATCGTAACAGCCTGAGCCATCCTTCATCGGCCTCAGGCCTTCCGGACACTGAATACAGAGAGTGAAAGTACAAATAATGTATATTCCTCATGAACCAGCCATGTTTAAAGGTAATTGCACTTTCAATACAAAATGTTGTAACACAAAAATACACTATATTGTGAAAATTGTCTTCATAAAATGGCATTATTCGGCATCAAGCTATTTGTGGCTACTCTACTAAAACACTGCATTCTCAGAAGGAAAAGATATGATGTATTGATAAAGTTTGAACTATGTCGTGGTTGATGAAACAAGCCCTGATAACTCCTCCCAAAACCTGTTAATCATCACCATTTGAGCTTGCTACCACTCCTCTATACATACCCAACCAACCAAAAAACCTTTAACGTTGTTCAAGATACTCCACCTTCGTCACACTCTAGGGGGTTTTGGGGTTTTTTTTACTTGGAAAACTTAATTAATACCCATTATATGCTCACATACCATGTTTGTAACCACCTTCATCACACTCTAGGGCAGGGGTGCTCACACTTTTTCAACAAACAAACAATTATTTGCAACTTTATTGAGAATTGAGAAAACACACATAATAATTAACTATTTAATTTTTTTTTAATAACCTGAGTTTAAATTGATGTCTTGCACTGAACTGAATCAGCCAGGGATCGAAACATAATCCGGACCGTAGCTGCTGACAGCCAGCCTCAAGCACACTTCCAAATGTTCTTCAGTCATTGTGGAACGGTATTTGGACTTAATGATTTTCATGTAGGACTTAATGATTTACTTGCTCCAGCTCCTTCACTCATTTTGATGACCATAAACTTAAGCATGGGCAAAAAATCGGACGTAATACGCTGATTAGCTTAGCACTTAGCGTCATTGTTTACGCATGAGTGGTGACTTAAAGGTCAAAATTAATTTGTCATCTGACTGGTTGCCCTGTTCATCGATCAAGTGACGGGATGGATGATTGGCTGATATTATTTCAATTTTACAGCACAATCGACCGGTTGCACCTACGTGATCGACCGGTGGATCGCGATCGACGTAATGAGCACCCCTGCTCTAGGGGGATTTTGGTTCTGAATCACCTTACCGTTCTCAGACCCATTACTTGGAAAACTTGATTAATACCCTTTATATACTCACAAATCATGTTTGTAACCACCTTTGTCACACTAGGGGGATTTTGGTTCAGGTTCACTTTCCGTTCTTGGACCAAATACCTGGACGGCTTTACTAAATACCCACCAACCACTATAGTGATATTAGGTTTTGGTGGTTTCCTTGCAGACCAAGTTCTGGTTGAGTCGGAAGTTCCAATGGTGGTGAGTTTTTGGAGAAGGATCTAGGTCAAGGGGAACCGTGCCAGCCAGCCTGTCAGCTGTCCTTGGCTCTGCCTGCTTGATCTATTGGCCGAGTTCTGAAGCATTACTGTAGTTGGGGATGCTCAGTTGGATGGCCAAAATGGACCATCAATGTTCCTGCCCAGATCCATGTTCTTAAAGCCAGGGACCCATCCCACTCAGACAGACATAGTCAAACTCAATCGTTGATCCCCTGCACCTTGACACATGACATTGACCGAGGCCCTTTACATCAACCCTTGTTATGTGCATCACCGGACACAGGTTCTGTATCAACCAATCCATCATTAAACCTTCAGATATTTAGCTATTTTTAATCAAATACTGAACCTATTCTGTATCTCCTCAGAAGATGCAGGTCGTGCTACATGTTCTTTGTCACCAGGTTATAATTCCACCTCTGTGAAGGTGTTTGCATCTTTGTCTCAGTGGGGAGGTATTATATGATGAATAAAAGCAGTCTCTGGAAGAAAAGTCTGTAATGATGGTTGCCAAGGCACCACCATACAATCCAAGAAAAAAATAGCCTCTTCAATGAGATGCCTCTTAAACAGACATGCTAAGTATACAGTACCAGCCTTCATGTTCAAACCAATTTCCATGTATAACCAGGATGAAGCTGGGCTGCCACTGAATCTTTATTACCTTCATCTGTGATGATTGTCAGTTGTGTTAGATATTACTTGTGATGTTCCAGTATCACAGAGCACTTCATGGGGTGGCTTCAAGAATAGTGGCTCATTTTAAATATTCACCGTTTATGCAACATTTACAGTTTGTTATGATGATTTAAAGTTGTCAATTTCCACTAGACATTTCCACATAAATTTGCTTGGCAAACATATTTAGAGAAACTACAATGCATTTAAATAAACAAAAAAGCTTTTAACCCTTAGAAGTCCAGGGTCTTTTTGAACAGTTTGTACTACTGTTTCAATTCACTCTAATTAACTACTTTAAAACAATTTTTTGTGGCAATGCTTGAATACATATTTTTCAAATATTATTTCATAACATTACACAATAATTCTACAGCAAAACCTGAAATTGTGCAAAAAATAAACTTCTGAGAAGTAAATGTAATTTTTTACTGCAAAAAATGACAATGAACATTTGTTATGTTTTATAACAAAAATCTAAATTGTTGAGGCAAAATAAAAATTAATCAATCCACAATAAAGCAAAGACATGATCAAAACAATGTTAAAAATTGTATCTAAAAACAGGCAGACCTTTTATAAGCACTTCTAAGCACTTTTTTTGCCATAACTTTGAAAAACACAGCCATATCACAAGTCTTGTACTTTCCATGGTTAACTCTTGTTTTTTACCACTAGATGGCGCTGTTGATACTGATTTACAGTCTTTAAAATTAAACTGAAAGTGGACTTTCACATATTTTAAGTGGTTTTATTCACAAAAAAACGTGTTCTAATGCACATAAGTCATTTTGTTTTGCCACACTTATATAGATAGTGTCATACAATGGATAAAGTGTGCCATTTACTATGTTTCTTAAATTAACATGTTGCACTCATTTTTTGTAATAAACTGCAGTTTTTTTTACTGTCTTTGTTTTCTGGTTATATCTAAATATCGCCATCTTTTTTTTAATCCAGAATGGAAATTTTATTAAAGGAAACAAAACAGAAAGACCCATTTGTAGGGTAAACTTAAAAACAAGTTTTCCCTAAAATTTCCCTAAAAACATCTAAAACTGGTAAAACAACTTGTCTAACTAAAAACAAAATCAGGATTACAAACTTAAAAGGAATAACAAGAAGAAACTGGAAGGTGGCGCCTAACAGTTTTTATTGTATGGTATTTTATTTTTTTATTACATTTGTTTATTAAATTATGTCACAATTTATGAACATTTTCTACCAGCGCAAAAATAGAGCCAATTTATAAATGGTCAAAACAGAGATGCAAACGTGAAATATCTAAAGTACATGAAATTGTACACATTTGTAAAAGTGACATTGAAACAGCTATAGGGTGAATTCCATGGCAGTGCTCAACATGGACTGAGGGCTGAAATGTGAGGAACCTGCCCAAATCTTGATGCCTATAGAAGCTGTGATCACAGTCGTCCAATTATTTATTTATTTTTAAATAAAATGTGTCAAAAAGCTTGCAATTCTGAATTTTTGGGTGTGGCCCAGTGGGAAAGGGATGTTAATAAATCAAATGTTTTTTTTTCAAGTTGAATACAAGTTACCAACACTAAGAATATCAACAAGAGAACATTTCTTTATTTTTCATCTAAAATATAAAAAGAGATGATTACTAGATTATACTTTTTTCAATTTGAATAGACTTAAAATTATTACCAGGAAGGGGAAAAAATTGACAAGATAAGCATGCAGGTAATAATCGAAAATGAACATCAGTTAAGGAGGAAGTAGTGTATCAGTATGCTGGATGCTCAAATTAATGAAGGGTGTTGCATATAAGTCGTAGAATTGGGACAGAGCATATAAGGATAAATATTGACAGGATGTGGGGTCTAAATAAAATGGATTTGGGCAATAAAGTCATTGGAGTTAGTAACTTTTTCACTGGAATGTTCAGATTTAAACCCAAGCCAAAAATGAAAGAACTAGCAGCAAGAAGTCAATCTTTAGCTTTAGCTGAAGCATCTTCATTGAGTCTGACTGTAAGCAGCAGGTGAACATCACTGAAGCTCAGTAAGCACCCAAACAACCTTTTAATTCTCTCATTAATTCCAGCATTGCCATTTTACCACTCAAGCTAGATCTTATGAAGATTCACCATGCAGAAATTCTCTTCCTGATGTTTTAAGAGCTCTCTTGAAATTCTTATTTGAAGGCAGGTCAAACAGGCTCCAGATCAGCTTCATTAGGTCAGGCGTGTAATTCCAGCTCTTAATAGCGAAGGACAGGCATTCATTAAGAGGAAGATCAAGCAGCTGCTTAATTGCACAGTGTCTGATTAAAAACCTGGAGCTGATTAAAGTCACTAATGAGAGAAACACTGAGGGCTGTCATTTTTCTGCTATGAACACCAGGCAGAGCTTTAGATGTGCACCAGCTTTTTCTCATTAGGTTTTTATCCTGTGGCTTTTAAAAGAGCAATAAAGACCTATTATTAATAATAGAAAATTAAGATTCATTAACCTTGTTAATAGACAATAATATTACATTTTTTTGTTAAAATAAACTACCATGAAAGTAGCACTGTTGCCGTGTGATCAATTTACAATCTTTGCCATAGATAGCAGACTATTGTTATTTCATATGGGTTTATTTTTTTTACTTCTATGCTCAAAGGTTTTGTTTAGAAACTATGCAAATCTTAAAAGTTTTATGAGCCTTAAGTTAGTCTAAGTGTCGTAGCACTTGCATATCCTGCGTTTACCTTTTATTGGAACAAGCGACCATTACCCTCACAAACTGGATGTAGACTCGGCCAATGTGGCCCGATAAAAAGCTAGCGTCCATATTTTTAAAGGAACTGAAACAAAAGTTCACATGTTCTGTAACCATTCTAGAAGTCCCCTCTGCAGGAATGTGGCGTGTCATGTGACCATACAAAGACGTGTTTTGGTGATCTGGGTCCGGATGGAGTGCTACAGCACTGTCCCAAAGCATGTTAAATGGTGTTTTTCATCCCTCTTTATCACTTAGCTAATCATTGATAAACTGTACACATGCTTTCATCAGCTGAATAACTTTCATAGAATAGATTTTACCAATTGTTTTCTTGGTGACTGGTTCCACTGGTCTTGAGATTATTAATAAAACCCTGTCATATTGTTCTGAGCTGGTCCTTGACAATCTTCAAGAATCTTTAAAACTCCAAAAGTTTGTAGATTACACTGATGGAGACAGTCATTTTGTTTCTTTCTCATCTTGCTCTCTTTTGGCAATTCAAAAGACACCAGCTTGGCAAACATTGCTATGCTGCATTGTACAATCCTACAATTCTCTGTTTTGGAATTTGTTTGGTTGGTTTGGTTAGTATTGGTTGGTTAGTGGGGTGTTATGGTTGGTGTATGTGTGGGTTGTTTGGTTGTTTTGGTCAAAATGCACTGGTTGATTTGGTTATGCTGAATTGGTTGGCTGGTTTGGTTAGGTGGAATTGGTTGGTTACGAGACAGCCATATTGTTTGTCAATTTTACACCAAGCTGGTTGGGAAACATTGCATTGTATAACTCGGCAATTCTCTGTTTTGGAATTTGTTTGGGTTGTTGTTTTAGTTAATATTGGTTGGGGTTGGTTTGGTTAGGGGAATTGGTTAGTTGGCTGGGTGGATTGGTTTGGTTAAGCTGAATCGGTTGGTTTGGCTATGGTGAATTATTTGGTTACATTATTGGGCAGTAATGCAATAATTAGTAATTCACTAGTGTAATTAGATTACTTTCGCAGCAATTTTTAAAATGGTAGTTAGATTATAGTTGTGTCCAAGTAACAATGTGAATCTGCTGCATTACAGAGTTGCTGAGAGGATTTGCATATTTTTATTATAACAAAGTAACTCGTAATGTGACTAATTACTCGACAAATAAATTAATCAAATGAGTAACTTTAAAACGGAGTAATCAGATATCAGTTCCCTGTTTGGGAATTTGATCGGTGGATTGGTTGGCTTAGGGGAATTGGTTGGTGTTAATTAATTGGTTGGATTGGGTAACCAGTTAAACAGATAACAAGTTAACGCATCATTTTATGGATGTTAGAAATCTTTCTGAATGATAAGGGGAGAAAAACCTATTTTACACTCATCAATGAAAATCTGTTTATTTGTCAAATGTACTATTCTGGATTGTTTGTTGTGAGCTAACTTAGGGGAGGATTCTGGTATTCTTCAGCAAGACAGCTATGCAATGAGCAAACTTGTGAAAGAGCTTTAGGGAGCTTGAGGCATCATTTTGACACGTGCAATAGCCAGCACGGATTTCAGATCTGAACTACATTGAATCAGCTGAACCACAATCGATACAAAATGAATACAAGTCAGGATTGAATGGTGTAGTGATGTAAAGATCATTGAAACAATGCCACAGAAATCCAACCACAAAGTCATCTTGGGAATGCTACAACATTGCTATTCTTCACACGTCCGCAACCCTCTCACACAGAAGCCCAGAGCTCCCGCTTGACTCCTAGGGACAGAAACACACTTTCACTCGAACTGCAGCTGAAGTGACTCATTTCTGCCTCTCTTGACTTGCGTCCAGGTCGTGATTTCACTCAGGGCTGAGTCTCACCGTGTTCAAGCACTCTTCAGTGTGGGTGAATTTCCCTTTCTCTACTGTTTCTCAGTAATAGAGGTGAAGTGAACACTTGAAAGGGATTAAGTGGCAATCATGGTGAAAGTCCTAAAAGTGCAGCTCTGATGGTTTAAGGACAGAGTGTATTTTATAAGGCAAAGCTCCTTTGCGGCTTTGAAGAGATCGCAGGTGATTCCAGTGACTTTCCAACTGACCTTGTTTTTGTGATGGATCGGATATTGTAAAGATAAAAAGGAGTCGCCAGTTGTTGAAGATACTATTAATTTTTCAACCCTCTTATTCCCTTTTCGGGGTCACGGGGGTCTGCTGGTGTCTTTCCCCAGCTCACATTGGGCGAGAGGCGGGGATACACCCTGGACAGGTCTCCAGTCCATTGCAGGGCAACATTCACACCTAAGGGGAATTTAGATTATTCAATTAACCTGACGCATGTTTTTGGGATTGTGGGGTAAGCCGGAGGACCCGGAGGAAACCCACGCAAGCACAGGGAGAACATCAAAACTCCTTTTCAGGAAGGTCATAGGCGAGCCTCGAACCGGCAACCTTCTAACTAGAAAATAAGGGAGGACAGCTAAATAAAATATAAACAGAAAATAAAATATAAATAAATTAAACAGTTTAACTATATGTATATTGCAAAACTGCAGTTTGCTTTACTTTTTGTACCCAAATAAACTTTTTATTTATTTTGTACCAAAATTAGAATTATGTTATATTAATACAGCAGTTCAAAATTAGATTTTAAAGACAAGTGGTTTTATGCACAATATCAAATGTTTTATTTAACCTGAATAGCACTGTGTAATTTGAATGTACTAGTGATGAGAAGTTCGGATCATATTACAGATTTGGATCTTTGAGTTTGATTCAGCAAAAAGAACTTTTTATTTTTTTGAGTCTTCATTCATTTAATTAATTTTTAGTAAAATACCATTAAAATGTTGTGTGTTACTTCTCAAACACACCCTACCGACTATATACACAAACTTTCATCTTTAAAAAAATAGGTGTAAGTGTATTTTCACACTTCGTTCAAAAGGAATGAATCGTTCAAGAATGTAGTAGAATTGCGCTTTAAGTCTTTTGCACTTTGAGCCTGAGCTTCGAGCTTCTTAAATATTGAGAGCATGAAAAAATATTGATTAGCATTTCTTGAATTCATTTTTTTAAGCATCCCTAGTGAATTTTAAAAGAGTTCCAAATTATCATGAATTAATACACATTTTGGGGTAAATACTGATAGTAAATCCTGATGTATTTCTAAGTAAGGTTTGATATATATGTCATGAAACATTTGTGAATACATCACATTTAATGCCAAGTCTGTCACCTGACAGTGTTACATTCCATTATCAAAAAAGAGTGATTGTGACATTCATCTTATACCGACCTTTTTGTCTGACTCCTGGGTTAGTGAACGATAACAGCATTTTCATTCTGGACTGTACTATTCTTTTAATTGATCATATTGTGAGATCTGTGCAAGACATTCATCCCTTATCGGTGTTTGAAGGATGAACACCCATTTTGCTTCAAATGATTGATCGTTCCATCAGCTCAAAGCCTTATGAGCTCATCAATTTCACAACTTACATCAAAAAACTCATTATCTGCAATTTCTTATCCTCATGCCTTTGATCTGCTGGTGTAACAGGAGATGGCCATGTCTCCCTGTAATGAGGTGTGTTAGAATGGCACGCCTTGAAGATCTGGAGTTTCTTCTCTTTAAGGGTCTATGAGAGGCAGAATTACATTTGTCGTTATTTTTTAATTATCGCTGACGTTTCGTGCTCAAAATTTAAATAAATCTACATGTTAATCTGTTTCAAGTTGGTTTATACATCAGTTTTCTGCTAGTGAACAATGATTTATTTAACTATTATAGAGCAAACCACTGTTAAAATCGCTGCCATTGAATATCACTACATATACATAATTGCATAGATTGTAAGATTTACATTTACCAGACAGAATTTTCTACCAATGTGTGAAATCCTTGCATTCTAGAGTTGTGTCCAAACGTTTAGACAAAGACACAAAAATTAGTTTGCTGCTAAACTGCTTTTAGATCTTTGTTTCAGTTGTTTCCGTACTTCATAAGGGTTTTGTCGACAATTACATGAGATTTATGCAACGAGTCAGTATTTGCAGTGTTGGCCCTTCTGTTTTTGTACCTCTGCAATTCAACGGGGCATGCTTTCAATGAACTCCTGGGCCAAATTCTGACTGAAAGCAACCCATTCTTTTATAATCACTTCTTGGAGTTTGTCAGAATTAGTTGCTTTTTGTTTGTCCACCCGCTTCGTGGGGACTGACCACAAGTTCTCAATGGAATATAGATCTGGGGAGTTTAAAGGCCATGGACCCATCCTCTCAGTTACTGTTGCCTTATGGCACAGTGTTCCATTGTACTGGAAAATGCCTTGTTTTTCACCAAACTTTTATTGGATAGGTTGAAGAAGTTGCTGTTTGAGGGTGTTTTGGTACCTTTCTTTATTCATGGCTGTGTTTTTGGGCAACAATTGTGAGTGAGCCCACTCCCTTGGATGAGAAGCAAGCCCACACATGAATGCTCTCAGGATTCTTGACTGTTGGCATGACACAGGGAGCACTGATGGCAGCAATCACCTTTTTCTCTCCAGACGAGCCATTTTCCAGATATCAACTGAGAATACGACTGGCCTTGTTCTCAGCAGCCCATTCACCATACTTTCTGCAGAAGAGCAATCTGTCCCAATGTTTTTTGGGGAGAGAAGGGGCTTTTATTGTGTCCTTCTTGACACCAGGCCATCTTCCAAAAGTCTTCGCCTCACTGTGACTGCCTGCTGCCATTCCTGAGCAAGCTCTGCACTGGTGGCACTCCGATCCCACAGCTGAATCCTCTTTAGGAGACGATGCTGGTGCTAGCAGGACTTGCTTGGACGCCCTGAAGCAATTTCAACAAGAATTGAACCTTTTTCACTTAAATTTATTGATGATCCTATAAATTGTTGATTTAGGTTATAGCTTAGTAGCTACAATATCCTTCCTGTGAAGCCATTTTTATGCAACGTAATGCTGGCTGTACGCATTTCTTTGCAGGTTACCATGGTTACCAATGGAAGAACAATTAATTCAAGCAATTGCCTCCTTTTAATGTCTTCCATTTCTAATCCAATCAGCCTGATCTCCAGCCTTGTGCTCACCAACAATCTCACAATAAAACGCAGTGGAACATTTTTTTCAGGACTAAGTTACTTTTCATGGCAAAGAAGGACTATGCGATTCATCTGATCACTCTTCAGAACATGGAGTATATGCAAATTGCTTTAATAAAAACTTAAGCAGCAACTTTTCTAATATTTTTGTAATTCTCGAAACTTTTGGCCACGACTGTATCCGTGACTTTTAGGCATCTGGTGATTGTTGGAAAACACGAAAATGTACATTTTGTTTTGCTGACGTTCCATCCTTTTCCTGTGTATTCTATAGAATTTGCCTAGCTATTCACAAAGAACACGAGATGGGAAGCTTTTATTACTTTATTAGTTAAAATGCTTTTGAAAGGATTAATTGTGGAACACATCTGCCGTCAGCAAGCTGCAATCAGGTGCTGCACTCTCTTATAATTAATATGCATTACATCTAAGCAGAACTGGTTTTATACAGAATTACTAGTAGCATTTTAGTGTTAAAAAGCCTGAACACAAGATGAGAAAACTTTATTTATTAAAATGAATTAAACACAAGGAACATTTTCTTCTTCATGCAAAAAAATACTTCAGATTTTTCTTTAATTTGTAACATTTATGTGCATTTAGCTACGGAAAGTGTGCTGGGGCTGGGATTTCTGGCTCCGAGCTGGTTGGTTCCATACACCCTTGTTATCAACTCCTTGTCGGAAATGAGTGGTTCAATGCCCGGGAATCTAGCCGGGCCCCAGTGACCCAACTGGCCTTACAGTGACACTCCAGACCTGGGTGGTGGGCACCTCCTGGGTCCCTTTGGCTCTCGTGGCGTCCATCCACTACTCCCAGCGGAGGGAAACGAGTGCACCTGGTAAACCCTGATTACACCCTATCTCGTCACACTATACATTTAATAAAATGCAGCATTTTCTGCTTTGCTGGTAATATGTACACTGTTACAAGACCGAAATGTGTCAGTCTCAAAATGCTTAATGACAGCATGTGAACACCAAAGGAGTAGCTCATCAGCAGAGTGCATGTACATGTACTAACTACAGAAAGTGGTTTTCCATCCTAGATGATGTCCGATGAAAGGTATGACTCCTCTGTAAAATAATTAATTCACTTGGCTTCAGTGAGATCTGATTCATCTTATTCTGGATCGCAAATGATTCCTGGTTCCTGCTCTTGCTGACTATTGCTATAATTCCAACAAGAACATGGATGATGCAAGAATACTGCATACCCTTGCAGCAGCTAGTGGGTGGAAGGAGGAATTCCTGATGGCACATTTGCAAAGAGCAAATGCAGACCCACACAGAGGACTCAACAGAAAAATGGAAAATTTAGCGATCAACTACTTGATGCTGAATTACCTAAAGCAAGGATCTAGTCACTGTGCATCCCAAAGAGCTAAGTGATCATCATTGAAGTACATCCTTGATTTACTACAACAAGTATTTATAAGATCTTTCACCGCTACCTTCTGTGTCATTCCATTTGGGTTTTGCAAATCCTCTGCAGTTTTCCAATCTTAGAATTCTGTGAATCCCTCCATCGTTTTAGGTAGTTTACATCACTTATTCCAGTAAATTCTGCCAGTATATATCTGCTCTTCAATTGATCGCCACCCCAGTCTCCTTCTTGACAAGGTCATAAATTTACCAGCTTTACCTACCTTGCAATTTTGGTTTCTTTCCGAATCTTTAGCCAAATACAGCAAATGTTTGCATCTTTGAACCTCAATAAAAGTTTGGGGAAACGAATGCACATTGGAAATTGTAGGGTGTGACAGAATTAAAATGATATATATTTTTTTTTGAAAGTTCAACACCAGGCCCTGCCTGATTTTGGGGGTGGAAGCAAGGGTGAAAGTCACACAATACAAGGTAAGATTGCATTAAAAACTATTTGGTTTGATTAGGGTCACGTGCTGCATGCACTTATTGCTTCTACTGAAACTAGTTATACAAACATCACTTAAAAGAACACAAATCCTGCCACAATTCATATCAATATTGATTCAAATTTATTTTTGAAAAGCAACTGCTAATTATCAAGCTTGTAACGATAAATACCTCAATATTATGTCCACTACAACACTACGACTCGCTATTGACAATGGAGATCCTGCCAGTGGATTAATGGCGTTTTGATTTTGAGAACGTGTTGAAAACCATCTGTTTCCCCTTGAATAGGATGTTACTATAAATGAGAAATCTTTCTGAACTGGACTAAATGGTTAAATTGGAGTTTAGATGAATGAAAGAACTTGTCAATAGGTTTCTGACGGTTTCAGATTTGAAAATTATTGAACACAAGGCACTCACCATGCAGCCATCTGAGTCTAATCGGCGGTCAGACACACACTTAAAGTTTTTCCGGCATCCTCCGTTGTCTTTAGTGCAGTCTCTCACTGGACCAAAAGAGTCCAAAAGATCATCCACTGACTCGAAAGACGTGGACATGATGCCCTCTTCCCTAAAAAATTGTGTGAAAAAAAAACATAAATTAGATTCTTCAAAACATTAAAGTCATAGTGGTGCAGTGATGAGAACGGGATAAGTAGGTCACTGGTTCAAGCTTGTGTGAGTTTTCTCTGGGTACTTCAGTTTCCCCAACGGTCACAAACATGCTTTTTTTGTTAATTGGCTTCTCAAAATTTCAATCAGAAATGACGTGTAAATAAATTTTACCCTGTACATGTACATGAGAAAGAGGTGGTCAAGAAATAAGCTGCTATGAAAATGGATGGATTGATTTTGTATTGATAAATCTTGCAGGGATTCCTTGAAGAAGCTTTGTTTGCTAGGTTTCCCTAGTACGTTTATAAAAATAGCAAAACCTCGAGACCTTTTATAAAATACCGGAAGAATATTAATGCTTCTTACAATGAATGAAAGCGATTTTGATTAGAATCAGACTATAATAAAAGGATATTATTTTTGGATCAAAGTATTGCTTACATGCATTGACTCAGGGGCTTTGTATTTTAGGTAACGTCTGCTAAGTTGGACTGGGTCAGATATCTCCCTACTGAAAGCCCAAGCAGCAAAACCACAGCCTGTCACTGGGGAAGGATTTGTCCATCTGGCCAATGTTTTTGTGATTTTTCAGGCTTTTGATGTCTCCATCATCTATCAAGTAGCATTTGCATAATCTCTCTTGACTGTAATCCTGCTCTCCGGAGCAGCTGGGTCATCATCCAAAGTTTTCCTAACCAACCTGAACATGATTTCCCTGAGCGAGGGTGCTGGCATTACCCATAGTGTGCCTCCTGGCACCAGACACTAGCCTAACAAGCTCTGGACAGTATTAGCTCAGAGCCTCAGCCTCTGCATTAAACATCTGCATGGAATGGCAGTATTATAATACATATTTAATAGTTTTACAAAAAAAACACTATTTAAGAATTTACATGATACTAAACAAGTATTGCTTTTAACCTACAATTTTGATTTGTATTTTTTTTTCTATTTGTTTTAGTATTCTTACAGCAAATGTGTTATTTTCAAGGACAAAGGAAAACAAATGACAATAAGAGAATGAGAGCGAGGTGGCGGGAAAAAAGAGAGGAGAGAAAAAAGAAAGAAGAGAGAGGAAAATAGAAGAGACTGAAGGTCTGAAAAGAGAGAAAGTGAGATAGAGAGAAAAAGTGAGAGCATAAAATATATAAATACAGGAGAAAAAGATTAAGAGAGCAGGAGAGAAATAGAAAAATAGAAAGCAAAGAAAACTGAAGTGAGAAAGAGAGATGGAAAACAGAGCACAGTAAGAGCGAAATAGAGAAAATGAGAGCGAGAGAGAGAGAGAGGATATAGAGAGCGTAAAACAGTAGAAAGATAGAATAACTGCTTCAAAATTAAACATTCAACTACTTTCCTGGCATTCAAAATTATAAAAAAAATAAACATTCCCTAGAATGTTTGGTTACATTTGCTAGTTATCATTTTTGGGCGATTGTTTCTTTATTTGCAATTTAATTGGAAAGGATAGGTGCCAATCCCTGTAGAAAAAAAAATACATTAAAAATAAATTACCATATTTTTCGCCGTATAAGACGCACTTTTTCTTCCCCAAAACTGAGGGGGGAAAGTTGGTGCGTCATATACGGCGAATGCAGAGCGCCGCGGAGCGGAGGGCGGTCACGGCCGTAGGAGAGGCGTAAGAGAGGCTGCGGCTTCGGCCTAGATCCTGTTATGGTAAAAATATACCTTCTCATTTGATAATAAACACTGGAGACCGTTTGAGAGAGAACACAGCAAATGCGTCTATTTATTGTAAAGATTTAGCAGTCTCCGCATTTCCTACACACGTGTTATCCGCATTGGAAGAAGAACCTCAAGCCTCTCAGGGCTGGACTGAAGTATGACGTGTGTTCTTAAAAGTTTCTCAAATTACATTTCTCTAAAAGACCACTAGATGGTAGTATTATATAGGAAAATTACCATCACACTCCCCGGCGGTGCGTGCTGACATCATCTCGTCGATCCTACCATAGCATGTAGGACTCCGTGAAGGAGGACATTGTTATAAAATCATTTAAGAAGTGTGACATTAGTAATGCCTTGGATGGAACAGAAGACAACATCTTATTTGACACCAGTGAGGAAGAAAGTGATGACAATTACTGCGTGGATCTGTTCTTCCTCATTTCTGATAGCAGTGACGAAGAGGAATTAATGGGGTTCGGATAAAAACATTACAGCCTTTTTTTGTTACTTTTACTGTTTACAGACTGTTCATGTTTGGCATATAATTGTTCTTAAACTGCTGTTAACTTTTACACAGTTGAGATAAAATATTTTACTACAGTATTTGGTTCAGAATCTTTTTTTTCTAGATATTCCTCATTTAAAATTGGGTGCATCTTATACGGCGAAAAATACAGTAGTTAAGGCAGGTTGAAAAAAAAAGTAGTGCAGTAAAAGTACAGACATAGAGCTATAAATGTACTCAAGTAAAACTAGAAGTATACATTTTTAAATCTACTCACTGAATTACAATTTCTGAGAAAAACCACTCAATTACAGTAATTTTGTAATTACTGTAATTAGTAATGAGTATTTGTAGTGAGTTACTTTACACCACTGAAGAGGAATTCAACGCAGCACAAAGTCTAGCTATAACAACAGATAGTTCACTTAGAGTAATCTGACTGTGACTGTGTATTACATGGTACACTGGAACATAAAGAACGCTGTGCTACAAACTCTGTCTCTTTAAGAAAACCATACAGGAGCTAGTTTGGAAGATCTTCAGATGCTACCACAGATAACGCAGCAAATGTTGTTTGTGCCATTCATGAAGCAGAAGGACTGGGATCTCAAATTAGTTGCTTTGCCCATGTGGTAAATCTGGCAGCAAAGAAATCCTTGTCCATTGACACAGTGTCCTGCCTCCTTGGATGGATCATAAAAATTGGACGGATTCACAAAAGCACACACCCCACCACTCTATTAACAGAATGAATTAAACTAAGCCATACGTTAGCTGATCTATGATGTCATAACTCGTTGGAATACAGCACATGATATATTGGAGGATAGCAGCAGCTCAGCAGAAGAAGAAACTAGCAGAAGATCTGATTAAACTTCTCAAACCTCTAAAAACTGTGATAAGTGAATCGACCCCCGCTGCTTCAATGGTTCTACCTTTGAAGGAGAGGATCATCAAATCAAGGGTACCAGCAGATCAGGACTGTCCAGTGATCAGATAAGCACAAAAAGCCATTAGGCAAAGAGCTACAAAGACCATTGTCTTCAGGATTATCTCCAAATTGCCATCCTTGATTTAAATCCTTGCCTTACCTTGCTGAAAACCAGACCATCATTAAAAAAATGTTAAATCAGGAAGAGCAGGTACCACACGATACAGGTCCTATGCAATCCTGTACCCTCCACATTGATGGATGGAAAGAGACATGATGTCACAATGGTGCTGGGTTTTATTCAGGTGAATGAAATGAGCAGGCCAGGCCACAGCATCAATGCTTGAACTGCTGACAGCAGAATGTTCTCCAAGACTCCAGACTCTGTCGCGTGTGCTTAGTGTGACCTTGCTCAGGTCTATCAAGAGTAAAATAAAGAAAAGTCCTGACCAAAAGGAATTAGACGTCTTGTGGAGCAAGCTGGAGATAAGTTTGACAAGCTTTTGTATAATTTTAATACATTTAAACAATTAAAAACATTAATCGGATTATGTATCACTCCTGAAAAAAAGCTGAAATGGAAGGAATTAAGGTAGTTCCCTGTTCATCTTTGTTTCTCTTGTAAGGCTTTATTTACTGGCATATTGTTAGAGTCAGAAACATTAACCGCTTTGCAAAATTCTTCTAGTTATGGTTGACGGTTTAGGAACTATTTAGCCTTTTATCTTTAGAATTACACAAATATTACTAGGTAATGTTTAAATGGGAAGATAAAGATGTGACTTCATTAAAGTATGCCTGGAAGACGCAGAAGTGCAAAAGAGCCCAAAGGGAAGCCCCCAGTATTCGTATTGCCCAAGCACAGTGTTGTACACTCTCTTTTACTCATCCACCTCCCTTAAACTCATTAAATGGTTGGTGTTGCAGCCCAGCTTAGTGAACATGTTGGACCCCTGTAAGAGGTCAAACATGCTGGACATTGGAGAGGGTACTTAATCTTAATGCTAATCTTTTTGAGACCCAAATAATCAATGCACGGACACAGAGAGCCATCCTTTATAACGAAGAGGAGGAAACACAATCATATGGCCATTGAGGATGCAAATATGACCATTTACTTAAGACCATGCTTGTATACGATTACACTCTGGGACTCCTGTTAGATTAGGATACAAGTTTTTCATACGCTAGATCTAGGTCATTCATGTTGTCCGGGAATTGATCGGATCTGCGACTTGAGCCCCCTAAGAGAAGTGCAGTGGTGCAAGGTGGTTAGTTTATATAGGTTTGTCTCAATAGAATTAATAGAATCCTTAAGATTCTTCCCAATATCTGTTATATAAACGCAAATCAATGTACCAAGCTTCATGTATGGAGGAAAGCAGCCACTGCTCATATACCATTTCTTACACTAGACCACACAGACTAACCAAACACATAAATAATAATATGGCCTGTGACAAATTGCAGCCTCTCCAGGAAGTATCTCCGCCGTTGCTTGAGGTGTACTAGTGATAGGTGCTATTCATATACACATGAGATGTGTCTCAATCCAAGGTCTGTATCTTTCCGAGTGCATATTTAAGTGCCGCTTATGTCCCCTGAATTTGGAGGATACAAGGCTACGAAAAATTGACTTTTAATGGTAAAATGCAGATATAAAAGGAAACCTTGACATCCATGAGAGACGTACATCTGAGTCAGATCTGTGTGTTGTTTTTTGTTTTTGTATCTTCTGTGCAGACACCACTCTATCAATCACCGCCAAACCAGTGACTAATCACCCTGCTTCATTTTTTTTGCAAGCTATCCTTGTCCAGTTCCCCTTCACTTCCTCTCTTTTGGTTGTGAAATCTCAGGGTCCCACTAACTCTTCTGAGTAGTTCACCTATCTGGACTACACTCCTGCTCTTCCCTAATCTTTGATGTGTCTCCTGAACACACTGCTTCATGATCTACTTCCCTACTACGCTCCTGTCCTCTGTCGGCTCTCAGCTGCGAGTACTCTCCTGGGATCCGCTGAGAAACCGTGCTGATCTTTGGACATCTTCGACTAGATGCATGCTGGGTGTTGTACTGGTATTGAGTTACATGCTTTTACCATTCCCTCTAATCGACGTCCTTTCCTTTTCAAGATTCTGGACAAATTATGCCATTTCCATTTTTGACACTGAAAGATTGCTTGAATTTATTTATCGTTTTAATTTGCCAATAGAGCGCTGATTAAAATGTGGATCTATTATCCAGTAGTTTCTACAACCTGCCAGGGGGGATACCCAGAGGCCATTGGTGAAGGGTTTGATGGGAGTCACTGCCTGGGCTAATGGAACTCAGATATTTTGGGGCTCGATTCAACACATACATCTGTGGAGGGATCTGTAATATTAAAGCCATTCATTAATTTGTGTTTAGAGTTAATTACCGGCAGATGTTGAATGGCTTCTGGCTCAGCACTGGGAGAATGGCTCTGATGGTATCATTTTCAGCACACAGTGGGGGATAGTAAATAATGGATGGCCAGAATGACAGATTAATATGTGGACGTGCAACAAGCTATCAATTGATCAAAGTGATCTTTGTTTCATTTAAAATCTCCTTTATTCACATATTGTTGAATTAATAATGTTTATGGTCATATTATAACTGTTCACTCTTGGTGCTCATTTAAGTATTTAAAAAAATATTATGGACTCTATATACGGACTCCTAACACACATTGCAAGTTTGAACCCAATCAGACATTGCATGGTTATTAAAAATGCATGGCTATTTACAACTTCCTGTTTATGGCAAAATTTTGATGACCACTGTGCGCGCATAGTTTAACGTCTAAAAAGCTTCACTATTTAACATTCCATAAGCCTTAAGATATGACTGAGGAGTTTGCCGATAAGCAGATACAATCGCTATGAGGAGCAAAAATGGCCATTTGAAGAGGTATTTCAACTTCCTGTCGATTGGAAACCCAATCCATATGAATTATTTTTAACCCTTGTAGGGTCTTCGTTTTTGTGTTACACAGGGGGTCCTGCTGGGTCTGGTGGACCCATGGCATTTTTAGGTCCTTAATTTAACATATTGAATTCTCTTTTCTTTTTTTTTATACTCAACAGATGTTCATCACATTTTTAAGTAATATAAACAACACTTTTTACATTTTTTTTCCTTCACCTGTGTCAAATCAGATGATTATGAATAGAAGTGCTACTCGATTTTGTTTATTTTTTATTAAAATGTAAAAACGTAAGGAAATGCATCATAAAACAGCAATAATTCCTCATTGTCTTGATGGGGTATGTCATAAAAAGGTCAAAAGAAGATCTGATGTCATGTGCATGAGTGACTCCCAAACGTATAGGTCCTGGTATCATCCAAATCACATTGGCAGCCAGGCGGGGGGCTTCGTTTTTGAGCAGGATGACCATTCAATTCTGCCATATTTTGACGTCCATATGTCCTTTATAAGCTGCTGACAGTCTGATCCTATGCCGGGCTGCTCAGTGGCTGATCTTGTAAATTCTTGCTGGCGGCCTGGTCCTAAAGTTCTCTTTCATTTTGAAGCAGGCTGATAGGCTTGTCCTGGCCGCAGCTGTTCAGAGGCTTGCCCTCGCTGTTCATATCGTCCAGACTGATGAAGGTCTGGTCCTGAGTCTCTTTTACTTTTCTGACCTGGCTGATCTTCATCCACTTCTTCAAACTCAGTGTCAGAATTTTCAGAAATATGTTCCAAACATCTTCCTCTGCTTCATCTTCAAATCCATCTGTCTCTTCCAGTATCATTTACATTTATGTATTTAGCAGACACTTTTATCCAAAGCGACTTACATTGGGAGTAAAGCTGCTTTTTGAAGGTGTAAAGAGATTCAGGGACGGCAATGAAATTCCACCAGCCAGGAACTGTGAAGGAGAAGGTCCTGGTGAGAGATTTTTTGCCGCTCTGAGATGGGACCAACAGACGCTGTTCATTTTCTGAACGGAGGCGTCTGGAGGGGACGTAGAGCTGGAGGAGATTGTGAAGGTATGAAGGAGCGGAGCTTGTGACTGTCCTGTATGTCAGCATCAAAGATTTGAACTCAGTTGTACCGCAGTATCAGTTGTACTGCAGTCTGAACTGAGAATCGCTTTGCCATCTTGTGTAGTATGGAACCTCTCCAAGCTTCATTCCCGCAGGGCAGAGTATGAAACGTGTGGGAATGTGGGTGCAAATATTGTTGGGTGCTCCAAATTTACAACATTGTTGCAACCTTGTGTGGGAACCATATTACTTTCTCCCTTCAACACACATATATACACACACACACACACACACACGCACACGCACACACACGCACACGCGCACACACGCATGCACACACACCCACACCCACCCACACACATGTAGGGAAATTGAGAGTACACAGGACCTAAGATTTCAACACTTTAACTAGCCCTGGGTCCGGTGGACCCGAAGACCCTGTATGTAATACAAATGTGAAGGAGGGGGATACCTGGGGGGGGTCAATGATTTTTTTTCTGATTATTGTCCCTCACAGAAAATGAGCCAAGGCCAATGAATCTCAGTTTGAAAAAGTAATTATTTGTATAGTTTTTTTAATGATGAAAATTGAAAACGGGTCCCACAGACCCGAAGACCTTACAAGGGTTAAGTCGTAGTACCCTACCATAGACTGTAAAAAGATGGACGATGTGACACCCCCTACTACCACTGGGCTCAAATGAAGCCATTGTGGCCTCAGAGCTCCGCCTTGAGTCTGGCTCACACAGACCCCTCCCACAAGCGTAATGAGTATTCCCTTATTCACTTTCTGGGTCACGGTGGTCTCCAGCACACATCGGTACACCCTGGACAGGTCTCCAGGCCTGTATTTATGTTGATGACAACTGACCAAGAAAATGGCATAATCAATAGTCAGGCGTGCATTTTTAAACACATGCATTGTATAAATTAACTCTGAACGAGAAAAATGTAAATTTGGTTCCCGATTGTCATTTTTGCCCATGATTTTGTCATTGTTTGTATTATATTTGTTATGTTATGCAGTATACTATGTTTATGTGCGTGCGTGTTGAGAGTGATTAACGTTTCGCTGCTCTAATCAGAGTCCGGGGGCAGACTATTTAACATGCGCGTCTGCTACGGTCTCCGTCTTCCCCTCTCTCTCGGAGTTCGTGGCCGACCTCTACTAGGCGCACAGTCACTGTGTCTCGTCCACGATCGTTTAGTTCGGTGCAGTTATCTCTCTTAGTCTCTGAGAAAATAAGTTAGATCTCCCGTGCTCTCTGACTGCGGCGTCTCTCCTGCAGCGCTGCTGCCCGTTGGCACTCGTTTCCCTCAGTCGTCTTCCCAAAACTCTCAGGTTTGGTTAAGCACTCTAGTTTTCCTTTAGCATTTAAATATTCTTTCGCGTTCGATCACCACGGCACTGTATATTTCGTTCCCCTGCTCACCTTTTAGTTTGACCTTGCCCTACATAGTTCGCTTTGGTTTGATTGGGAACTCTTGCGGTGGGTTTGGTGGGTGTGTAGTGGTTACCGTGCGTGTGCGTGCGTGTAAACGTGTATGCTAAATAGAGCGTTTATGGTTGCAGTTGTTTGTTTCTTTGGGTATACCTGTTTTCATTTGACTCTGCATTGACCTGTGTTTTGAATGGCATTTTGTTTGGAGAGTATTTGTGTTGAAAAATAAACTATTATTTATTTATCTTTGGTTGGAGTTAAAAACAGTGATATTTTGAGTTGTCTGTGTAATTGTTTAATTTGCTTGAATTAGCATCCCAGCTCTATTTTATACTTCCTCAATGTACGCTCCCATAGCTCACTACATCTTGCAGGCTAGGGGTCGTAACAATGTTTATATTCACAATAAAGAATGAAAAAGTGTTACACTTTCACTACTCTCTCACTACTTTTACTGAAATAACTGACAACTTTTTACTCCTGCAGTTCTTTCTTACAAACATTTTTCAACAGCAATTCAACCAAAACAATCCATTCATTGGACACAATCATAGACGTGACATTTTCTAAATGTCAGATGGTATCAATCAAGCTGCTTCTTGTTTCTTTCTGTTGGAAAGGAATGGTAAACATTCATGCTGATTTTAAAATGATCTAAAGCTCTGAAATTAGCACGAGAGACGAACATGTTCAGTGTATTGTTGGTTATTGTGGGTCCCCTTTTTTACGGTGGTACTGCACCTTGAGTTCCAGTAAACCCTTGTGTTAAATCTGACTTGCTGGTCAGATCTCTTGCGTGACTTCTTCTCTTGCTCACTTCAGAGCATCTCTTGCTTATCTTCTGCTCCCAGTTCTTAGAAATAGTGGCATAAAGGTATGGATTAAACCTTAACAAATAAAATCCAATTTTGTTCCACTCACAGCCATTACAATGCAAAAGAATTACATAAACCATGTTTTTCTTTTTTTTTTCGATCTAGTTTTAAAATTGATTTGTATTTTAACTATTAAAAAAATAATAGACAGATGGCTGGATCAAGAACATCCCTGATTCTGGTCTTCTTGTGGAGGAGCACTCTTGGTATTAGCTGTAAGACCAGACTTTAAACACAAAACTATCCAACCTTTTCTCGTTCAACACATCCTCTAAATCTTTCAGAAAGATTTTCATAAATTTCCCTTCTTTTAGCTTCAGCCTTACAGCAGATAGTAGTTACTCTAATCGCTTGAGAGGTATTTGCTTTTATTTTCTCAAAGCAACATTATCTCTTTTAATAATCGAGAGTGCTACATGCACAAATGGACCACTTCGCAGAACTCGTACTGTGAGAGAATTATTCCGCATGCTTTTCTGATATTACCTTCAAGGCCTCTTTGAAATAACAGCAGCTCTGAATGAAAGAAGCCCTAGTCACAAACAACTTTGCCTCTGAAAGATTTTTTTTTCATTGGTGCTTCACACTCACAATGGAAGAGAAACATTGACCCTGTTTCAAGAGCTTCTTTGCTGTGAAGAACATCTCGAGAATCAACATATACTTTACTAGCAGTGATTTCCTCTGCATTGTTATTGTGAACCCATAACTAATAAGCTAAAGAGATAAAAAAAATCACCTCCCTCGCTCTATATTCTATATACATCTGGAAAGGTAGACATTGGATGGATGCATGGCTCGATTTTGATTAATATTAAAATATAAGTCCTCTTGGTTTGGCCATGATAATTAAATCATAATCCTCCAGGGTTCCTACTGATAATTATTAATGTATCATGTGCAAGAGTTGCTCTGAAATTGATGAATGGGGTGACATTGATGAATCTAGTTCATTTGAATATGAATTAAAGTCTTTAAGGGAACTCTAGTGAAGCCTGAAGATTTTCAGAGATAAAGGGACATTTGACTAAATGTTTTTCTAAGACACTTGTATTCAAATCGAACAAATGGATGTGTAAAAATATTGTTTTTCAAACCAATTATTTCTGCTTTAAGTCCCCTACTGTTTGTCACAATATATATATATATATATATATATATATATATATATATATATATATATATATATATATATATATATATATATATATATATATATATATATATATACACTATACAACAATACAATATACCCATGGGGATCCAATAACTCTTCCGTAACTAACCTAAAAGAATATTCTTAATAATAATAATAATAATAATAAAGCTGCAAGCAGTGATCAAAGGGCTCGAGCACCTCAGGCGCTATCGCCATGTGTGCAATTTGTTGCTCTATCCATTATGACCAATCCTAATAAAGGAGATTTAATTCAAGCAAAAACTGTTAATACTTAAGAAAATAGGGCAAATGGAAACCCGCGATGGCGCATTAACTGGGAGCGCTTTTCTGTTTTGGATCAAGTTATAGTTACACATGCTAAAAAAAAAAAAAAACCTAGACTTTTTAACATATATCTTTGAAAACTCTGAAATAAAAGTTAATAACAGCAGAAACTGGGATATTCCATATTGCTATTAGGTGGCGCTATAACTGCCACTTTAGGTTGCCATTTAGATTTGGTCACATATAGAAGTTTGAACTCGATCAGACATTGCATGGTTATTAAAAAATGCATGGCTATTTACAACTTCCTGTTTATGGCAAAATTTTGATGACCACTGTGCGCGCATAGTTTAACGTCTAAAAGGCTTCGCTATTTAACATTCCATATGCCTTAAGATATGACTGAGGAGTTTGCCGATAAGCAGATAATGGAGCAAAGTGGCCATTTGAAGAGGTATTTCAACTTCCTGTCGATTGGAAACCCAATCCATATGAATTATTTTTAAGTCATAGTACCCTACCATAAACTGTAAAAAAAAAGATGGACGATGTGACACCCCCTACTACCACTGGGCTCAAATTAAGCCATCGTGGCCTCAGAGCTCCGCCTTGAGTCTGGCTCACACAGACCCCTCCCACATACGGCCTGTTATATACAATTCAATTCAAACTTTTAAAGAAGATTTGGACAGTAGTGAGAGCAGCTATTAGAGAAGGTTAGAGAAGTTTGTAACTATCGAAGTTTGATCACTGTAAAGATAACTTTCGAAAAATCATTAAAACCGTGTAAATACCATAGTTTCTGAGGTTCCCATAGACGTGTATTGGGTAGTAATCATTCTGCAGCCGGGGCGATGGGGGCGCAAGCTGCGGTCTCACCAAGTGAGACACACTTTTACCCCACACGTGTGTGTCGACAAACCATTGAGCTGAAAAGTGTTAGGTGGTGCTATAGAGACATTTTTCGACACTCACTTTTTAAACCCCAATCAAACATGTTTTTTCACCAGTACTGACTTGTGTGTGTGTATTATTTAGCCACAAAACAGTAGTTCTCTGAGCAATTACAATGGGGTTCAGTAATCAAACCCTAATAAGAATGCATTTTAAGGCACCTTTCTGGACACCCAAGGACAATGTACACAAAAATTCTGTCTGCATGTATTGGTTTACCATTGAAGAATGCAAGATCGTCAGTTACTTCGCATTGGCTTTACATGATAGAGGAGAAAACATCTAAGGCCAGACTTATTAAAAGAGATACCTGCAGCATAACCCCTGGAAGTCTGTTCACACACTGTTGCGTGTGTCCATTTTGAAATTAAGCATCTATTGATTAATTTATTAGTTATTAGCTTATTAGTTATTATTTATTAGCTTATTAGATTTTATAATAATGGTTTTAATAAACATTATAAGAGATATGAGACATAACTTGCAAGATGATTCAAATTAATATGTGAGAAAATCGTCTTTCAGTTTCATTTTACAGACCCCAAATTGGTGCCATGCGTGTCAACTAGTGGTGAAAAGAAGGTATAACTCATGGAAGTACAAAACCTTTGATATGTCCCATTTTTCAAAGTGCACAATGGCACAAAAAGTTCTTGGAACAGTGTATAAGGTTTAGAAGAAGTTCACCTGTCACGTTTGTTGACATTGTCCACGTTTTTAACGAGATTTTTCAATTTCAACACTTAATTTTTGTTATAAAACTGTTTGTTCTCAATTTTTGTACAATTGTATTATATTGTAATGCAATGAAATAAAAAAAGACGCAAGAGTTGTACTAGAAAAATGATATGAACATTGCAACATAAAGGCAATTTATCCATGAGACCCTCAACTTCAAGATGCCCAGTCCCTGCACTGGTCAACAACCCCACAACACGATAGAACCACCACCATATTTTGCTGTATAGGTGGCAAGTTCTTTTCTTGGAATGCTGTGGTGTTTTCAGTCACGCATAACACTCTTGTTTTGCCCAAATGTTATCATTTCGACAGTCCACAAGTTCTGTTTCATCTGAAAAGAGCTTAAAAAAGTCAAACGTCTATATTCTTATCTCAACTGACAGTTTCTAGAGGTACAGTTTGAGGACTCTTCCCCATTCCTCACTCCTTTGAATCATTGATGGCTCTATATTGACACTACACTGGGCTGTGAGCACGGCTGGAGATGCTGGAGTGCCATTGATCCGTCTGCAACTGTGTGTTTGGGAAAACTGCAGATCTGCGAGGGGGTTTGAAGTGATTGAAGATGAACCACTTTTCACTTTTGAGTGAACTCCCTAGAGCTTCCAAATGTTGAACTGTTTCCTTTGTTAGGTTGAAAAAGTGGAAATTGTTGCGTCACCTGTAGTCGAGTTCTACAGTCAAATAATGCGACCGATCTGAAACTTTTTCTATAGTATACCTATATGTGTTCAAAGGAAGGAAAAAGTGCTGTATATCTACATGAAATTAGAAATATGATTAGAGATTGATTTGAATGTCAAAAAGAAAAAAGAAAAAGAGAGTGTTGTATACAAGTGCAGATAGAAATGAACTCGATGAATGCATATTAAATACAGAAAAACTCATCTGTGGTGAGTTGCGAACACATCTGTGTTGTGTTCATTAAAACATATTTCCAGTGGTGTTCATGTGGTTATTGCTCCATACTCTAGAGCCTGTATATCATGAGATATCCCTGCAAACATTGTGGATTCGACGTTGAAAAATTTGGTCAGAATCGAACTGTCCGCAGGTTCCAAATCAGACAAAACACATCCTTCAAAAAACGTATTTAAAATGCATTAATATGTAACTGTACATACAAAAAGATGTTGAGTATTATGAATAAAAGTCAATAATTCACTTAATCTACAATGTAAAAACAGTTCACAAAACAAACATTTTGTATCAAAACATCACGAGGCACTTAAATAACCATTGTTTTGCTTACAAAAAGAGATATATACCTAATCGGTTGTGAAAAGACACTATGTAAGTTGAGAAGTGCAAATATTCCTGTTTGTAATGTGGGAAAAATCTTTACATTACGATTTATTCAAGGATTACAAGGTTTGTGGAAAGTATTTTAAATGTTTTTCATGCTGTTTGTTTAAGTCTCCTTTCACGCCAGAATGATGTATTTTGTGAAATAAAAATGTATCCCCCTATTTGAAAAGTACGTTATGTGAAGTCACAGCCACGTGTTGAGAGCAGTATTATATTTTCGTGTAATATAATTCTTGTTAATTGCATTCATGCACATGAAGCTCCATTTTTTGTGAGGCTGAACTCATTTGATGCTTCAGATTTATGGTGACCTCCCCCAAGTCCAAGTGTTAAATACACCTGCGCTAACAGGCAGCATCTGGTGATTCTGATTAGTCCGGCCCCTCGTCACAATATATAATTGTGTTATATTGATGCAAACAATTATAAAAGCAATAGATATTTCATTTCTTAAGTAAAACCTACATACACATCCAGAAACGGTCCAATAAGGACTCGAGCACTGACATCATCTGGATTTCCATTCTGCACCAATTTTTGCGCAGGGACTGCACGTGTAAAAATCACGTTGAAAAGATGTTGTATCGATGTAGAAATGTTTGCTGGGTCTAACTGAGGAGCGCAGTGAAATCCAGAGTGACTGAGCTCAGATGCTTCTTGACTGACGGCCTCTGGTGATCGTTGTTAACAATGGGAGCACAATCAAAGAGGTTCAAATATTCCGGGAGTGAGTGAGTGAGAGAGAGACAGAACAAAGAAACTCAGACACATTTAAACAGAACATTATTGTATCTTGCAAACTTCAAGCTCATTTGTGTTTTCAGTGGGAATTCATTGGTTCACAACAAGCCTAATACTTGAAGAGTTTCTTTGTGTTTGAGAAGGATCCAGTTAGCCATATATGGGAATAAAAACTTTCATTATAAAATGCACATTTGCAAGTCATGTCTTATTGCAACTAAGATGATATAAAGTCACCATCTGAGATTATAGGTACAAGTAGACTGCAATTGTAAGTATATTTATGGCATTTTAATATATTCACAAAATTTGTCATTGGATAGTTCTCAGCTTTAGGTCCTGCATATTGTCATGATCTGTGTGTTAGGAAATTGCCCCAGCGTCCACAGTGGCATGACAGGGCAACACACTGAACCCAACACAATGTAGAGTGACCATGTAATAACTCTTGTAATGTTCATTTGAATCACAAAATATCAAAAGTAATAACCTTTTTGAAACCTACACATTATATTTGAAATCAAAATTAAACAATTTATTTTATGGAAAACCACCAGGTGTGATTGGCACATGCACCGGTGCATGCAGAGACTTCTTAGGGTTAACAGAATCTGGTGATGTCATCCCGTTTCATGACCTATAAGAAACAATGACGGGTATCCTGCAACATCATTTGGTCAGCACTTAGAACAGAAAATGAAAAGCAGAATATTTTCTAAATAAAGTAAATAAATCAAGGATTGGAGTTTTGGTATACAGGTGCGACGGGCGGTGAAACAGTCCCAGAGAATGGAGTAGATTGGCGATGTTCCTTAATATAACAGTTGTTTTTTTTCCACTTCAGGGTCCTATGTGTCAAATCAGACATTGTCTTTATAGACGCCAACATCTGATTTGGATCCACTTACAGTACAGTAAAATGATGAGCATTTGTCACATTTCTGAATATTACTTTCATCTCCATGGAGTTAATAAATCTCTGACTCTAAATCTATCATAGCCAGCGTTTGCACTGCCAGAATTTTCTCAAATGTTCCTGGCTGGGAATCAAATGGACTCGAAATGAACTGTTTCTCTGATGGTTCTGTCCCAGAGCTTTAAGCTTATAATCCAGCTGTTCTAACACTGGTGGACAAATAACTGAAACAGAGCCTAAACTGATCACAGCTTCATTCATTCTCTAGTCACTGTCAATAAAAAGCCATGATTTCGAATGAACACTGCTTTTCTTTTAAAATCTTCACCGCAGATAATAAGCAGTGGGTTACCAATTGTCTAAAATGGGAATGTACTAATTCAGAATAATCCATTTCCATGGTTTTATCATAAGTTTCCTATTTAAAACATGGCATTTGGAGACACATTGTGTGGCAAGACCAGAGCAAAATTAAACACTGATATTTTCTCGGCTGATATTGCACATTAAATATTAAATATATATTTTTACCTTGTCCTGTCCTGGTTAGAAGCCACCACATGGGGGAGTAGGTGCTTCGTTTGAGTTGGACAGTTTTGTTATCTCCAGGGGAGTGAACACCTTGTGTGGTGTCTCCTCCTCTGGGTGGAAGTAGTGAATTTATGTAGTCATTTGCTTATTTATTTTCCCCATGGACCAGTTTGCATTAACTACATCAGGACAGGAGGGTGTTACAAGTAAAGGGAGGAGTGGATGAGAGTTGTAGGTGAGGGGGAAAGATTCACAAGTGGGAGGTATACCTACATAAACATACCGTATAAGTTTGTTACAGTTCATGGAGTAGAGTTTTTGCTGTTTTGTACATAACTACACACATATATATTCAGATGATAAATCATGGATGGGGAGTGGACTAAAATGTACACGTCGCAAAATGACCTGATATGCACTGAAATGAGACACAGAGACCTTAAATAAATAAGTGAACGTACGAGTACGAAGTGCCTGGGACAAGAAACCTAATCCACAAGCAGCAAACCACCGTCCCATGTGTCATCTCTAGTCTTCTGTGACCCCGGTGTGATGTGAACTCTGCCTCAGACCAGGCCCCACAAACAGCCTAGAGCTACCTACCTGATGGGCCAATCCCGCGAGTCAACACGACCCACCCTATTCCCCCGGAGACCGACGGCACACCCTGAGAGTGGTGTTTAATTCCTTCTATATATCTTTTATTATTGCAAAACATAGATGGTATGCAATGACCTCACTTTTGCATAATGCCATGCCCCCTTCATTAATAATGAGCAAGGGGTGTGGCAAAACAAGGGCTGGATTTAATACAGAAAAGTGCTGAATCCCAATGTATTCTGTTGATTACTGTCAGTACCCGTAGAACTGATCACAACCCTAACAACAATCGCCTGTCTCCACTCACCCGATCATCCAATCACGACCCTCACAGTTCCATATAAAACTCAATTTCCCAGAAGCCCGGTGTTCATTGGACGCTAAGAGTCAGTATCCGAGTTCAACAACAATCGAAATCACCAACTTTAACAAACACGGGACGGAATAAAACGCATTCCGACGCATTCCCAGCAGTATCAGCTGCTTCATGCCAATAAACCGTATTAAAAAGAATTAAGTATAGTCTTGAACATAAAAGTCAATTGTGTCACAAGACTAGCATGAACGTTAACTGTGTTTTCCTACATGTTCTAGCTAAATGCTAATAACAAAATGACGCGATATATAATGAACATATCAGCTGTTAAAACTGCAAAATTATGGCCTATTTGAGCTAACGTTAACTGACAAAAATAACTTTAATTTCAAATGACCATGGCATAAACAGGATAATCCACACTCAGCTGGGCATTATACAGTAATTCGCCCCTCACGCATCGTGCATTATATCCTTTACATATATTTATTTAGCAAATGACACGCAAAAATGCAACATTTACCAATTCATCAACCTAATTTAAAAATAAAATATAAGTTAAGTCGAAATGCATATAAATATATGGTAAATTGTCTTGCAATAATTTTCATGCTGTTTGGTTTACTGTTTGCTCCTGCAGGCATCTCAGTCTCAGCTCTTCTTTTTGTATATCATTAACATAATTAATCAAGCGCATTACTCACTGTCCCATGTGTGATGTGACAGATATTTCCTGTGCTGGTGAAAACTAATTATTTTCAGATACATTCCACTAATATAATGTATTCCTCTGAAACTCCACTAATCACTCCAAAAAATGTGTTTCCGTCCTCAAAGTTATTATTTTGCCCCCACCATGATGTTACAGTAAATACTAATTAAGCTTAATAAATCATTCACAACCTCAACTGTATTCAAACTGTGACAGGGGCTCCACTACACACTTAAATTAGCAGCTGATAATAAAAATAAGAAACAAACTGATTCATTTTCATCAAAAAGAAAGGAAAAAACAGAAAAGAAGCCAACAAATTAATCCATAGACATTGGTAAACAAAGGGGCATTCAACAATCTCATAATATACAAAAAACTAACATAAATAAAAATGGAAAAATTAACAATGTTGCATTCATAGCAATAATTGTTTCATTTCTTTTTTTTACAGTTCAAATTTTATACTGAAAAAATTTTCCATTTTACATTTAAATAATTCCTTTTATTAAAATATTTTTGCACGTGCTAGATGCTGGTGTTCAAATATCATTCATGCAAAATATGAATAATACTAGTACTAATAATAATGATGATATTAGAATAGCATTCATAGCTCCCTGTGTCCTGTCTCATTCTGGGATGGAATTAAAATATTAATGAAAGCTATTAATTTTCAGAGCTGTAAAATGATTCGAGTGCATGAGGAGGGGATGAGAGAAGGGGTTTTATTTAACGCAAATGGGTTAAAGATGGAAATCTTAGAATCTACATGTTGGTAAGTATCAGAATAATAAGAAAGTTTCTCCAACAACCTGAGCAGATCAAGGACTATCACCCTCGGCAGGCTTTACTTGTTGCGTTGCTACAGGGTTTAAATGAGTAGAAGTATAGAGACTAGGGTTTAAAAAGACTTCTTTAAAAGTGGAAGTATGAACGCAAGCTTTTTACTCAAGTAACAGTAAAAAAAAAAAAAGTACTGGAAAGTAAAACTACTTAAAAGTAATGTGGTCTTAATTTATAAATTTGAGTGTATCTGAAAAACTAAGCAGAAAAAATGTACTGTGGTTAAAAAGCATTTTGTGCAACTTTTTTATATTTACAATTTTTGAGGGATTTTTTTTTTTGTCATTTATTGTAGTTTTGACACTTCTTCAGTTAAGTGAAGACCTAACTTCATATCTAGGATACAGGATACAAGAATTATATTGATTTATGACATATTAAAATACTCCATAAAATTGCACCACAGCAGGTAAAAATGTCAACTATGCTCTGGCAGACTTTAAATCGTACTTTTAGTGCACTTCCTGTTGTTCAGGAGTAGTGTGACCACGCCATTTTACCCTTGACTTATTAGTAATTAATAGTTGTGTGTCACCGGTTTATGAAAAAGCTACATAACGCTTAGTTAAACAGTATTTTTGCGTCACAGAAACACAATTTTTGTTAATTCTTCCTCTCACTAAGGAAACCCAGAGCAGTGACAGATGTGAAACATTGACTCATCACCAGTGATTTGTGAAGCCATACTGTGCATCATGTGACTGCTGAACTGGGATACTGTTCATTTCTGGTCTAATGGACAATCAATAAAGTACATGGTTTATGTCGGAACTGACCGGACATCTCCAGGGTCTTCTGTGACCAGCACGTCCGTCTTACAGCTGGCAACAGGGTTGATGGACAGCTCCACCGGAGGAACCACAAAGCTCTTGCTGACCGGCAACCAGAGGCCCTGACCCAGACTGTAGGATGACCTGAAGAAAAGAACAGATGAGGTCAGAAGAGGAACAGACATAGAGGCTCTGTGTGATATCATTGTGCCCGCAGCAGCCATGCTTCTCCAGGAAAGCTCCTTAATTATCATGCCAGAATGAGAGAATAGTTCCTGGTCATATCATACATCATCATACATCTTGGTACAGGATTTTTCCACACAAGAGTCCACTATAAAACAGAACAAGAACTATTTTATTCAATCACTCCATCATTTTTTAACCCATTCCTTCCATTTCACAGGGTTTAGGGGAAACCATGTGACTGTGAAAAGGAAGCAACAGATTGAATTTTTTGTCTAATTACTACACCTAGTCCTTTACAGTGAAACACACACATATACATTCATAGAAACCCCAAAACATGTTTTTAGGCTTGTTTGGGAAACTGGAGGAAACCCAGAATAGCACAGGGATAAGCAAAATCCTCAAACCTAAAAAGCTTTACTTTTTCTTTACTAAAAAGCTGCAATGTTACCTTACTGCCCCCCAGGAAACCTTTTGATCCTTTAAATTCAAAATCATTTTACAATGATCTACATTAAATTATGTTAAAAGCAATTTTCCCGACTCCTGGAGAAAGGCTGACTAGAATCCAAAACATATTAGACTGAAGAATTAGTAGATTAGTAGAAGTTATAAAAAAAACATAGATGTTGCATTATATCTTAAAGAGTTAAACAATGTGAAAAAGTAGAACACCCAATGTCTTTGTATTTTGGGACAGTTTTTGTTACAACACTAAGAGATTAAAGTAATATATTGAAAGAATTCAAACTGAAGAAAGTCAACAAAAGTATATTTTTTTCTGAGGAAAGAGTTAGGACTCCCTGCCCCCTAACAGCTTGTGTTTACCACCTTTGGTGGAAATAACTTATAGACATATACCAGTTTTCCCCACTCCTCAATGCAGAATTCTTCAGCTGTGGAGGTGTTTAACTTTCTGACAGATGGACTCAGATGTTCCTCACATTTCCTGATACACCATGGAATTCAAGGAGGATTCTATTATTGTGAGCTGGCCTGGACCTGCTGCAGCAGAGCAGCTCCAAACCATCACACTCCCACCTCCATGCATCACGGTGGGTATGAGGTTCTTTTCCTGGAAGGCTTTCATGCCAAACATGTCATCGTTTCTGGTGTTTCTTTTATAGTGATGGAGCAGCATTCATTCTTTCATTCATTTTCCAACCTGCTTAGTCCCTTTATTGCGGTCACGGGGGTCTGCCGGTCCACATCTTCAGCGCACTTTGGGGTACACCCTGAACAGATCGCCAGTCCATCGCATGGCAACATTCACTCACACATTCACACCTAAGGGAAATTTAGATTATTCAATTAACCTAATGCATGTTAGGGAACCCACGCAAGCACAGGGAGAACATGCAAACTCCTTCCAGGAAGGTCACCAGCGAGCCTCGAACCGAGAACCTTCTAACTGTAAGGTTAGAGTTAGGGTTAGGGTTAGAATCCTAACCCTTTTAAAATCTTTGGCAATCAATTTTATTCCCTTTTCCTGACTGTAGTCTGCTGTAATTCTTTTTCTGAAGGATGCTGGGAGCTCTTTTGCTCTTGCCATGGTGCTCACTTTAAAGCCTGAGGTTTAAACCTCACTCAAAATACTGAGTACTGATCATGTGCCCCTGTGTGAAACACCCGCCTGTGCCATTAGACTTTTTAAAATGTAACTTTTTCCTCAGCTAGAATATACTTTCCGTAAAAATACTTTTACAGAAGACCTTTACTTTAGTTTTAATTGTACAAATTCTCCATATGTTAATAAATTTAACAAATAACCAGATTTTTATAGGATGTCCTAATTTTTTTCACAAGACTGCATTTGTTGGAACTGCTGATTTTATTCCTCATGAACAACCCGATGAAATCTTCACATTTCATATGTATTTATCAACATTGGTCCAACGTCCTCCAGCTAAAAATCCAAACATATCCAATATTCATCCAGCCGGAGATTTTTGTTCTGGGAACTCTTCATGTCAGAGAACTCGAACTCCCGATTATAGATTCAGGTTTGAGTGTTTGCCTGACTGCTGACCTCGACGGCTGAGGAGCAGATCTGAATTACTCTGGATCGATCCATACTTGCACCCATAAATAAGCCAGCGACGGCCCTGGATGCACTTGGGCTCATCCATTGACACTTCAGAGCATCGATTGCTCCGCTCTCTCCACTATCACTCAAACTCAACTCCTGTGGGCGCCGAGAGCTGAGGAGTGATGATGAAGAGAGAGCAGTGGAGGATGGGAAGTTAATTTAGTTGCATCGTTATTTCTCTTTTAAAACATTCTACTAGACTTTTCACACAAAGACAATGTGTGCAGGACAATGCAACTGATAAAACTAAATGTAGAGTAAAATTCTATTTTAACAACTTTAGAATTGTATGGCATTTATACATAAATCTATGTCTTACTAGTGCTCACAAATAAATGCGACCCACAAAGAAAATACTTTAAATGAGTTTAGTGATGAGTTTAGAAAATGCCTTACATTGTACAAATACATGCTTAATTTTTTAATTTTGTTAAAATCACAATCTAACAGGCGCTCTTTTTGTAACACAATATCTACTATATAAATTGTTTATTAAATTTATATTTTAATTAAAAACAAATACAGCTGCACTTTCATTGTTTTGTCAAATACATTTGTAATAAAATGTGATCCGATCCATTTTTGGTATGTGTTTGGAATAGTTTTTTTTGTTTGTTTTTTTTTAGTAAGCAGACTGGGCTTGAAGCAGAGATGCAAATATGCAAATGTTGGCCAATCAGAGTGCACAACTTCATTCGAAGTTATCACACTCTGAGACTAGCCAAGTGGAATAACTGAAGTATTTTCTTTAATGTATTATTTTTTGGTGTAAAAATGCATTTCATCGGACCTCCATGAAGCATGTTGTTCAGCAGTATTGAAAATATCTTAATTTGGCTTCAGACCAGACTTTTCCAGACCACTTTATAAAACTACCTCGCATGGACTTGCTACCTGACAGTTGCATTGAAATGAATGTACAACATTGTGGGTCTGATGAGAAAATCCCAGCATGCATCATTCAGACAGCAGTCGAGCTTGCTCTAATCCATCTGACAATTCCCATCCGAGAGTTTTGGAGAGCAGAAGCTTTTCAGACGGTCGCGGCTGCAGGTCAGACTTGTTGACGGATCCAAAGAGACAAGAGATGACATCTATGACCCGACTGCTTTGCTTTCTACAGTCAGCTGTGGTTTTGTTTGATTGTGATGTTCTCTGTAGACATTGCAATGAAACAATACATCACCTCCACATTCTATGGAGTATAGTTTCTCAAAGTATGGCACAGGAATCAATGGCAGTCTGCAGAAACAGCTGTACACTGAAAAAAAATGTCAGTGACTGTAAAATACTGCATAAATGCTACAGAAAAAGGTAGTACTCTACAAAACATGCGATGACCGTGGAATTTACAGTGAACAACCGTTATTAGTTTTACAGAGCACGGCCTTAAATTTAACAGTTAAAAATATTTCAAAATACGGTTTATTGCTGTAAATTTAACAATATTCTGTTTGATCTATAATACAGAAAATAGATGAATTTTACATGTGAAAAAATGAACGATTCATATTAGAAATGTATAGATGTTTTTAATTTTATTATTTTAATATGCAAAAATAAATTTAAACCGCTAATGTAGCATTTTCATCAGTCAAACATTATGTTGGTTGTACTTTAGTGTGGTTTGTGTTTAAAATAATTAATTTTAGTGTGGTTTATTTAATTTTAATTTATAATAATTCGGTACTTAATTTAACCATTACTTTATTTAAAAAAGATACGTAATCGGTTCCGTCTTCCTGTTTGTAACGCGGGCATGCAAAGGATTATAAGAAACCTTTACATCATGATTTATTCATTAATTATGTGGTTTTGTGGTTTATGGAAAGTATTTAAAAAGTGCTTATGCTGTTTTGTCTACTTTCCCAACAGAAATTGTATTTTGGTGAAAAAAAAATGATCACCTTTTTGAAAAGTATGTTATCTGAAGTCACAGCCCCCTGTGGAAATCACTGTTATTTAAAGTATGAATATTAATCCACCCATATTGAAACCATGTGGGAGATTTTTCAGTGTGTGAAGCTGAACTTATTTGCTTCAAGTTTTATATTTGAAGCTCATTTAGATGAACGGTAGTGTGTTAACTTCCCTGCAGATGAAGTCCAGTATTAAAATCAGTGGAAAAGTCAACTTTTAATAATAATATTTAATGGTTACTATTTGTAAAAAAAAATACAGTAATTAATTGTAATTATTACAACATTCATTCGTTCATTTTCATTCCCGCTTATTCCCTTTCGGGGTCGCGGGGGTCTGCCGGTGCCCATCTCCGGCACACATTGGGCGAGAGGCCGGGGTACACCCCAGGGCAACATTCACACACACATTCACACCTAAGGAGAATTTAGATTAGTCAATTAACCTAACCGCATGTTTTTTGGGATTGTGGGGGAAACCGGAGTACCTGGAGGAAACCCACGCAAGCACAGGGAGAACATGCAAACTCCTTCCAGGAAGGTCACCGGCGAGCCTCGAACCGACAACCTTCTACCTGGAAGGCCACAGCCCCACTGTGCCTCCCAATTATTACAACATGCACCTTTAAATTATACAGTTGTGAACTGTTAACATAATGAAATTTGATGGGTATAAATGTTTTTACAGCAAAATAATTGTTATTTTCACAGTTATTATCTGAAAACAACAACAACATTAAAATCCGTAGAATTTACAGTAAACCGGATGCAATGGCGTTAAACCAAATACAGTGCTACTGTATTTTTTTACTGTAAAGTTCTGGCAACCACAGCTGCTGGTATTTTACCATAAAAATTAACAGTTTATTTTTTACAATGTTTGTTGATTTTAATCCAACTCTACATGGCTTTAAATGTGACTGTATTTGCCAATGGTATTATATGCATGATTTAGCCTTTACTTGACCTCACTGCCAGAGGTATATAGTGCAGTGCTGAATGCATCACCCAATTTATTCTGCCCTGGGGAAGAAACTGTGACGGAGTTAGGGCGAGAGCCGGAGCAAAACCCCTACTTTAAAAAAAAAATTTTCCACTTAGATGTGAATTCAAGGATCATAACTGTCAGATATTTTCTTTCACTTTCTTCTGCCATTACCAAATTTCAATCTGTTCTTTAAATAGTTACCAGTCACATTTTGTAGATGTTACAGCCGCATTTGTGCTCTGAATCTTTGGCAACCCTGCCGTTGCTTCTGAATTGTTTGTTTATTTCTATTATTTACAAAAAAGCATTGCTTTTTCTCTCAAGGAAGTCAAAACAAGGATGTGCAACAAGGATGTACTGGCACACAATCATTGCAACAACCAAAGCTGGACTGAGTTTGTTTGGAGAAACTGATCTTGTGAGTGCCATTTACTGGTTCCAGCACAGGTCTCACAACATGTCCATTATGATTAGAGATTTGAATGTGGTGCCTCATAAAAGTCGAACACCTAGGCCCAAGAAACCTTCACACTCTTAGATCACATTGAAATGAATATAAAGTGTTCCTTTATTGATTTATATAAATGTATTCAAGCAAATGTACTTTGAAATGATCCGTTCACATATAGCCAATTCTATTATCTTCTTTAAAAAAAGAATATGCTTTTCATATGAAAAGAAAGTAAATATGCTTTGTGTATCAACGAAATGCATCATGGACAATCACATGGCTGGGGCTAAGACGCTGTCTGAGTGGATGTTTATAAATTTTTATCAGTGACATTTTCCCCATGCAAATCCTTCAGAACACTGAAACTTGTGGAGCAAATAAGTGTATAAAGTAGTGCTGTCAACGGATGTAACTAATTACACATTCATGTTTAATCAAACTTAAAAGATGCACTGTAAAATTTAAATAAATAATGTAAACTCTAGACAAAGACAAAGAAATGATTAAAATTTTGTTGAGATATTTTGGTGAAAACCACATACCAGCAATAAACCATCAATATCCTCCAAATTGACTTAAAAGCAAACTTTTAATATAGTTTATTGATCACAAAAAAGTAATAAAAACACAAAAGGTAACTTCACCACATTTCTAATCAGTATAATTATCTTTTGTCACCCTACAGTATTTTTTTCCATTGCTTTTTTTGCAGTTGTTTCATTTTTTGACATTTTTAAAGTCTGCATTTTGAGGCAATTTGCGTAGTTTCCCGTTGTAAGCTCCTTTTCCTGTATGTACATTTGTACTATGGAAGATTTGTTGTACATTACTTTTGCTAAAACAAGTGCACAGCTGGGAAAAAGAACAAGCCAATCATGTGACGGAACTCCGATCACATGACCAAGGCGAAAGTAAATACACAGGGAAAACTATGAAACAAGCAAAAAAGGCATTAATGTAACAGACTGTGACTAAATGTCTTCATTTGTCTAATCCATACATCTTTGGCAGTTGAACGCACGGAAATACAAAAAAAAAAAACAAAAAAAACAATGCAACTGCGTTAATAGCGTATTTTTTTTGTTAATGTTAAATATTCCAAATTAATTTAAATAAAGCTTTTTGACAGCAGTTTTTAAGACATCCTCACAAAGCAAGCATGTAAGCAAGGTCAATTAGCTAACATATCGTTTAATTGGGACAATTATACTACTCCCATTCCAAGGCCGAGGGTATGGGAAAGACGAGAGAGGGCTTCATCGAAGCCGGAGGGAGTCCCAGTATGTGCGGAGGCTGATAATATTATTGATCCCGAAAATGTGGATTTAGTCCTTGAGGATAAAATGTCTCTCAGAAAGAAGATTCTCAAGCTGAGGTCGAGAAGTCTAACTAAAATTTAAAGAAGAGCTCACTTTTTTTCCCCAGACACATGTTTCAAGTTAGATTACAGGCTTTAGAGATATATAGTTTATTTACATGAACAAATAAACAGAATTTCAAAACGTAAAATCAGTCTTGTTAATCAGGGGTTATTTTTGCCAAAAATTAGCCAATAATATAATAATTTCATATAAAATAATACTTTCATATTAAATGTCAAAAGTTTTGGACATAATCTCAAAAATGTACAAAATTTTAAACTCTGATTGAACTTTTAGTACGATTTCAGGATTGTTTTATATAAGGATTTTTTGTAGAATTTAATGAAAAAATAATTTGGGTGGGTGGTATTAAAAATGATTCCAAGCATCGGTACAAAAAATGGTTTCAAAGCAAATTCTAAAGTAGTAAAAAAAATGTTCAAAAAGGTTTTATGGGTTAAGCAACATACTTGTGGATGTAGCTCAAAAGTGTAGCCTGAAGACCTTCTGTAATATTTGTTTAACGTCTTTGACCATGGTCCCTTGTAAGATCCGGACAAGATTTAATTAAAACCTGCATAGTTGCATCAGACACTGATTGCCTGGACACATTATAACTGGGTGAAAACATCTTTCCATATTTGTAAGTACACTGGAAGCCAATGAACATAGTGTAGAGTTGATTTTATAACTGGATGCTGGTCTACAAATCTCTTATTACTAGCCTTGTTCGGCTGTTCCCAGTTTAGGGGTCGCCACAGCGAATCATCCGATTCCACCTAACTCTGTCCTCAGTATCCTCTACTCTTGCACCAACTACCTTCATGTCCTCTTTCAGCACATCCATATATCTTGTCTTTGGCCTTCCTCTTTCCTGGCATCTCCATCTCCAGCATCCTTCTACCAGTATAACCACTATCCCTCCTCTGCACATGTCCAAACCATCTCAACCTGGCCTCTCTGACTTTGTCTCCAAAACAACCAAACTGAGCTGTCCCTCTGATGTGCTCATTCCTAATCTTGTCCATCCTCGTCACTCCTAAACTGAACCTCAACATCCTCATCTCCGCTACTTCCATCTCTGCCTCTTGTCTCTTCTTCACTGCCACAGTCTCCAACCCATACATCATAGCTGGTCTCACTACTGTTCTGTACACCTTTCCTTTGATTCTTGCTGACACTCTTCTGTCACACAACACCCCTGACACTTTTCTCCACCCACTCCAACCTGCCTGCACTCGTCTCTTCACCTCTTTTCCACACTCCCTGTCACACTGGACTGTTGACCCCAAATACCTAAACTCCTGCACCTTCTTGACCTCAGCCCCCTGTAACCTCACTGTTCTACTTCCCTTTCTCTCATTCAAACACATGTATTCTGTCTTTGGGATACATAATATGCTGGTTTGGAGGACCTTATTTAGAACAATAAGATCTTCCAAACCAGAATATTATGTATCCCAAAGTGCTTATTAAAATGATTTACTCACTGCCGGTGAGTTTTTTTTACCTAGTTTTATCTTTTAAGCTGCTTGTTTTAATCACAATATCCATCAACACAAGTTGTTTTAAACTGGACCTTACCAAACGTGTCATTATTTGCCCAGAATCTTGGAAATGCTTTCTTTGCTCCGGCTTGTCTGTGCTTCTGTTACTGAACACATCCACATTTACTCTCTCAAAGTGATCTAGGGTCTTTCATTCAGCGGAATGTAGAGAACGAGACCTCTTTTTCTCACCTGAAAATCTTCTCTGGAGCCTGCTCTCCTGTGACCAGGTCATATCCTCTCTCCAGGTTCGAGTATGGCCATGGACTGTGGGAGAAATACACACAAGGCTTGATTTTTCAGTAAGTTGAATACATCTTGTTCCCGCTTATTCCCTTTTGAGGTCACGGGGGTCTGCTGGTGCACAAGGGGCAGGCGGGGGTAAACCCTGGACAGGTCGCCAGTCCATCGCAGTTAAAATTATTAAATCTGAGAGTGATCACAAGCTATTTGTAGCTTCAGCAGATTCCATGAATTTAACTTAATATGTAAAAAAAAGGTACACATTTCACCTTCTTTGCTTCCGTTAATGCGCGTCTCATTTTGACAAATGTGCACACTAGTTCTTCGTTCCCTTAGTCTACACATGCTCAAAGCACTTCAAACCCACTGCGAATGTCTTCAATCGATCTTCTTCTGGAAACAATGAAGAATTGGCATCAATATGAATCTCATAGAACACCTGCTGGTACATCCTAAAACACCAGTTTTAGGCCTCAAGCAGTGTTACAGACCTTTTTTTCAGAAAGCCAATGATATTCAGGTTCTTCTCTAAGTTCTAAGTCATCTCATCAGTCTATTTCTGAGTTTTTGTCATGTTTTGCTTTTCAATATTTGTTAAGTTCCAGTCCAAAAAAAAAAAATAAACACAACAACAATACCTTCATAATTGGAACCTTTTGAGACAGAATACCAAGGTTTTTTTTACATTTTTTTATATATATTTTTCAAAGATTTCTGATATGAATGTGGATGTTTTCATTTATTTATTTACAAATATTTATTTTTTTGAAGGTGTTAAAATAACAGTTCCTGATTTTTTTTTTGTAGAGAAAAAAATGGTGTAGAGATTTGGGTTGAATGCTAAAGATGAATGCTAAAAATAATTGAACAAATTTATTTCAGTGTATTTATAGCAAAGATTTTTCCTGTATTATTATACAGATTACTTCTGTATTATTGCAATTTATTATATATCCAAATGTCAGAAAAATGTTGATAACAGAAGAATATTTCTGGTTTACGAGAAGAATATTAATTTAAATTCAAAAGGTTGAATTTTTTTCTGGTCAAGCCACAACAATCTTAGATGTTTATATAAACTTCTTTTTGCAGATACTTTGTACTTACAAAAATACTTTTGATTCTTGAATACAAAAATGGCTAGATACATTTATACTTTTACTTGTGTAGAATTCTCATTAAGTACTTTAACTTTTACTCAAGTCATTTTACAGTAGAGTTACTGTACCTTTACTTAAGTACCACTTTCCAGTACTTTATAAAACACTGGATACTGGTGATAGTCTGTTAACGACTCCTTCACATATTGCCTGATACCAATTGTGTTCTTAGTGACCAGTTATAGTGGACATGAGATCATTTGCCAGATCCCCTTGTGAAGTTTTACTCCTTTTTAACCATTCCCGTGAATGTTGCAAACCCTTGTGCTAGGATCAGGAGGGAGACTCAGTTTTTATATGTTGTCACCATCTCACGAAACTGTGTGTCATTCTACAATTGTGTCTCTGAGATGCTTAGACGTGGATGCTTCTCTGGTCTTTTATGCATGTAATAAAAAAATTAATCAACAAGACTATGGCAGTTTTACAAATCTATTTTCTAAGGTATTCTATCTATCACTATTGAAAATAAACTACCATTACATTTATGGGGTCAATATTTTTGTCCTTGTACAAACAATCAAGACATCCAACAATTTCTCTTCCTGAAAACACTGTAAAACTTTTATTATTTTATGCATTCACAGATTCTGCACTCACCCTTCATTTCGACCCCAATCTGTGCGAACACAGAGATGTTTATGTTCCAGGTCAGAGGCGTAACCTTCCAAACAACTGCATTCACCTGCAAAAACACACACACTTTGAATATCACAAACATTCTTAACCCTACATACAGGGTCTTCGGGTCCACTGGACCCAGGGCTAGTTAAAGTGTTAATCATAGGTCCTGTGCACTCTCAATTTCCCTACATGTGTGCGTGCATACGTGTGTATGCATGGGTGTGTGTGTGTGTGTCTGCGTGTGTGTCGGAGGTAGAAAATAATGCGGTTCCCACACAAGGTTGCAACAATGTTGTAAAATTGGAGCAACCAACAAAATTTGCACCCACATTCCCACACATTTCACCCTCTGCCCAGCGAGAATTTTGGAGAGACAGTATAAATATCTTGGTTAGTGTGGTTCCATACCACACAAGATGACAAAGCGATTCTCAGTTCAGACTGTGTTACAACTGATACTGGAAGAGACAGAAGGATTTGAAGATGATGCAGAGGAAGATGTTTTAGAAAGTGAGGATCATATTTCTGAAACTTCTGACATTAAGTTTGAAGAAGCGGATGAACATCAGCCAGGTCGGAAAAGTAAAAGAGCCTCAGGACCAGACCTTCATCAGTCTGGACGATATGAACAGCGAGGACAAGCCTCTGAACAGCTGCGGCCAGGACAAGCCTATCAGCCTGCTTCAAAATGAAAGACAACTTTGGGACCAGCCCGCCAGCAAGAATTCACAAGATCAGCCACTGAGAAGCCCGGCAAAGAATCAGACTGTCAGCAGCTTGAAAAGGACATATGGATGTCAAAATATGGCAGAATTGAATGGTCGTCCTGCTCAAAAAACGAAGCCCCACACCTGGCTGCCAATGTGATTTGGATGATACCAGGACCTACACGTTTGGGAGTCACTCATGCACACGACATCAAGGTCTTCTTTTGACCTTTTTATGACATACTCCATCAAGACAATCATCAAGACAATGAGGAATTATTGCTGTTTTATGATGCATTTCCTTGTGTTTTTTCATTTTAATAAAAAAATAAACAAAAACGAGAATTCATAATCATCTGATTTGACACAGGTGAAGTAAACAAATGTAAAAGGTATTGTTTATATTAATAACAAATGAACATCTGTTGAGTATTTTAACAAAAACAGAATTCAATATGTTGAATTAAGGACCTAAAAATGCCATGGGTCCACCAGACCCAGCAGGACCCCTCTGTGTAACACAAAAACGAAGACAATACAAGGGTTAAATCACATGACTGTATTTTCTGTCTGTAAAAAAAAAAAATAAAAAAAAATAAAAAATTATATGATATGTCTAAGAGATTCACAAATATAAAAGTAAAGGAAATTCAGGTTTACAAAGTGTGCTTTGTGATTATAAATCAAAGCCTCCCAAAAAACGCTTCACAGAATCTCTTGATTAACAGGGGATTGTCCGTTTGTTCCTGTCCTGGATGGAGACTGATTTACTGCACTCAGATCACAGCAGATGGCTGCTCCCTTATTGTTCCTGTTCAATATTGTCAGTGGATGTTTAGAGGCTGCTATGAATATCGCTCATTTCGCATTTGGGTTCTCTTTTGAGATTCCAACACTCTTAAAGCTCACGAGCTGAAGGACAGAATGGGTTCAATATTAAAAGAGATTATGAGAACAGAAAAAGATAAAAATCTTCCTTACGGAACAAAAACAACACACACACACACACATACACACACGCACACACACACCCACACACACACACACACACACACACACACACACGCACGCACACGCGCACACACACACACACACACACAAAAAGAAACTTGTAGAAAATAAAATGAAACAAAAATAAAAATGACACACACCAAACTCAGCGGCAGTTTTGAATTAGGAAGGAATGACACAACCCACTATTCTTTAATATGACACATACAGTGCAAGGTAGTTCAAATTAAAATGCCAGAAAATCTACGATGGTCCTTCAGTTCCATTTTAAAGACCCATTGGGATTACCCATTGAAGTACAAGACCTGTGATATGGCTTGTGTTTTGCAAATATCTGGGACAAAAAAAGGACAATGGCATAAAAGGAGCTTGGAACAGTGTATACCTTTTTGGATAAGTTTGCTTTGTTTCTATACAATTCTCACATTGTTTTGATCTTTGATTTCTGAATTTTTGTTTGTTGTTATAGAACATAAAAATGTTGGTTCTCAATTTTTGGAGAACATTTACAGTAACATTTACATTTTACTTAAACATTTACTGTTCTTGTATTTTTTGTATAATTTAGGTTTGTTGTGGAATCCATGTGTAATTTAATGAGAAAAAAAAACTAAAAAAAAGAAGCTGGAGTTGTACTAAAACGATGATATCAAGCATTGCTGCAAAAACAGTTTGAAAGATATTTAATTAGAGCAAATTTTAAAGTAGTATAAAATGCTCAAAATTGCCCAGGACTTCTAAGGGTTAATACAACTTTTAATTAAAAAAATGTTTACCGACATCCCCAATATTTCACATTGACTTTTTTTTTTTTAAATGCAAAGGTTTTTAACGATCTGTCTTTGAATATGCTCTTCAAGATGTGTTCTTATAAATAATGCTCAAACAAACCTTACTCAAGGCCTCTTTTTGCAATAATAATGCAATATTTTGAAAGGAAAATACCTGTCTTTTTTCTGCTTGAAAACATTCATTATATTCATCAGAGAAGCTCTATTTGCACAAATCACAATTCCATGTAATGGAACTACAGGTTTGAATCACTGGAAACAGTGAAAAAACAGTCCTTAAAACGAATGTTAAATGAACAGCTTGTTATTGTAGCAGTATTTGTAGCAGCTCGTATTTGTAGCAGGTTTTACAATTTCCTTTTTACATAATTTTATGTAAAATATTCATTCATTCATCTTCTAACCTACTTATTTCCTTTCGGGTCATGGGGGTCGGCTTGGGCGAGAGGCGGGGGTACATCACAGGGAAACACACACCTAACGTCCACTGCACCATCGTGCAGCTCGTAATTCAAACAAATACAATTATGCACAATGAATCTTGCATTTCAGTTTACGGCTCTGTTTGCTCAAGAGAATCACAAAAAATTAACAAATCTTTTCAGTTTCTGGCTCAAACTGCATTAATTAACATACAGAGAGTGAAAACGTTACTAAAGAATAATTGAACTGGGGAAAATAATTCACATTATTTTAATTGAATTCTGGCCCTTACTACACTCGCAAAGTCAGAGAGAGGTAATGTGTCGAACAAAGGAGACTTAAACCTAAGGGTGATATCAACTAGACTAAAGTAAGTTAACTCCACGTAAGTTTAAGTTCCTTTTTGTATCGTCTAGCATTAGAGTTTATCTTATTTGTAGTGTGATTCATGTTTGCAACTCCAAAAAAAGATTTGTTCATTTTGCTGAACAAGACTCAAAGATCCGAGCTAATGTCCCTCCTTAATGTCTTCTAATATCCTTGTCACCAAATGCCTTCTCTTCATTTTTGCCTTGGATATTCTGAACAGTGGACCGATAAATAAATAACAGTAATATTTTAAATTACTGTACCAAACAGAAAAGTGCACAAAAAGAAGAAAAATAATTGCAAAAATATCACAACTTTACTGTCCTCATCTGAATCTTTGAAGTGCTTCCAAACCGCCAACATACTCCGCGTTTGATGCGTAAGGACAGCGCGAACGATATGGGAGGATGGGAGAGGCGTGGTGGCAATTTTGGATTTTATTTTCGGCGCTTTCTTACGTTTCTGCCGAAACCAAAAAATTTCAGCGGCCGAAATTTCGTGCATCCCTCATTATTATTAGGGTTTTGAGTATCAACCCAACCTCCCACTGCCCTCTTCCTTAAATTAAACTCAGGCCCTAAGAAGTATAATTCTGTATATTAGTAATGGTGGACTGTAACTAAGTACAAGTAATTTGTTACTGTACTTAAGTAACTTTTTTGTAGCATATCTGTACTTTACTATCACTGTGTTTGTGAGACTTTGTACTTTGACTCAACTACATTTCAAAAGTAGAAAACCTTTTTTTTTTACTCCAGTACTTTCCTAAAACTTGTCGTTTCTTTTTACGTTCCACAACATACTGTACATGCATAACCAGTGACAGGTTAAAAAAATGACATATCCTCTAAATAAGTTTATAATGCAATAATGGAACAAGCGCCAGACGTTGAAATTGAGCACCCATGGCCATGGCCATATTTAAGCCAGTTTTTTGAGTGTAGTGGAAAGGAAGAACGAGTCACTCATTTCTACACACTGCGTAAGTCTTCAGGGAAATCTGGTGGTATGTTATTTTCTGTTTTTGTGTGATTTATGCAAACATTAACATTTATTTTTAGAGTGGACGTACAGCTGTGTTGTAAAGAGTCATATTTAGTAAATTGGGAAAAAGACATCCTTTGTAAACTTTGTAATCTTGAGTAAATCCCTTTTTGCAAATTATTGCACAGCTCAGCTGTGATGTAATAAAGAGGCAAAGTGCCATGTGATAGAGGAATAAGATTTCTACGATAAATTGTTGGTACATTTGAGGTCAAGTACTTTTGTATTTTTACTCAAGTCGACGTTTAAAGGGAGCACTTCCACTTTTACTGGAGTAATATTTTATACTAGGTATCTCAACTTTTACTCAAGTACATCCTCTGTGTACTTTGTCCATCACTGTATATTACTAAAATGGCTGATCACTTACCAAACGGACGAAATGTTACTATGGAGCTGAGAAGTACATCTGAATATGCATTAAGTGAATAACAGATAATGTTTAACCTACTTCTATCTAATCAATAAACTTCAAGTGTGAAGCGTGTTAATGAATGTGTTAATGTTTTTCATCTGTATAAAAGCCTTCAGTGTTATTCTGTGCTTGCTTGCATCCTATTCACTCATTTCAAGATGGTTTTATTTTTTGTTTTGACTTCTGTATCTCCTAGCTAGTCACAGTGACAGTTCCTGCTCTGTATGGGTTTATCTGACTTGTCTTTGTGTTCAGGAAGATAGAGAGAACACACATACGTACTCATGAACAGATGCGCTAATCTGAGGCAGTCAGGCCTTGACGCCAGCACTATCTCTGCCAAGAACCGAATTCTGATTAAACCACAGGGTTATCGTTGAGAGCCTTTGCTTTTCCAATTCATGCTTTACTTGTGACTCAAAAGAATTGGTCATCTAAAAATGAATCTTTAAATTAATCAACTATTGTAAAGCATTACTTTTTCAGGGACCTGAGACTTTTATCCCAACTCTGCCTCTATTATGAGCTACAATGGTACGATTGGTAGATTAATAAATTATGAAAAGATCTGGAGCAAGTCTCACCAGTTCCGTCAGGGTCTTTCTGTTGTGTCAGGGATTGTGCTAACCATCTGGTTGACGGTTTTCCTCCTCGCCTTGAGCCAAAATGTCTTTTTGTAAAGCTTTTTCTACTCTACTGATGTCCTAAATAGACAAGTTTTTGTCTTGTGATCCTAAATGTAAGTGACAAGCTCAGCTTGAATTCATCAAAAAAAATGTGTGTTTTCTTTGGAATGTCTGTGGCGCATTATCCAGCACCACATCTCAAAAACCTTTAAATAGTTTATCATTTCTTTAGACCAGATGGTTGTATTTTGGTGACTAGTGAAACTTCTTTGACTTGAAGATGTTATCCAGTTACTTCACATTTGAATTTAATCCCTCATCTTTTCTTCTTCTTCCTCCGCTTAGCCAGACCTTGGTCGCGGGGGTAGCAGAGATCCCTCTTCCCAGACACCTCATCCTGGAGAACACCTAGGCGTTCCCAGACATAGTCTTTTCAGCATGTTCTAGGTCTTTCCCAGAAACACTTGCCCAGAACATTTCTGCAGGGTTGTCCAAGCCACCTCAGCTGGCTTCTCTCCCGATGAGGCTCTACGACAAACTTCTCAAGGGTGACTCCGCAGTCTATCTCTAAGGGAGCACCTAGCCACCTTTAGATGGAAACTCATTTCAGCTGCCTGTATCCAGGATCTCATTCTTTCGGCCATGACACAGACCTAATGGTTGTAGGTAAGGGTCAGAACGTGGATTGACCGGTTAATCGAGAGACTCACTTTATTTGACTTTATTTAAACTATATGTAAAGTTAAATATATAACGCTAATGATTTTCCAGCATCAAATATGACCATGCCTACAAGAAAGTTGAAGTCTATATCCAAGTCTGTATCTTTTATATGGGTAAAACCCTTTTCTTCTGGGGATATACTGAGATAATGTGTAGTTGTGATAATTATTTTCTTGTTAGGTATAAATATTAGGTATAAAATACTCTTTTAAATCCTTAATGCTTCAGTATTTTTCCTGCTTGACTATTCTTCCAGTTTTTGTGTACAGAGCGACTTGACATTTGTCATGTCATGTTTCAGTAAACAAGTTTTTCTCATATATTAATTTGATTTGTCAATGTCTGGGATCAGCCCATCTTAGATTTAAGACTGATTGCCAAGCCCAAAGATTATGCAACCAACGCATTATATTTGGGTTCGATCTAAAACCGTTGCATCCTAAATAAATACTTTGTGATTTTGTCAATTCATAATTCGACTCCTTGATATTTTTGCCTCATTTTCCACCACAAATATCCCTTTAAAGTGTCCTGAGTATGGGTCTCTTCCATCCAGGACCACCCAAATCATATCCTTGTTGTAAAGAACTGCCGTTCTCCTCTGAGGTCATCCCAGGTAACAGAGCAACAAACACCATATCTAAGGAAGTGCGAAGCCACCCTAAATGGAAAGCCCACTTTGACTGTATGTATCAACCTGTGACCCAGAATTCATGACCATAGATAAGAAAAGGAATGTAGATTGACCAATAAATGAAGAGCTTTGCCTCAATCTTCACAGTTCCTGCACAATAACCTAACCATTGGAGCCGCCGCACCATTCTATCAATACACAGCTCCATCCTTCTCTCAATTGTGAAAATCATACTTAAACTCCTCCACTTCTAGCCCAACTCGGAAGGCACAAGCCACCTTTAACCAGGAATCATCACCTCAGACTTGGAGGTGCTGATCTTAATCCAAATGCTACTAACCATTCCAGCTGAAGGTCATAGCTTGAGGAAACTAAAACAATAATATCTTCTGAAAAAATAGACATGATGCTGTCTTTTACTTTCCTATCTGCCACTTTCCTCCAATTTACACCTTGGGTTTCTGTCGATAAACAGTAAATAGGATATTAATGGATGTAGCTTGCAAATAATGAACAAACTAGTGACAAGGGAAAACCCTGGTGGAGTCCAATATGTTTATATTTACATTTATATATTTAGCTGTCTCCACTAGTCATACCATCCGGTTGACTCTATTGTCCCAACCTGCATAACAGACTGCCTGAATGACATTTCAACATAGATGAAGGATCCCATGGACTCTTCACTTACAACTGCTAGTTATCCCTCCTAATCAGCTCAATCATGCAGATGGTGTTGTTTAACATCAGAAAGACAAGACCTCCTTACAGAGTCCTAGCACTGATCATATTAAGACTCAACTACTGCAATGCTCATCCCGTTGGACTTCTTCAGATGATACAGAACTCAGTGGCCCATCTGATCTTCATGGAACCTTGAAAAGCTAGTGTCACTCCTCTATAACAAGTTCAAAACACTGACATTTGCAAACAGAACTGTCACAGGTTCAGCTCCATCATAACTTCACAAACTCTCGCAGCCCTACATCCCCTCAAGATGCCTGCATTCCGGAAATGAACAGGTTCCTTCTCAAAGTGGCAGAAAATCTCCTTCACAGTTCCTGGCTGGTGGAATTCTCTTGCAGTCCCAATCTGGAAAGCAGAGTCTCTCACATCCTTTCGGTGATGAGTGAGGGCAAAGAAAAAACATACCGGTATGTTTGTCTTGTTTTTTTTTTTTTACTATCCAAAATACGGTAGATCCAATCTGGCATATAATTGTTTTTAAACTGGTGTTAACTTTTACACAGTTGATATAAAATATGTTACTACAGTATTTGGTTCAGAATCTTTTTTTTTCTAGATCTTCCTCATTTTAAATTGTGTGTCTTATAAGCCGGTGCGTCTTATATGGCGAAAAATATTTTACTTTTCCCCCTTTCCTTTCTGCCCTATAGAAATAATTGAGGACAAAATGCCTCAGTCCCCATCTCTCTCTGATAATTTCTGTGTGGCCTTTAATTATCAATCATCTATTAATCAGTGGAGCTCAGATATTAAAACTTCATCATGTGCACTCTCCACTCTTGTTCCAAATGCCACTCTTCAGTTAAGGTTAAAATAGCATTTCTACAGCACTTTTAGCACATCAGCAATGCATAAATGTATGTATATTCAAATGTGGATTTACACATATTTGCTCATCGAATTTTATATCTATGAACTCCAAACATGATGCAGGCTGCAAAAATGATTCAATTGAATAATTAATAGTTTGTTTGTTTTTTCATTGTATCGAGCATACCTGCATGTCTGGAATGAATTGTTGTTTTTAAAAGTGTGAAAACTGAAAGGCCCAGCGTAAAACAGAATTTCAGTGTGCGTATGGTTATTTTATCACAACATTATTCAATCGTATTTCACAAGTACCATCTGAAATGTCCAGTGATAAATCCCGATTGAAACACAGACATAAAAAGTACAGTCTACTGCCTTATATGAATTAATTAAAGAAAATTGATGCATGTTTGATCAAATTACACAGCTGCAGTACAAGCAAGAGCTCTGAGTTTAACATTCTTTGTTATTTTGCAGAGATTAAAGTGGATGGGGCATATTGCTCGTTACCCGGTTCATATAAACTGTACACAGCCTGCAGATAATATTATGGCTGGGAGTATTTTGGCAACTCATAAAATCTTTACAATAATTTTGAAAGTGTAATTTAAAAAGAGATTAGACTATTTCTGACTGGAATTAAGACATGGTCATGCTAAATTTGGCCATGGACATTGCAGCTATAACAACTTCAACTTCCGGTAAGGTTTCACACAAGGTTTAGGAGTGCGTTTATTGCAAAAACCTATTGTAATGGATCACACCGTGGTTTTCCTGGCTGCTTTTCTTGGGTCATTATCAAGTTCGAAGAGACAGCTACAATGTTTTAACGCATAAACATTAATGTCATTGAAATGGCATTGAGTACGTAACTGCGCTGCTGGTTGCAGCGAGGACATCTTGCGATTTTGACCTATTTTTTGCCCAAGATGCCATAAATTCATTTCATTATTATAAGGTTGCACATTTTGTCAAAATGAAGACAATCACAACAGTAAATTGGCCAAAAAAAAAAAAACAAACTTGCACATAATCATGTATTGTCAAATCTTAGGTCAACACGTCATTGGTTACTTGCATAACCCACATTCCATGAAGAGAACAGAGACATGGAAATGCTCATCTGACTGACCAATCTTCCCCAACCACTTTTAAAGGACCAGTGAAAGCACTTTCATTGTGCATTGTGCAGAAATTAGCATGCCACACCCTGGCTGGGTAAAAAGTCCACGTGGCTTGCACATAACTTTTCGGTGAAGCTGCACCCACAGCATGCCTCTCAAAGACATGAACTCAAGAAAAGGAAATACATCTCCATTCCCTACTTCAGGGAATGTTGGTTATGCAAATAACCAAATGCATTCCTGTAAAGGTTTGCAGTTAAAGACTGTCAGATCTGGCACGTTATCCTTCTAGGGTCTTAGATCCTATTGTAAATAAGGAAATTGTTTCATCGTGCTCTCAAAAGGACACATGACCTGGCAATATGCCATAACAGAAGGAGAGCATGACACTTCTACCATTTCAGAGAGTCTGCATGAAAGCTGAAGGTGCAGTGTTAAATGAAATATGTTGTACTGACACTTAATGGACTGTCACAGTTAATAATCCATTGCCTATCACTTGTCAGAATAGATGAAATGAGAAAAACAAAAGTTCTTAACCGCCAGGGGCCAATATGTGCTCATAGTTTGGTCTGCCTGGCAGGGCTTGGGGGCTCACTACCAAGTCCCAATGGAAATATATTTGTCCCCATTACATTTATGCATTTGGGAGACCCTTTTGTCTAAAGCGACTTGTTTTCCCTGGGATTTGAACCCACATCCTTTGCATTGTTAGTGCAATGCTCTACCAACTGAGCCACAGAAAATACAGAGACTGAACTTGAAACAGGTTTTGTTGATCGAGATCTACAGATCTCCCACCCCTATTGATCTCCCACCCCATTGATTAAAGTCAGCAGCAAGCTCTACTGTCTGCTATCAGCTCGTGGTGGCAAAGCCATAGACCTTCAAATGCTGAGAGAGAGACAGTCCTCACTCTAATCCCTCCTGGAGATGGTCAACACAATCTGAGAGAGCAACTCTAGGCTCTTAATGGGACCGTTGACTGATTAGAGTTTAAACTCCTTATTATCCACGGACTGGTTGGGTCCTCCAGAGTGCATGAATGTGCCAAATGTAGTTCCATAGGAACGACTACGGATGCCTGGAGCCCCTTCCCAGAGTGAAACCCAACACAGGGGTATTACCACAGGTTGGATCCCCAAACCATGCAACTAAAACCAATGTCTTTCCTAAGCTTCCATAATTCCTTCCTTCTTAGGCCAGCAGTAAACATGTCAACCTGAGTAACACACGTCTTCTCAAAACAGTGGCTTCACCTGGGAACAAACTGTCCTTTCTCCTAGGCAGGGTTTCCAACTGGACAGCATTTAGGCTGTCTTTTTCCTTGCCCTGAAGATATGAATGATCCCCAGGGTTAGCCATCACCTGTAACTATTGGGAAACCATTGGGAAAAGAGCCCCCACTACAGGTTGGAGCACTAGGAACATTGTCTTCAGCTCTAAGTGGTTAAGCGTCTGCAGGCAAGTGATTTCTCCAGGAACCAGACACATTGATAACTACACACCGCACTCCATCTTGTCTTAGAGACATTAGCTGGAAAGAATGCCACCTCACCTGGACAAACTATTTGGTTTGTTTAAAAGCACAATAAAATGAATACAAGCATTAAACAACACACACTGGAAATAGCACTGATTGACGAAAGATTAAGACACAACTCTTCAAATAAAATATTAGCCATGCAGATTCACCTTTTTTTAAATGAAAAATATTTAAGGATGATTCTGTCTGTAAATATCAGCAAGCATTACTGACTATGGACCATATTTCAAAAGAGCATCTAAGAAGTTCCCAGACAATAACTGTAAATGTCAAGCGTGATCTCATAAGCCCCGAGAAGCAGACATCACTCAGGGATTGTGATATTTCCCCTAATTCCCAACAGTGGGATGAAGATTAAATAGACAACACAGATTATCACAGAAGGTCAGCAGAAAATACTAGACAGTCCTCAGCCTTCTTAAGTGCGAATTTTGTGTGTGTGTTCATTTAAGTCACCCTGTTGATGGGCAGTAGTGCGCTGTAGCTTCATTTGACATGTAAATGCAAATATGTGAAAAAGAATCTCAGATTTTCAGAACAGGTCTAAATGTAGAGACACTTTACACAACATTTTCTTGAGAATGCATTACTACATTTCCATAGCTCTTTTCATAGGTCCCCCTTTGGTCCCCAGATGATCCACACTAGGCAGTTGAATAAAAATTCAAGGTGATACTTCAATGTAAGACAAAAGTTATAAAAAGATAATGGTGGACAGCTACTGACAGCACTTGCAAGCTACTGTATTCAGAAGCCTTTTATTGATTATGAATAGCTCTAATAAATTATCTTTAAAACAGTTTTTGTGGCAATGCCTACTATCATATTTTTAGTACAACCCTAGCTTCTTTTTTTTTTTTTACTTTTTTTCATCACATTACACAATGATTCCACAACAATCTTGAAATTATACAAAAAATAGTAAGTTTAGTAATTTTCACTGCAATTTGTCACTTTTTATGTTTTGTGACAAAAACCTAGTGTTCATTCATAAATCCCCCCAAAAAGGGAATACAGCTTTGTTTTGTGCCAGAACTTTGAAAAACACTATAAACATCATAGATTTTGTACTTCCAAGGGTTATCCCTTCTTTTCACCACTAGATGGAACCGATTTGGGGTCTGTAAAACGAAACTGAAAGACTTTTGGACACCTTCTCACATTATAATTTGAGTTACCTTGTAAATTGTGTGTCAAATCTTGTAATGTTCATTTTAAACAGAAAATATAAAAACAAATAACATTTTTGTTATTTAAACACACATATTTTACATTTTTAATTTAAATTTTGCATTGTAGGTCAAGACGAAAGGCTTGATCTTTTTTTTATCAATAAATGTTTTAAAATTAAGAAACCATCATTTTACGTTAGATTTCACAGGTAGATGCACAATCTTCTTTCAGTTTCATTTTACAGACACCAACTTGGTGTCATCAGTGCCATCTAGTAGTGAAAAAAAAGGCATAACCATTGGAAGAACAAGACCTGTGAAATGGCTTGGCTTTTTCAAAGTTTTAGCTCAAAAAAAGCACAATGGTATAAAAAGTACACGAAAGTGTGTTTTTATACATTGTTCACATTGGTTTGACATTGTCTTTGCTTTTTCACATTAAAAAAAAAGACAATATTTAATACTTATATAATTTCAGGATTGTTGTGGAATTACTGTGTAATGTAATGAAAAAGAAGCTGAGGTTGTACTAAGAAATGATATCAAGCAAAGCAGCAAAAAACAGTTTTAAAGGTAATTTATTAGAACAAATTGTAAAGTGGTAAAAAAGGCCTCACAAATGCCCAGGACTTCTAAGGGTTAAGCACTTTATATTTTATGGTTGCCTATTTTGAAAAGTAGCCCTGTTTTTATTTCTTAAATTAAATAACATCATAAATATGTCCTCAGTTTGATTCTAAATAAGAAATGCATTTGTCAAGAGACGTTTAAATTTACTGAATTAATTTGATTTGACTTTCAACTATCGCCTACATGCAGCTACATTTAATCTAACATTTGAATCTTTTGTACCGTTGCTTCAAAAACAATTTTGTTAGCGAACCTCTTAAAATTTTGTTGAATACCTCTGATCTAGGGGCTTGATGGAGAATGAGCCTTTATGGCAAAAAAGATGAGTCTCCCTTTAAACCTGAGAAGTCCCACAGTAAAGGATTAGAAGGACAGTGGCTCTTATCACTACAGAAGTGATTGTGTGTGTGTGTATCTTCTTGTTCACTGACCAGTGTCCTGGTCACAGAGCTGCTCGCAGGGGTCGGTGGTCCTCTGGCCACAGTAATCTCTCACCCACTCACTGGTTGAGTTGTTCTGGTAGAACAGGCTCAGTTTGGCTGGATTTAACCAGTTGGAGACATCAAGGTAGCTTCCCATGCTCACCACAAAACTGCTTCCTGGAGAAATGAACAAATTCATTAGACTGAAGACCGCAGAGACAACACAACATTGCAAACTACAAGCATGTGTTTGGGTTTAGAGCTGGCACAGGGTTTAGCTCTTATTTAGTTCTTATTATAGTTTTATTCCATCACTCCTTCATTCATTTATTTCAATGGTTGATTGATTTATTATTTAATTATTTGGTTCTATCAACTGGTTTCAAATTGATTTGACAACTGCCCAAAATAAATAATTTACTCAGATGTCAAGAATATTCATTTTAATTAACAATTGTTTCAGCATTCTCTACTCTATCCATTCCCATCTATTATAGTTTTGTTTGTTTGCTATTAATTTGGTATTTTTTTATTATAGAAACGGCCACCCATTCATCCATCCATTACTTCAGCTTATCTAATAATCAATTTTTAAAATGACCAAAGAGTAAATTTGGGTCAAAAAATTTGGTCAAAAGGTAAAAAAAAAGTATGAGGGGATGGATAAACATTAGATAATTATTGGCTAGATTGAGCTGAGATACATAAATTAGTAATAAATAAATGTATTGTTTGACGATTAACTGGCTATTGTGTTGCTTCATTCACGAATTCCGGTATTAATCCATTCATTGATTCCATTTTTGTTTGTTTGTTTGTTTCAAATAACCATTTTTTACGTGCAATCCTTGATGCAAGTGGTAATCCGCATGGAACCATTCATTAACTCATTAATTTGTTGCATTTTTTTCAAAGTTCCCTCATTATTTTATTCATTCTTTCCTGTTTGTTTGCTCATTGGTTCATTAATTGATTTGTTCATTCATTGCTCGTCTGTTCTGCAGGCATAACTTCAGTGTTTCGATGTGATAAGGAGGGAATATATGAAATCGCTTTGATGTTTCTTAATCCTCTGCTGGGTCTTAAAGCAGAGAGCTCTCACACACAGAAGCGAAAGAAGACGTTTAATACAGTATAATAGACAGAGGCGGTGCTTAAACTACACCCTTCATTCCCTCTTTTGAGCTCAAGTCAAACTGTGAAATTTGAGAACTGTAAAGTTTCACTCGATACGTGTAATAATAAAATAGATTAAACGACAATTAAAAATGTATATTTTGATGTTGACCTTCAGAGAGAAGGTCGCTGGCCGCCTGTTGACCTTCGTAAAAGGCTTTGCATGCGACTACGTGATGCAGGAATTCACACGATTTGCAAAACGTCACGGCTTCCTTGCGTCACGTGATATTACGTTTACAACAATTCGTGCAAGGTTTATTCAGAGGGAGTTTAATGAGCAGCTGGCTGTATTATTTAAAAAAATGTATATTTATACGATGCATTCTTCTAGAACAGGGGTGCTCATTACATCGATCGCGATCGGAGGTGCTGCCGGTCGATCGCGGCGTGAAATTGAAACAATATCAGCTGATCATCCAGCCCGTCACAGTTCAGTAAAGTTAGCTGCAGATTCACGGATTCGGTTTTCTCTGCTCAATAGCTCGAGACCAGAATGTTCTTAGTAAACAAATAATAGCTATTTTTAATCTGTGTTATGTAGCGGACAAACTACAAAACGTTTATCATCAAAACAAGTTTCCCTCTGCATTCGCAGAAACACATTACCGTCTATGAGCAACCCGCTGACATGGAATCGCTTAGGGACCGTCTGCAAATGACCAGATCCACAATATGTTTTACCCAGAATATGCTTCATAACTTCATTCTAAATTGCTCTATTACAACCAAAATCAAGCAACACGCCACTCCTCACCTGCATATTATACTGTACGGCTCAGATTCAATAAAAAATCTATCAGAGCATCATTTTTATTCTTGATTATTTGGATCAAAGCTCAATTGCTCCTGTAAAAATCACTCTTTTACCAACAAATTCAGGTCACACAACTGTTCTAATGATTCAATTCAGTGCAAGTCATCAAATTAAACTCACGTTACTACAAAAAATGTAAATAATTAATTATTATGTGTGTTTTGTCAATTCTCAATAAAGTTGAAAATAATTGTTTGTTGATTGATGTTTTACATTTTTGTAGCGGGTAGATCACTTTGACTTGGTCATTTTAAAAGTAGGTCACAAGCTAAAAAAGTGTGAGCACCCCTGACGTAGAATCCCTGATATAAGGATTGAAACATACATATAATTATAATACATTATGATAGAAATTTAAATCCTAATATTAATAATAATACTACATAATGTTCTGCTAAAAATATGACATGCTAGTGTGTCTTTGTGACTCACTGGGGTGATGTGCGTGCTGTGGGAAGACAGCATATATAAAGGGGTGTATCTCTCACGACTGGCACAAGGGAGCTGAGCACAACAGAGCAGGGAGAAAAAAGACCCCCGTGCGCCCCTTGGGGGCTTGAGGTGAATACATGCTTTTTTTGTACCATCAGATGATGCAAACCTTTCTGTTCATTACAATCCTTTAATATTAGAAGGATACTGTTTTATTCTATACCAATATCATATAGGTCCTTCTCAAAAATTAGCATATTGTGATAAAAATCATTATTTTCTGCAATGTTCTGATAAACATTAGACTTTCATATATTTTAGATTCATTTACACGTGACTGAAGTAGTTCAAGCCTTTTATTGTTTTAATAATAATGATTTTGGAATACAGCTCATGAAAACCCAAAATCTAAAAAAATTAGGAAATCATGAAAAGGTTCTCTAAACAAGCTCTTAACCTAATCATCTGAATCAAGTAATTAACTCTAAACACCTGCAAATGATTCCTGAGGCTTTTAAAAAACTCAGACTTCAGCGATTCCAGACATTGGGGGTCCTGCAGAAGCAGTGGATGAGTCTGGAGTAGAAACATCCAGAGCCATTGTGTTCAGGCGTGTGCAGGAAATGAGCTACAGCTCGCTGGTGACCTTTCTGGAAGGAGTTTGCATGTTTTCCCTGTGCTTGCGTGGGATTCCTTTGGGTACTCCAGTCTCCCCCACAATCCCAAAAACCTGTGGTTAGGTCAGGGGTCGGCAACCCTTTTTATCAAAAGAGCCACTTTGTGCACCCCCCCCCCCCACACACACACTAAATACAACAAACAAGCCCACTTTAATATATAATATGTTTAATAGTAGTAACCCATGCATTCTGCCGTCCTCTTCCGGTTTGTTGGCAGCCAGCCAGTGATCAATGGAGGCACCTTAAAATACCAAAAAAAGTATAGTACAGTTTTTTTTTTTTATGTTTTTATGTTGTTATAGATAACATTTTTTTGACAGATTTTTTTTCTCTTCAGCTTGTCGTTGCAATTCCGAAATTGCTCTCTGGCGCTCATCTTTGGTTGTGTATTTTTCATCAAATGCTAAATGCTTGCTTTGAAAATGTCTTTCAACGTTACTTTTTTGTTGTTTGATAGTTTCTCGCTACATATCAAGCACACAGGTAAGCCAGCGTCATTGGCGGTGAATGCAAAAGCAGATGTCCACGCTGCATTAAACTCTCTATTTTCCTCCTTTCTTTTTTTGGGCTCTTTTCATGCTTACAGTGGTAGGGGTTCGCGCCGTGGTCCCGCCAGCAAGTAAAGGCGACGGCTGCTGACGTTGATGTAACATATATTTTAAGTGACAAATTATAAAAAACTTTATTTAGATGGTATCAACTAAAACCCCAGGGGAATTGTGCAACAAAATGAACACATAATGACGATAATAAAAGAAAAAAAAAAGAAAGAAAAAAAAACATTCAATGTTTTTTTGTCACGGCCATCAGGAGCCACTACAAGGAGGCTGAAGAGCCGCAGGTTGCTGACCCCTGGGTTAGGTTAAATGAATAATCTACATTCCCTTCTCTTGCCCAATGTGCGCTGGAGATGGGCAGCGGCAGACCCCAATAAAGTGAATAAGCGTGTTGGAAAATGAATAAATGAATGAGCATTCTGACCCTTTTTGGTGGGGGCAGCATGGAGTGGCTCATATCTGGACTCCATTTCCCAAAACCCTTTACTCTCAGTCAATCAAACAATGTTTCTTTATAAAGAGCCACACTACAGGAACATACACTTTATTAATCCTAATTAATTGATTAGTCAGTTGACTTATTTACCATTTTTATTTTTCACATCCATCCAGCGGCCTTACACGGCTTGGTTTGGCAGGCGTATTGTTCAGCTGATTTATCTCTATGTACCCAGGTAGCATTGCTGAGGGTCATACTCTCCATCTGCTGTGGTTTATAGAGAAAGCTGCAAGCTGAGAACATTCCAGATCACTCATTCACTGGAGCTTACCCAGCTGTCTCGTAATTAATTTCAGGTTTCATCGGTATATGTTTCTTGTGAGATGTGCAGAGGTCACACCATCAGGTTTATGATTGAAAACTGTCGTTCCGCAGCATCTGAAAGTATCATTTTTCTTAGATCTGTGCCATCTGTAGCATCACACTGCATTTATGAAGTATATTATGTAGAAAAGTACACTGAAAATAAAGATTATTGTGTTCCTTGCGTAAACAGACATGTAAGTTCTGATCATTTTGAGTTACATGCAGCAAACTCATTACATTGTTTTCTAATGATTTTCACTTAATATTTCACCCCTATTATGCATATTATAAGGTAATATTTTTTCTTTATAGATTAGTGTATTTAAACAAATAAATAAATAAAAACTATTTTAAAAGTGTACAGGACAGAATATGATATTCAGCATCCACAAAATCATTGGTTTGGTAAAAATACTATTATTAATACACAACATTTGAACTGAAGACACAATCAACAGAAAGATAAAACCAAGATGCATCTGAAGCGTACTCCACACAAATCTGTGAAGTTACCTTTGTTTATGAAGAGCAATAATGTGAAACCAAACTATTTTAAAATTCATTATCCGCATATTTCAAGTAAAATATTTCAAGTCTTTCTTTCTAGAATTATTATAGATGCAAATTAGTCTATGTTTATATGCTTATAGAATACCTGAAACATTTAAATAACTGAATAAAAATAAATGCTGTTACAGATTTTTATGGAATAATGTTCATTTCTTTGCAGAGATGTGATTGGGCCCCCATTTGCAATAAATTACTGTATCAATCTTGCAGGCCATGGATGCAATCAGCATGTAGTATCACTCTTCAGATTACTTAATTGTTTAGGTCTTATAACGCTCATATTCCTCCTCACAAAACTCTGGAAATTCTCTGCCAATCCAAACCTTCTCAGTGCAGGTTAGCCACCTCGAGCAGTTTTGGGTACCATTAACCAGGTGGAGCCCAAGAAAGATGTGTAGATAAAACCTATAACACTATCTTCTGGTTGATTTCTGAGATAAAACAGAACATACATCACAACCAAGAGTCCTTAAGTCCTCTACACATCGATCTGAATTTTCGATCCGAAGTTTTGTGCTACAACACACCTCGATATAAAACCATAGGCTCTAATGGGATCTGATCCAAATCAAGTGAAATACAGTTTCAAAGTTCAATATCGAATTGGAGAACAGCCAATGAATGCTGGCTCTTTTTATATAAAAAATCATTAATAACAATAATGATAATAATAATGAGGTAAAATGGTAGGTAAAATGGCTTTCGATATTTGTTTTACCATCCTCTAGTTCTTATCGCTTGTTTTAGATTAATATATGTAAATATTTATAAAAGTAAATAAATATATAATATAAATGTATAAATATATAGACTAAAACAAGCCCGAAGCCCGGCCTGCATGTGAGAAATGATGTGAAAATCAACCCGAAGCCCAGCCCGAGGGGCATAAATACCATATTTTTCGGCGTATAAGACGCATTTTTTCTTCCCCAAAACTGAGGGGGAAAGGTTGGTGCGTCTTTTACGGCGAATGCAGTGCGTGTGGAGCTGAGGGCGGTCACGGTCGCTCAATTGTCACAATTCGCTCCTTGCGAAGCTCCCCCAAACTCAATGGTTCCGTCTTTTCTGTAATATATTTTTGAAATAACTATTGAGGTTAACCAAGTTTTAATCAATGATTGTCTTATGGGCAGCTTCCTCTATTTCTTGTAAGCCTATTGAGTAAAGGCCTCTACACACTGCTCCGAATTGAGATTTGCACGAATCTTTGGATGTCTTCTCAGCAGGGTGCTCTTCCCTACCCGAAGATGCAGTTTGCAGTACAACAGATGCACTCCGCACCCGGCAGGCAAACAGGAAAGAAGAAGCGACAACAGAGGAGAAATCAAAGAACACCGAAAATTCAAGGATGTCGAGCAGTTTATACTGTTGGTGGCTGAATACAGCGAGCTGTTCTTTCTTTGGAGGTTTTCTTATCTACTCCAAGTTTGGGCTGATAAACTTTTTAAAGGTTAGCTCAACAAAACACAAAAACAATGGTTGATTGGAATGATTGAACTTTATATAAAGATGCAACAATACATGTTATGAATCTTATGTCAAATTAATTTTAACTTTAAACAAAAACCCAACTACGCAATTTAGGACTATTTGTTTGTCCACTATTCTATTATTGACGCAATTGCTCTAACTTGAAAGAACATATGAGTGAGTGAAAGTCACGTGTCATGCCATTCAATAGTCCGAGAGTGTCAGTCGTGTTGGATGCGCAGCCAGATCCTTCTCGATGAATTTGTGCTCTTTAACAGTTCATACGCTCGCAATATCTACTCTTTAGCTCTTGGTTTTTGTTTTAGTGCTTTCGATTCTCGAGCCTTACCCTCAGCGATAGAGTAATAATGATATTTATTTTGAAAACCATGCAAATCATTCGTTATTTTTTTAACAGCACTAGCTTTGACCTAATCGTGTTTTATGTGTACATTCTTCTCACCATCAGCGATGAAGTGCTCAGGAACATGGAGTGTGACTTTGACGGTGAGAGAACAGGAAGCTTGCGTGCCGTACACCACTGCGATCACACACGTGCACACGCTGATCAGTGTAAGAGTGACTTTGCTCATAGGGCTCTGAGGACAACCTGATGGAGCACACAGAAACACAAGAACGTTAACATACAACACATTTCCCATATTCAGTCACCAATATTCTATTAGAGAGAGAAAAAAAATATAGTACTAGTGTAGAACACACGCCTGTGTTGTCTGGTGAGCAGCATACATTACTTTTTAGAGTGTTGTAGAAACATTGTTCTGTGACCCAAATCACTCAAATATTTTGAGGTATTTACTGAACAATCCAAGAGATTGAATTCATACATTCCCATCACCACCATAACCACATCTTTATATGTTATTACCTCTCACTGGTACACATTATTCCCTCCACAGAACACATACGGCAATTTAAATAATTATAGTTTCCTTAGTTTGTTTCTGTGAAATGCACATTGAATCTTAAGAATTCTAAGCAACACAGGTGTGGTTTTATTTTATTCATAGTGACAAGGGGAACTTAACATTACACCAATAACCAATGCCTAGTAACTATTTACCTTAGCAACTAATAAGGGAGATCTATAACACAAAAGTTGGTTTATATCACTCGTTGTGTCCACTATAGACACCACACCTCTTCTTGTCAGCACTGGAGCTGCATACATTCACAAACAGATGTGACTCTCATATTATCATTGTGATTGAATGAGCGCACCAAAAAAAAAAATTCTGATAATTTCAGATAAAATTAAAAAACAATGGAATTGAGCATTAAGACCTGCAGTGTAAACATAGCCTCAGTCGAGTGAGAGAGGAGCTCTTCCTCTCGAAAGCCATTATTCAAACAAACAGAGCATGCGTTGTTTTGGTTTCAGTGTCAAAAACAAGCACGCTTCTATTCAGTCCAGAATAATTGGACTTTTTATTTTGCATTTAATTTTTACTTGGTGAAAATAATGAAATTATGAATGCCACTGAAACTGTGATTGTTTTAGTAACAGTGCAATAAAAATGCACACAAAAGTGCAATACATACAACAAACTATACAGTTATAAACTGTTATAAACTTAACTATTCATCTAAGATAGAATACTATACACCAGTAGTTCCCAAATGTTTTCTAGCCATGTATCCCTTTAGACACCCAGCCTCAGTCACATTAACCCCTGCTACCAATGACTCAAAATAAGTGACTATAAATATATTATATAAAATTACAAATAAATACTGAACAGTTGATTATTTTTCAATAACGGAAATGTATTATAAATAATGATTTTGTCGAGTATTGGGTTCTCTTTTATAAGTGAAGTGTTCATCTCTCCGTTTAATGTGATGGATTTTCTTGGGCAGAGAAACACAGAGACTTGCGCTTTTGTTTGTTTTACTCGTTTCTTCATATAAATAAATAGTACTGAAAAGTAATTATGTTTTTTTTGCATTTATTTAAATTGACATAAGAATAAATATTGACGCAGAACATATTGTAAAAACAGGGAAATCCTATCGAATGAAAATGAAAACTAGTCACTGTCTGTGTCACTCTCTCTCGTTCCACAGTGGCTAGTATTTCTGTCTTTCTCTCTCGTGCTTTGCCCAGAAGCTGTTTCACTGCGCTCTGAATGAGTTTGAATAAATACATTTGGAACCATTAAAGAGCTTTTCTGGAAATATTGGAAAAAACAGAAGAAATATTTGTCTCAGTCTCTTTCTCTCTTTCTATAGCTGCTGGTGATTCTTTGTCTCGGCTCTGTCGCTATTAAAGCATGCGCTCGGATTGTGAGCTTTTTCAGACAGGTGTGGCCCTGACGTGAAAACATTAATCTAAATGTTGGGATGCTCGTCGTTTCTCAATCAATAAGAAGATTCCTCTCAGCTGTTTCTCTTTCCAGCGCAGTAGCGGTTTTAGGCACAGGCCTAAACACGGGCAACAGAAAACAAATTCACTTCCTATTCTCATCCCTTCCTGATCTTGTCTGTCCTCCTAACCACCGCAGCATTTAAATTTTAGCTTTTTTCTCCGTTCAGCTCAGTCCTCTTTGCTCATCCCATATTTCCTGTTCTTGTTTGTGTTTTCGCGCTCTTCTTGTCGTCGTTGACCCACAAACCAAAGCGTACCGTATCTGCTGCCAATAGGTATCTGAAACGTCACCGTAGTGTAGTGTTTTATTTAATTCTTAAACTCGGATAATTAGGCCTATTTGCAGTGATTCCGGTCACTCGTGGTAAAATAAACATAAAGCACCTCACTTCCTGTTTTATATTCCAACAAATACCTGGTGTCTACTTAGCTCCAGGACTTGCTCATATGATGATCCAGTCTTCAGTTACCACTTATGGACCACCACCAATACCTTCTGAACTACCATCACCACTAACAGGCTTGGTGCACTTGGAGCCCCCTGCTCCTGTGTGGAGGATAAACCTGCTGACTGGCTTTGAACCAGTTCTCTCAGAGGAACGTTACACCTAAACTCACCTGTTTCTTAATTCCCATCAGAACTTGTTCATCCATCACAGCGCGCTAGCCTGCTCTATTTCAATTTCACATTTAAGAAATATGCCGTTTAGTTCACCTGACGAAGTGCAGGAAAGTGATTGCAGAATTCATCTTTGTTAGAAATTTCAACACTGGATTGGCTCTGTACAGGTGTGTACCAATTTATTCAAATATTGATGTGTTATGCTTAACTAAACTTTAATAAATGGCTTCAGAGACGTATTGCTGAGTATGAAACAAGCTAGAATTTCTGTGAAAGCCCTGGGACAACATTAGCATATTTAGCAACACAAACAATCATCCGCACACTCTGTCTTTTCCTCCCGGGGTACATGAGTGAACGAGCAAGTCCTTGACAAATCTTGACAAAGCTTCTCACGTGTGTCCTTCACACTTGCTAGAGAGCATCTTACACACAGCGCTCACCAAGGGCCCGGTTTGAGCACGGCTAAAGTATCTGCACACACACTCACACCCACACTGCTAATATGAAGCCACCGATGGGGCAAACAAATGTGTCCAAAGCTGTAAAATGCCGTTGTAGCTGATCACTTTCAGAACCTTTTCTCCATTAATCCTTGCCTTTACTTCATCTACAAATGCGCACTTGGTTAATTTGAGAGAATTGTTCTGTTTCCTCAGGATTCATCAAGCCTTATACACCTGGTCACTTTAAGTTGCCAAGTACAGTGGTACCCCGAGATACGAATGCTTCGAGTTACGAAATGTTCAAGATATGAAAGGTCTCGTGGCAATTTTTTTGCTTCCAGATACAAAAAAAAAAACAACCACAAACAGTTCTGCTCAATTATCCGCTTGTTTAGTCTAACGTCGCACTGCGCTTCTAAGTGCTGGTGCTCCTATCCCTCATTGCAGAAAGTGCAAAAAGGGACTGATGCGCTTTAAATCGAGCGAAACATTATGTATAGATTACCAATAATGTACTTTAACAAATGTTAGAGTCAAGGTGTCGTAAAATGGAAAGTGCTGGTCTGTAGCGCAAGATAGAGAAATACAGTGACGTGTTTCAGAAGCATCTCTCCATCCCTTCTCACACGTTCAGTATTCTCTACACTGGTCCTTGAAACCGTGTTTGTGTCAGTAATTCATGAAATATCTCGAGAAAGTTAACTTTCATACGTAGTGCCGTAATATTTTCTGCATCCGTTCCACCTCCTCCGACACATCGCTCCACTCAAGGTAAGGTTTGACATTTGTGTACATATTACGTATTTTGCTTGTGTTTTATTCCGTTTTATTATCATTTATTACATTGACAATGTGTAGATTTAAGGATTGAAGAAACGTTACTTGATTTAAGATAAAATAAGATAATTCTTTATTAATCCCGAAGGAAATAATTTTTCCAGTGACTGCTTGTATAAAAAATATAATATACAAATACAAAGAAGAAATTTTGAAAAGAAAATACAATGAACTATAAAACTAGGATGTAACATGTTAAGAAATGCCTCTTCCAAATGACGTGAAGAGACTGGAGGAGGAAGTGTCGCATGCATAAGCTGGTCAAGCAATGGCCGAGGAGGGGAAGCGGACAGGGAAACAACAGGGAAAGCTTGGGAAAACAATGGAAAATGGAAGAAGCACATCATCAAAGCCTCATTCGACTTGCTATTCTCGCGCCAAAATCTTAAATAGCAACTTCCATTCTCTTATGGAAGTTATACGTTATCTACCAGCACATATATATATATTTGCCAAACAACACCCAGATTGCCATTGTGACTTGTATTTCACTTGATAACTCCTAAAAAGTTAGTTTACATAATTTTCTCCCGAAAACTCCTTGGTAAACACAATCATTTTGGAAAATAATCTCAGCTCTCTGGTGTTGACTTAAAGCCAAGCACAGAAAAGAGAGACAGATGGACTACTGAATGAGAGACCATGTCTGCATATGGCATATCCCATAACCACCTCATCCTCTCTATCCTTCACTTCAGAGGGTAGATCTTCAGAGTGATGGTTTTTGGATTCAAACTCAATATTTTGCAATTAGGCAGTGTGCATGAGTGATTGAGAAAAGCAATGTGTATTTCAGCTGTGTATTTTACTAGACTCCCAGCGATCAGTTTCAAAGCTGATGATGGATGGCAGACATACTGCATGCTGAGCTAATCATCTGGAGCAGGAGCTGTTTGTCTCTCAAATCTGACAAAATAACTACAGGGTTCTTCTCCTTTCCTTTCACAGATGCATAGTCAATTTTGTGGATAAATCTTTAATATGAATGATTACATTAATCTCCTAGATTTCTTCCATGCAAGGACTAAACGAGTATACAGAGCTTAACACTATATGATTTAGTTGGCTTTTGAATATTGTAAGTTGTGGTATAGTTGCCTTGAGGGTATTCTACCATTAACAGCTCAACGTTGTTCAGATATAGAAATGGATGCTCTATTTCAGTCGTTGTTTACAGTTGTGTTTAGGTTCTTTTCCTAAAACTTGTCTGTGTTTTTTTTTTCTCATTCAAAAATTGTATTTATTTGTTCATCTTTAAGGCATTTCTACCCCGTAGTCCAAATATCTCTTATAGAGGTACAGCAGAGTAAGGACCACACAGACACTCGCATCAAGAGACCTTAAATCACAAACCCCACTCAGAACAAAGTGGTAAGATGGCCCCCAGCCCAACAGAACCACAAAAGTAAAAAATTTTAAATTTCAGAAAACCATCACTTTATGTTCGCCTTCACGTCCCATGTCCATAAATAAGTCAGTTAAAGTCATTTAAATAAAATTAATCCATTACACACTACATTGTTGAGACTAAAACATTAATTTTAAACAATAGACTTGTATATGGCACTTGCATATAATACATTTTTAGTTTCATTATATTTTTATGTATAAAAAATACAATTAAAGAATGATGCATTTGACGATCCTTCAAAACCCTTTGGCAGATAAATACATCTTTGTAGGGGTGTCCTTGTTCAATGGAATGTTTTCAGGCCTCTACACACCGATTTTTTCATGCAGAAATGCACTTCGAAAACCATGGCCACCATAGGAGCTCACACTTCTGACCGAACGAGTGATACCAGTGAAAAAGAGTTTGGCTCTGCCAAATCTGATTGTTTTTTTGCAAGGAGAATGACCAATGAAAGCTGGCTCTGTTGACGACGTGAGTAGAAGGTAAAAGAGCCGTTCATCCCATATTTTTATTGCGAGTTCGCACAGGAAACAGGAAAGAAGAATTAGAGCCAGAAGAAGAAGACGATGACAGAGAAGAAATAAAAACGCAGAGAAGAAATTAAAAAATCATGGATGTCAATCACTTTAAACGGTTTTAGTTCGGTCCATTTGGGCAGGTGAGAAAGCTGTCAGTTGTCATGGTAGCCCGAGGTTAAACTTGGAGAAGCTTGTAATCAGAGTATCATTTGCATCGTTCATCATAATCAATTAAAACAAATGTTACAGTAAAAGATTCCAAGGGTCAAAATCAAGGAGCAAAGTTGGTCAAATTTGGTCGAGTTCTCCCAGTCTTCAGGCATTGTTTACTTCCATGTGCGAGCAGTGGAGGAAACACACAGGATGAGGTGTGTGACCAATGATGTCATTGGTTTCAGCTGGTGCGGACCAGCGAGAGTGCGATAGGAATGAGCAACCATCAGTTTCAAACGTTCCCCTTGACCCACACCAAATAAATGAACTAGAGGTGTGAAAGCACCCTTAGATGCTATTATGCAACCCAAAAGTCCTATGATAATGATATTTGGTGGAAAGTTATAAAAAAAGTTCCAGCTTGATTTTAAATTAGTGTTACCCATGCAAAATAGTCACATGGCACATAAAACTGTTGAAAAGAATGGAAACTGCAAATAAATTTTAAATATTTTACAAAATTGTTAACCTTTGCTTCGTCGTCGACCTCTGTGCTCTGTGTAGAACTTAAGCTGAGCATCTGAATCCATTTCTGATCCAGAATCTCCTTGACGGACAAACACTCCAACTGCTGAAACACACAAACACAAGCCAATTGATAATGCAGAACATTAAGATTTGTTCCTAAAAAAGTGAATATTATTGAGCAAGCTCCGCTATAACATAACAAGATGTCACCGTATGTGAATAAAATCAGAATGAATAGCCTTCCTACTCCTCCCGGCTCTTTATGACATTGACAAGCCTGGAACTACCTTTTGAAATACATAGTTTGAAAGGCAAATTTAGAGAGACACAAAAATGTGTGCCGTTCTCATCAATGATTGCTATTTCAAGGTGCCTTCGTGAGACTGGGTTGAAAAATTGAACATTGACACATCTCTTAAATTCCGTTTTTCTTCCTCACCTGTGGTGTACTCAAGGAGAATATGTTCCACCAGTCCTTGTTTCAGATTCACTTTCTGTGACTCACTTTCCCACAATACATGACACACAAATAATAATCTTGTTGACTTTTATTACAGACTATACGATTATAAAAACCAAATATTTCTTGATGCACTTCTTAGAATGCTGGGAACCTTAGATCAATTAGGATTGTCACAAAAGGAAAGTAAACAACTCATTTGCAAGAGTTGGAATTGATGAAAATAATTTATTGAATATAAACTAAAATAAACAAAACACCCACGATGGGGAAAAGCCAGAATACCTGACTCCAAAGGAGTGATGAAACCCATCTAAAGATAAAAGAATGACTATTAACTTGTGACGCAAAAATTGCAAACACTATGAGACAAGGGGAAAACAAAGAACACCAGTGAGGATAATTAATAACGAGTATATATATACACAGGGTGGCTTTCGTATCTCAAAAATTTTGTAACTCGAAGCAAAGTTTACATGTTATATGTCTAATCTCTCAGAAACAACAGTATAAGTTGATAAAAACGATGGAAAACCAGACAAAAAAACAATAAAACACACGCAAAATCCTTAATATGTACACAAACGTGAAATCTTAGATTGCGAGTAAGGAGAAGTGTCGAAGGAGGTGGAACGGATGCAGAAAACATTACAGCACTAGGTATGAAAGTTAACTTTCTCAAGATTAGACAGTTTCTCCTCTAACTTGCACTACAGAACAGCACTTTCCACTTTATAAACGTTATTTCTTTAAGGGCATCTTGACCGTAACTATTGTTATTGGTGATCTATACATAATGTTTCGCTTGATTTAAAACTGATTTAAATTGTCAGCAATGGGAGAATGGAGCGCCAATACCGGGAAGCGCAGCACGACTGGCTCTCCAAAATTTGCATCCATCAATCATTATGAAAAGGAGGACTATTAAAGATGACAACTTCCTAGCTGAGAAAGAAGGGCAGTTTAGAAGTAGTTGAGTGGGAAACCAGCTCATATTATTTTGACTCAGTCCAGTTTGACCCGAGACCAGTTTGTGTTGGACAGAGATTATTTCTGTATTTATGAGTGGAAGTATTTGTGTTTGAATTGGAAGTTCTTGTGCTGGGATAGCTTGTTGGTACCCTCATTTCTTGTTTAGTTAGGGAAAGTGGTTCTTGTTGTGGTTTGTGTGATTCTGGGCATTGTTTCTTTTGGAGTTTGTGGTGGTAAAATTTCACTGTGAGTTCTTGGCCATTTTTCCATCTTTATTTCCATTGGTTCTTTACTACATTTATATGTTAAAAGTCCCTCATTTATTCGTACCCCCTTGACCAGGGGTCACCAACCTTTTTGAAACCGAGAGCTACATCCTGGTTTCTGATTAATGCAAAGGGCTACCACTTTGTTACCCTCTTCTGAATTTATTAATAATTATGGATACTCATCTCTGCAGACACTGATCACACTGAATATGAATTAAATTAATTAACAAGGTAGTAAACAAATAAATATTTATATGCAACACTTTATATTTATGATTTGTCTTAGTGCAAGTGTTATTTAAATTGAAAAAAATATATACAAGTTCAAAACACTTCAAAATGATCACTTCTACAAGAGTCCAAGGAAATCACAATGTCCAATGTACAAATAATAAATCATATAAAAACAAAAAGTGAGCTAAGATCATTTTTTTCATTGTTAACATTTTAACATACACAATTTTTACATTTTACAAATGCATTGAACTAAACATGAACTGGAAACCATATCTGGTATTGGTTTCCTTCAGTTATTGGGAAGCCTGGCATTGCATGCGGTTTACCAGTATGTTGTACTCTGAGTGAGTTTTGAGATGAAAGGTGTCGTGAAATGCTTTTCCACGTTGTGCCGCTTGGCTACCACCGCCATAGTCGTCGCGCAAATGAGATAAACATATGCTTCTTCCACAGAGGTAAAAAAAAAAAAAACTTTACCTCGCATTCGTTGCGAATATTAAATGATCTTTCTATGAGTCAGTCGTCTCATTTTCGCTGCGCTGCTTAATTGTTTCGTCGTAGCACGTCATTCTGACCTTTCAACTCTCCCCGGTCGTAGTTCACCTATATATTAATTTTTTTTAACTTATATATTATCAAATCAAGCTCACGTGCAAGTGTAATTTAAACAAGAATAGTAATCATATCAAATTAGATTCAGCTCACTGGAAAATGGTGCTATTTGAGCTATTTTTAGAACAGGTGGCGGGCGACTCATGTGGTCTTCGCAGGCGACAGGATGCCAGCGGGCACCGGGTTGGTGACCCTTGCCCTAGACTAATAGGATAGTAGGCTGGCATAAATAGAGGGCCGTAACAAACTCCCATGGCTAGAGAGCAGCGAGAGCCTGTATGCTGGAAACTAGCAACTCCGACAGATTCTAAAGGCCTACTTGAACCACGAGGGCCTTTTGCATTGTCCGTGTTTGATCTGCATTGGTATTGTGTATACTAGATGGTGCTCCATTGTTTCTAATATTGTGTTGCAGTCTTCCCTTAATGCATCTTTCTATTCTTGTTCTTATCTTCTGTATTTCACTTCTTCTTTGTTTCTGTGAAGTTGTTGCAAATTTCAATGTAAGTAGGTGATGCCGGCTTATATGAATCCGAGATGCGGATTGACTTGACGGGCAGTGAATAACTCTGCAAGTTCAAGGCAGTGAGTCAAATATCTGCGTGTGGGTTCTGACAGTTTAACCAATGTATTCAGCAACCAGCTGCAATATTGTTTGTTACTGTATTTTGACCGGTTTCATAAAAAAAAAAAGAAATAATAAAAAAAGTGCCATGGAGTTCACATTTTGGGGAAAAAAAAACTTTTATTTAAAATTAATCTTAACATAGTAAACAGAAAATTTTCACTTTTCTTTACATTTTAATTCCTAAACTCAAATTCATCAAAATTGAGTTTTTTGGGGAAGGAAAACTCTTCAAAAACAGTGTTGAAAATTATTTTTGTGAATAGAAGTAAAAAAGAAAAGTATTTTCAACATCCTTCCATGTAATAAGGTGTTTGCAAAGCTTCTGAGTTAAAAACTCTTCACTAGATTAATTTAAATAGCTGATAATCTCTTAAAAAAAATCAAGAAGACAGAAAGCCTCTAGAGCGACAGATCTACCCAGTGAATGTTTAAAAGATTAAAGTGGCTTATCCGAGGTTCAAACTGTGAAAACAAACACCAGAGATGACAATGTTTTTGAGTCCTTTGAATAAAGAACACACATGTACAAATAGAAGCATGATTACTACTGAAAGATTTAAACTTCCAAAGCCCTGTCTCTGATGAGCTAGTTCCACATCACTCACATGAATGTCTTTCACAGCGAACGCAGATGTTTGGAAATGTTAAGAGACTGCAAACTCAAATATCTCACTAAACAAAAAGTAATTACAGCTGCAAGAAGCGATCAAAGGGCTCTAGCACCACTGACGCAATCATCTTTCAGTGGGCGTTTTGCTGCACTATGACCAGTCCTAATTTGGTGGTATTCAAGTGAGAATTGTTAAAATTACTGATGAAAATTGTTAAAATTATAATGAAAACCACATCATAAAGTATCATGAGCTTCAGGTGGCACTATGAATGAGATTTTTTTTATGTCAAAATTGATAACAGTACTACCTAATCAATGTAAATGTTGTATTTCCTGTGGCCACCTGGTGGTACTATAACCAATAATTTACATTTTAGATGTGTTCAGACATGAACTGTTAACATAGCTGGTAAAACTGAAACTGATCAGACATTCGTGGCTGAGTTGTTACCAAATCTTCAAAATGTCAATGGTTGCGTACAAAGATTAACAAAATTAAAAAAAAGCTTTGCAATTTAGCATCCCATATCCCTTAAGATAAGACTGATGGAGTCTGGAGGTGTAAGTGTAAAGTGGATCGAGCAAAAGTAGCCATTTTTGGAGGTTTTTGTTAAATAACAGACTTCCTGTCTATTTTGGAAATTCAATCAATATTACTTACATTTAAGTCTTGGTATTCCACACATGTATGCCAAATTTCATTCACCTACGCCAAACTGTTAAGCTGAAAAGTGTTCATCTACGGACCATAAGCTGAAAAGTGTTAGGTGCCGCTATACAGCCAATTTTCACTTTTCACACCCAAATCAAATGTAACTTTTCACCAGTTCTAACGTGTGCAAAATTCAGAAATTTGGGCCCTCAAAAATGTGCATAAAGCCACAATACAATTATTCTCAGAGCAATAACAATAGGGTTCTACTAGAGTGCTCACAGGGGAGTACTGCCTTCTTTACAATGGTCCCTACATACTAAGGATTCAGTATACTCTGTCTTAGCAGAACCAATCGTATGCGGGAACTCATGATGATAGAGAAACTGTCAAATAGAAGATGGACGTGTTTGAAGATTAACACCTTGCTGAGGTCAATGTGATGATTCTGATGAAAATGAAGAAACTGCAATTCATGCCCTTCCAAGCAAAATGTTCACATCATTCACGATTGTGTTATCTGAACCAGCCTTGTGACATGAGTTTATATACGGAAACAACGGATAGGATCTTTTTTTCCTTTCGGCTGTTCCCATTTTAGGGGTCGCCACAGTGAATCATCTGTTTCCACCTAACTCTGTCCTCAGTATCCTCTACTCTTGCACCAACTTCATGTCCTCTTTCAGCACATCCATATATCTCGTCTTTGGCCTCCTCTTGACCTCTTGCCTGGCATCTCCATCTCCAACATCCTTCTACCAATATAACCACTATCCCTCCTCTGCACATGTCCAAGCCATCTCAATCTGGCCTCTCTGACTTTGTCTCCAAAACAACCAACCTGAGCTGTCCCTCTGATGTGCTCGTTCCTAATCTTGTCCATCCTCGTCACTCCTAAACTGAACCTCAACATCCTCATCTCCGCTACTTCCATCTCTGCCTCTTGTCTCTTCCTCACTGCCACAGTCTCCAACCATACATCATAGCTGGTCTCACTACTGTTCTGTACACCTTTCCTTTGATTCTTGCTGACACTCTTCTGTCACACAACACCCCTGACACTTTTCTCCACCCACTCCAACCTGCCTGCACTCGTCTCTTCACCTCTTTTTCACACTCCCCATCACACTGGACTGTTGACCCCAAATACCTAAACTCCTGCACCTTCTTGACCTCAGCCCCCTGTAACAACCTCATTGTTCTACTTCCCTTTCTCTCATTCAAACACATGTATTCTGTCTTACTGCGACTGACTCTTCTTCCTCTTCTTTTTAGAGCTGAACTCCAACTTTCCAGGTGTTCCTCCACCTGCTCTATGCTCTTACTACAGATCACAATGTCATCTGCAAACATCATTGTCCGCAGAGATTCAAATCACCATAATTAAGAATGAATTAGATAAAATGATCTTGTTTCAGTTACGTTTTAGACCCCAAGTCTGTGCTATAAGTGCCATCTAGTGGTGAAAAGAAGGGATAACCCTTGACATGGAAGACCTATTATAACCAGGCTTCGAAATTAACACCCGCAAAAAGCGGGTAAAAATCATTTTGGCGGGTATCGATAAAAACTTCCCTGCCAGTTTGGCCGGCGGTGCATGAGCCGTCAATATTAATTTGTGGCATATCAATTTAATTAAATGCTAATTTGTTTTTTCATTACTACAAACAAACAAAAGCACAGGTCTCTGTGTGTCTCTGCCAAAGAACATCCATAACAGTAAACAAAGAACCCAATGCTCGGCAAAATTATTATTTATAATACATTTTCCTTAGTTTTTCAAAGGTTTTAGCATGTAACTACATTAAATGAAGACGTGTTTGCAGTTTAAATGTAACTAATGGTTGAAATCTTATGACAGCACGTTTATAGACACGTTTAATGAGTTGGACAATAACTGGAGCTGAACACAGGGAACATGAGTAATAACAATGTTGTTATACGTTACAAATGGCCTTTGACTTACGAATGCTTTTCGTTTTTTGTTATGTCACCTCTAGCCATTAAAATGAATATTGCCGGGGTCGCCCCATGCTCTGGAGTCCGGGCTTCTGGTTGTGTCGACGCATCGGGTAGCTCCTTGCTGTTTGTAGTGCCAGGTCTGAGTCAGAGCTCAGCTCAGAGCTTCTCCAGAAACTTTTAACTGTGAGAAAGCATGTCTGAATGTGGATTGATGATGAAAAGTTTGATTGATGACTTTTTGAAAAAAAATTAGATGTGTTTCGGATCTCGACGATCCCCCATATTTGTCACGACTGGCTCGAATCCTGACAAAAAAATGGAGGATAGCGTGGTTCAAATAGTTTATTAACAATAAATGAACATAAAGATATAATGATTAAGAAAAACAGCACAGTTTCTGATAAACGAAAAGTGGGTAAATCTATCCAACAGAACTAGATTTAAACTCAAAAGAACTCAACAAAACATAATAAAAGAACTACGGTAAGGCCAAACAGGACTGGTGAGCAGGAGCAGCAGCAAACGGAGACTGAATGTGAGGTGCCACTTATAAAGGGAGAGAGGCAGGTGTCACTCATTCTTCTGATCAGCCTGCGACAACGCCCCAATCTCCAATCTCATCAGGATGAGTAGTAAGTCTCATCACAGACCACATATGAAAGCGACTTGAAAAAAACTCTGACTTAAGCAGTTAAGACTGTCATGACCAAAGCAGATACAAGTCGCATATGGATTTGGGTCGCTTTAGGCTGCAGTCTTAATGTAGTGTATAAGTCCAGCTCGATGCACTAGCCATTTTAAAAAAAGGCAAATAGTCTAGACTAATACAAGTTGATAATTACGAGAAAAGTGTATTTGACGTTAATATTTTACACACAAAAGGCTTGAGGAATGCAAATTTTATTATCCTCATTATACTTCCATTAAATTCAATCCACTTAATTTTTGTAATTCTATAGTTAAAGGCCAAAGAATAAAAAGAGGTTTTAAGACGAAACTTAAAACATTCAACGGAGGGAGCCATTCTAACAATAGGAGGCAGAGCATTCCACAAACGCAGTCCCATCAAAGAAAAAGCAAGATAATTGATGCGTATGCATCTTTTGCCCCGAGTTTGGAGTGGCACGCACAGAGGAAAGGGAGAGAGACTTCACGACGGCTGACATGAATTTATCACGGTAAGTTATTAAAATGCTTACTAATTAATTGAGTTTGTTTGCATAGAAGTGTACAGTTGTTATCAAGCTATCTGCGGCCCCAGTGGTTTGTTCCTAGTGTTTCTTTTTTATTGAGTTACCGATGCTAAAGTTGTTCATGCTAATAGTGTTAACTTCGTTTACTTTCGGCATATCTGTCGAAAACAATTGTCTTAAGTTTTGTATATGACCTTAATCTTGTCAGACAATTATTGTAAAAATGAGTTTTAACATCCGTGCAAACTTAGCTCGAGGCATTGCCATGTTGTGTTCCAGCATTCTGTTCCAGAAAAGTTCAGCTGCCGAAGTTTAGTAATCACTCTGTTTTTAATCACACAGGATTAATGTTCGTTATTTGAAAATGCACTTTTTAAAAAAAATATTATCTTGAACTTTATTTATGTTGTCTACCTATACTATTGAGTATGATAACTACCGTATTTTTCGGCTCATAAGACGCACCGACATATAAGACGCACCCAATTTTAAATGAGGAAGATCTAGAAAAAAAAGATTCTGAACCAAATACTGTTGTAAAATATTTTATATCAACTGTGTAAAAGTTAACAACCAAACATGTAACATGAACAGACAGTAAACAGTAAAAGTAACAAAAAAAGGCTGTAATGTTTTTCTTTGCCCCCACTCATCACTCTAAAGTCCACCATTCGTTATCACCACCACTGTTCCAGTGCAACATTGTCACTACATTACTAATAATAGCCAGTAACATTGTCACCACATTACTAGTAATAGCCAGTAACATTGTCACTACATTACTAATAATAGCCAGTAACATTGTCACTACATTACTAATAATAGCCAGTAACATTGTCACTACATTACTAATAATGGCCAGTAACATTGTCACTACATTACTAATAATGGCCAGTAACATTGTCACTACTTTACTAATAATAGCCAGTAACATTGTCACTACATTACTAATAATAGCCAGTAACATTGTCACCACATTACTAATAATAGCCAGTAACATTGTCACCACATTACTAATAATAGCTAGTAACATTGTCACTACATTACTAATAATAGCTAGTAACATTGTCACTACATTACTAATAATAGCTAGTAACATTGTCACTACATTACTAATAATAGCTAATAACATTGTCACCACATTACTAATAATAGCCAGTAACATTGTCACTACATTACTAATAATAGCCAGTAACATTGTCACTACATTACAAATAATAGCTAGTAACATTGTCACCACATTACAAATAATAGCTAGTAACATTGTCACTACATTACTAATAATAGCCAGTAACATTGTCACCACATTACTAATAATAGCTAGTAACATTGTCACTACATTACTAATAATAGCCAGTAACATTGTCACTACATTACTAATAATAGCTAGTAACATTGCCCCCAAATTAGTAATAATACAGTGGTTCTCAAACTTTTTTAGTCGAGCCCCCCTTTAAACCTTAACAAGAATCTGGGCACCCCCAGATGTAAAATAATAATTATTTAATAATTGATTAATAATTATTTTAATGTAAAATAAATGTAACTACTCCTTAATGTTAAATAACTCATTATTTATAACTTATTCAAGTGACAATTCAGTTGCAAATCCTTTTGATTTTTGTCAGCTTATGAAAACCCACATAACTCCATTAATGAAGGATCAAACTGTCCAAGTTTGTGAAACTGTCCAAGTGAATGTTTAGCGGAAAAAAAAACTCACAGACTGAAGATGATGCATATCGATCATCATCTTATCATCAGTGTAACGTCCACTGCTAGGTCTATGTACCACATTGTATATGTATGCATATTGCCCTTTAAGAGCTGCGCCCCAAACCCTCAGTGTGTGTGAGGAGAGGGAGAGACGAGTGTCTGCGCTGCTCTTCCCCTGGGACCGCTACCCTGTTGTATATTGTTTACTTTTGTTTTGTGACGCTGAAGGAGGCTAAAAATAAAGGTTTGAGTTTGGGATGATGTGCTCGTCTTGAAGCTCCTTCTTTTTCCACTGGCTATTCAGCACAAGCGTCACATCAGGCCCAAGAAACAGATCGCAGATAAACTATTAGCTGTGCCCATTTCACATCTTGAAATGTATTTTAGTGTGAGAAATCGGGTTTGTAGCGTAAGAGATCACTCAAATGCGAGACTATTACGTTCAATGTGTGAGAAACCGCAGCTGAGGTCTGTATTTCGCTCGTGGGTATGGATGCGGAAGCCAAAGGCCTTGTGGGAAATGTAGTTTTTTCCCCCGTTTTCGTTACGACTGCGCTATGGCAGAGATGGGCGATGACGTCAGCGCGCAGCGCCGGGTGTACAAATATGGCCGCGGCTTCGGCCTAGCTCCGGAGCTCTTACGCGTCTCATACGGCCGTGTTTGGACTTCGCGGCGCTCTGCATTCGCTCGATAAGACGCACCAACTTTTCCCCATCAGTTTTGGGGAAGAAAAAGTGCGTCTTATGAGCCGAAAAATACGGTATATTGAATAGGTTTCGAATGCTTTAGAAAAATGTACCAGTGCACTAAACTCTAATCATCACTTGATTGTGTCACATTTTATTGTCTGTTTTAGATCAAGAATGATCACCACAATTTCCTTAGAGCGTACATTCTTGGAAAAGCTGGACTTCTATACTCCAAAACTCCTGGCTTTGTTTGAGATGAAGGGTGGGGTTGCTGGCATAAGAATTAGACATTTGCTGGATTCACTCGCCCAGGTAAAATGTAAGTTTTGTGTAGAATTTTGAATCACTTATGTGATGGTATGCTGCTTCCTGACTCTGTAAATATGTTGTTATATGTATATGTATACACATTTAATGTTCACTTCATTTAACTACTGTTTTTAATAGCGACAAGATTTGTTAATGATTCGCTGCCTTCTTTCTTTCCTTGGAGAATCAGCTGAGGAGCTCATTGAAGACCACCAGGTAGGCAGCACCATACATTTAAATGTCAGGTGTATGTCAACTTTTGGACAGGATTTTCAGTGTAAATTATTATTTTGTTTATATTTTTTATCTTTAGTTTATATATTGTCTTTAGAAACCATTCAAATGTTCCCCAAAAGACAATAATTTACACCAATTATCATTTCCAGAGGTTAACACCCTCCTGATGCTAAATGTACAGTGTTATCTTTATTAGCATCACTAAATGTTTCTATCTACTGTAATAATTGTGTATGAGTCTCATTATTGAGTACAATGTAAAAGTATAAGTTAACAGCATACAGATACTGCTGAAGAAACTGCATATTGGGTTTAAATGTGCAGAACATGCTAAATATACCAAAGACTAGTGGACAGTTTGTCTCAGAAACAGAAACCCATAGAGGGAAAATTGAAAATAGTGGTACTGTACAGAATTTTAACCACTTTGCACTGATTTGTGTATTTCACAGGATGTCAGCAGAAACTAGATTAAGGATACCTTCTCTAGTCGGGTCATGAAAGTCATTGTACTGAGCAGATCTGAAGAGGAAGATGCCAGTATATCTGATGTCACCATTGTCATCGAGGGAACTGAGGTGCTGCTGGGATGTAAAAACCTCACAAATGCATGGCTTTCACTCAACTGAACCATCAAATGCGGTTTTACTATTTTTTTAATTTTTTTTTATTTTTTTTATTTCATGCTGTATTTATTCATTTTATTCATCTGTTAAGAAATAGAAAAAAGTATTCAAGTAAAATGTATGTCAGTGTTATTTCATTGACAACCATTTAAATACATAAACATCAAATAATGTTAAAAATAATACTAAAAGTAAATGTAAAATTTTAAATAAGATAACTAGGATTATTGTGTAAAAAACATTTATAAGTATTACTTAAGTAAAATATATGAACAAACTGTCAATTTAGTTTACTGGGGAATTCCAAGTAAACTTTACTTGAGATTTTCTAAATAAAACTACAGTTCCATGTGTTTAGTTTTTACTTGAGATTTCTATAGAAATTACTCACATTTTCTAAGTGAAAAAACTTTTTTTAAGTAAATCCTACTTTAATTTTTTTTCAGTGTACCGCCAACCAATGCAGGGATGGTAAGACTGGTGTAATATGCTCTCTAAACTTTAAGAGATAATAAAAATAACACAATTCCCAATAAAATGGTTTAACTGGTTGTTAGTTTACAATTGGAAATAATTTCTTTTTTCTTTTTTTGTATGGAAATCTTATCCCAGGAACAAAAATTTCACTTTTGACCACCCTTTTCCAGTGAGTTGCACAATTATTTGATATTAGCTCATTTCTACCCACAAGATTCATGGTTAGTGGGTGTATTTAGAAATAAATCACAACACATTGCAATAAATACCCTGTCCACCACTGCCAGGTAGTGAAGGCATCCTTTAAGTGCACTACAAATATCGGCAACACATTTTATCCTTAGAATGATGGCGACATATTCCTGGGTGATTTCCATCAGGTTCTAGAGAACAGATGTGATGTTTACGGCCTCCTCAAACCTTGATTAATGGCCCATTTAAGCTCAACAGGCGTATTAATTGACAGAGTGTTTTTTTTTTTTTTTCAACAAACGGTATGAGCCATCAAATGCACTCTGCACTAGCAAATATATGACTGACACGCAGAAGTAATTGACTGTGCACTCATTCGGAGCTGCATTTGAATAATAAAGATTGCTCGGAAATGAAAGTCTCTTCTAAAAGCTGCAAAATTGGAGGTGCCACTCATGTTGCTGGGACAAAAATTAATATTTATAGTTCCAATAGTGAGTTTAATGCCCTTTTATGATAACATTTTATGGCACTCAAGCAGTAATGATGCTGAGGTTTTCCAAAAGACCAACTCCGTTTGAATAATTCAAGACTTGGTGCCTAGATTTGACTCCGTTTATATGGTGTAAGCTGGTCCTCATTCATGAGGTAATCTTATTGAATCAAAACCATCAACTAATACCAGTAAAATGGTTCTAAATCAAGTAAAGACATCCTTAATATAAGCTGATAGCCAAATACAGATTAAAGGCCATATTCAGCTCAAGCAACCATGTACCAACACTTAAAACCTGCTTAAATTGATTAGATGTTGATTATTGATTAAATTGATTAGACATTAGATGATGTTATGTCAGTCAATGGACATTATAGTTCATTTTAAACCCCTCATTACAGTTCATGGTTCCGTAGGTACCTACTTCACCAACTGGCAAGACTCATTTTCGACATAGAAAATAATGTTTGCATTACAGCAAGACATGGGAGTGGATAATCACTCCTGTCTCATCCCAGTCCCAGAGAAAAAAAAATCCCATCCCATCCTAATCCTATACCAGGGTAAAAAAAAAAAGAATTCCCACTCCTGTAGAAATGACTCCTGTTCCCATCCCTCTCCCACTCAAAATTACTCCCAGTCCCATCTAACTCCTGCCAGCTTACAAATACCTGTAGTCTTTTGAAATGGATTCCAGTTTAGTAAAAACAGGACATTGGTCACACAGTGACATTGGTCACACTAACCATCTTAGTTAACCGAACGCCAAGAAAATTGTGTTTTTGTATAATTTTTTGACATTTTTATTTTCAGAGAAAACATTCAAAACATTAAAAATCTGGCAAATATTTGTTATTTTTATGTTATAAATGCTCAGAACAGTGTGTAATAACAAAAAAGGATTTTTGTTAGATCAGAAATTAAACTCAAGCTATCGTACATTAACTCAAAACTTTTTCTATGAATACGGCTTTCAGAGTCGATTTTACAGATTATTTTATTTACAAAGGTCCAGGTTTGTTTTTTCAGCTGTGGAATAAAGTAGAGTGGTTCCTGTCCAGCTGAAGACAGAGTCCAACCTTGCCACAGGAGGTTTCCCCTTCGTCAGAAAAATCTCTATAAATATAAATATATTACATAAGATTAGATTTATCCAAAAGAAACCCTTGTGTTTCTTTACAAAAATTAGCAAAAGATAAAAATAAATTAATGAAGCAATATGTTGTTGGAATCAAGAGCATGAGCAGTTTTAAAAGCAATATTATATAAACTCAATTTATATAATGTAAAAAATGACACTATATATTGAAAATATTATTGTTGGGAATAAACCCTGTTTATAAAAACTTTTATTACATATGACTGTGATTGAAAAATTCACAAAACTCACAGGGGCTCTCGATGATGGTATAAACATCTTCTTTCACTATTTACAAGTGTTTTTGCGCTGAAATCTAAAGGTACGTTCACATCGAACGCGGTTCACGCGGTAAGCGCGGATGGTTTCCATGTTGAGTCAATGCAAAGACGCGTTTGTGCGCGTCTGAGGCTTCAGCGGCGCGGTAAGCGCGAATTGAGCGGCGCGGTTGCCGCGATAGGCGCGTATTGAACGGCATGAATGGGCGATACGCGTGTTGTGAGCCGCGCACAGGAGGCGGACCGGCCGTAGACGGGTGAACCGCACGTGTATCGCTCGAGTTCAGAAAATTAAACTTTTGCGGATTTTCCGCGCCGCGCTGACCAATCAGGAGTTTGCGTAGTTGTGACGTGTGCAGCTC
>SRMA01025478.1:0-64664 GCA_007224835.1 Danionella cerebrum | reverse complement strand
TATATATTATGTCTACTTTTATTTTTTATATTACCGTATTTTTCGCCAAAGCCGCAGCCTCCCTCAGCCTCTCCTATGGCTGTGACCGCCCTCCGCTCCGCGGCACTCTGCATTCGCTGTATAAGACGATATATATACATATATCACCTAAATGTATTCCTTTATGTCACATGTGTCAAACTCAAGATGTGGCCCGTCATGTAATCTAACGTGGCCTGCGAGAGCTTAAAAGTTGTGAGTGTCTGAAAAAAAAAGTACAATTCCCACAATGTCTTTGGCCTATGGTAGTGCAATGGTGTTTCCGCATCCATACTGTAGGATTACAAATTTAACATCTGTTGTAAGACATAACTGTTTACCAAAGGCCAAAAGTTATGCGTTTAACCTTGTATTTGGTATTTAAGATTCATCAGTTAATGATTGTGATTTACAGAGAATTGTTTATTAAGATAGATAAAGTCTTTTTACATCATACCAGCCAATGAATGTTGTCCTTGTTGGGGGCTGGTGGAATTAGGTAGGTGCTACTTGATTTACTTGATGTTTTAGTTGTGCTGTGTTGAAGGATTTTGGATGACTGCAGCTCTGAACATTAAACTTGTTCTGTTTCTCCAAAATCTCCTGGTCTTCGATTCTGAGTTTCCTACAATACTCACGAGTGAAACTGCAGAGCTGCCAACTCTCACAAATTCAACGTAAGACTTTTCACGCATTTGAGTGATTTCTCACGCTAAAATAAATTTCAAGATTTCAAATAGGCACTAATAGTTTATTGGTCATCTGTTTCTTGAGTCTGATGATAAAAGATGATGTTACGAGGCGGTGTTGGTTGTCAAAGAGTACAGTCTGCGTCTACATTTTGACACCAAACACGGAGCCACGTACGCTTAAGCTAACCTTCAAGAAAAGCAATAAATTGCCCAAGAATTGAAAGGCAAGCTGTGGTCACAGGAAAGTTTATTCACAAAATCCAGTGAAAGCTAGCTTCATTGTGGCTGAAGAAATCGTTCACGCTTCCAAATCTTTGTCATAGGGAGCGTTTTGGAAGCAATGCATGCTGAAGTTCTGTGAGCAGGTGTGTCCTGACCAGCTACAAACTTGTACAAATGTCAGTTTATCAAGAAACACCATCGTGGACCGAGTGAAGGAACTCACAGAAAATCTTAAAAGACAGCTGGCTGAGGAGACACGCAGCTACACAGCTTTTTCATTATGCTGTTTTTCTTTATTCGCTTGGACAGTTTGATCCTTCATTAATGGAGTTGTGTGGGTTTTCATAAGCTGACAAAAATCAAAAGGATTTATATTAGAACAACAAGCATACAGTTGTTTCTATGCAACTGAATTGTCACTTGAATAAGTTATAAATAATGAGTTATTTAACATTAAGGAGTAGTTACAGTTATTTTACATTACATTGGATTACATTGTTTTACATTTATAAGTTACATCTGGCCCTTTGAGAACAGCCATTATGCTAATGTAGTCCTCTGTGAAAATGAGTTTGACACCCCTGCTTTATGTATTGTGAGATTATTTTACAGAAGAAGAATCTTTGAAAAGTTCACTACTATGTTCCCAGAATGTTCCCAGAACATCCCTGTTGGAGTTAAGGACAATGTCCAGTATCATTTGCAAGATACTCTGGGACAGTCACAATATTGCCTTTTTTATTTTAAAGGAATGATTTTTGGAGGGCCTTCAAAAAAATATTCATGATGTCCAGTGTTACGACCCCTGTGTGTTGTAATTATTTATATTTAATTTGTATTTTCTGTGTTTTATGTGCATGTGTGAGATTGGTGACGTCATGTGTTTACCGATCAGGTGAATGGGGCAGACCCGTGTCAGCTCCGCTCGCCCTCAGTTCGATGCGTCCCTCAGTCTCTCTCGTCAGCTCAGTCCGTGAGCTTCATTTGAGTTTGTGGTTCGAGATCTTCGCGATCTCTTCATGAGAGTTTCCGTGTTTGTGGCTGCTAGAAAGCACTCATCTCCCCTGTTGCTTTTTAGTTTATCCACGTCCCTTTCATAACGTTCACTGGTTGGTTTACTTTGGAACACTCCACGGACTGGTTTAGTTGGTGTGAGGTGGTACGGCTTGCGTGTGTGTTGTGTGAACTTGTGTGCTAATTAGTTTGTGCTTTGATTTCTGCAGCATTCGTTGTATTGTTTATTTAGTTTGGTGCATTATATACTTATACACTTTTGTGTCTAGGTCCTTGTATTACGTGTATTTTCGTGTTTATTATTGTCTGTCAACCCCTTTGTGTTTCCCTGAACCCTGTGAAACGCATTGTTGGATTATTTGTTTATTGTTTGTTTATTTGAACTTGATGGTAAAACAAAGAGTATTTGAGTTGTTCTTAATCGTGTTTGGTATGGTTTATAGTCAATAAATTATAGTGTTTTTGAATTGCTGGAGTTTGTGTTGTGCTTGCTTTTGAATTAATTTTATTATTTTGATTCATTTTATATTTCCTCAATGTGCGGTCCGAGAGCTAGTCACATCTTGCGAGCTAGGGGTCGTAAATTCCAGGGTGTTATTTAGGAATTTTTTCAGGATGTCCAGTGGTGGTTACAACGTTGAGTTCTTTTAATGGTAGGATTGAGGGATATAAAGGAAAAAGGCAACATTCATGTTTCAGGCAGAATTTCATGACCTCAAAGGGGCTTTGATCGTACTAAAGTCCCAAATGTTCTTTTATAAATGCTGCCTGTCTGGAGTGACTCATACAGAGAATCCCCTTTAAGTCATGGGTAAGTTATGGGGAAACCATATGGGGACATTTGATTAAAGTCCCTTTTTATGTTCTGTATGTGACTAGGCATGCCCATACGGAACTACTATTTGGTTTGTATGTACTTTTTTGTGACCATGTGACCATGGAATGACCAATAAAAAACATCCCCTTTTTTTGGGGACAAATAAATGTTTGTTTTTTTTTTTTTTCAATTAATGGTGCATATGTGACTATAGAATGAGGAATAGTGAACAATCCCCAAAATCCATATAGGGTACATTAAATAGCAGCCCTTTATATAACATCGCATTATCTTTGAAGGTTTTTGAAGGTTTACAAATTGTGTTACCTTCAGAGGAAATTTAGGGCATGTTACAAAAGCTTTTCAGTTCCTGTGATGGGGGTGATTTTGTTAGAGCCTGAAACTCTGCTCCAAATACCCATCAACATCTACAACTTCCATCATCTTTGTCATCAATGTTGTTCCCCTGTGTTACTTCCTGGACTCCCTCGCTGGCTCTCTTCAAAGTTTGCTTCATGAGTTTATACCATCTGCTACATACTTGTGCTGCGCTTTTCAGATCCAGGAGACTAATCTCGAGTGTTCCTGTTGTTGTGCAAACTCCACCATTAACTTGGCCCATTAATCAGTTACCATTAATAGTTGAGCTCACCTATTAGCACCCTAGCCAGTGTGCTTCCTCACGCTTGCCTGGTGGTGTATGCATCTCCCTGGATACTCTCCTACTGCACTCCACTCATCTCCAAATGGCTTTCAGTTCAAACAAGTAAAGCGGATACTCCTGGTGCAAAAAGATTATCCATCAGGAAACACAGCGGATACTAACCACAACGGAAACTTACCACCATTGTCCCTTTAGAGCAGGGGTGCTCATTATGGTTGGTGGTGCTACCGGTTGATCGCGGCGTGAAATTGAAACAATATCAGCCGATCATCCATCCCGTCACAGTTCAGTAAAGTTAGCTGCAGATTCACGGATTCGGTTTTCTCTGCTCAATAGTTCGAGACCAGAATGTTCTTAGTAAACAAATAATACCTATTTTTAATCTGTGTTATGTAGCGGAGAAACTAGAAAACGTTTTTTATCAAAACAAGTTTCCCTCGGCATTCGCAGAAACACATTACCGTCTATGAGCAACCCGCTGACATGGAATCGCTTAGGGACCGTCTGCAAATTACCAGATCCAAAATATGTTTTACCCAGAATATGTTTCATAACTTCATTCTAAATTGATCTTTTACAACCAAAATCAAGCAACACGCCACTCCTCACCTGCATATTGTACTGTACGACTCAGTTTCAATAAAAAAATGAAAAATTTATTAGAGCATCATTTTTATTCTTGATTATTTGGATCAAAGCTCAATTGCTCCCATAAAAATCACTCTATTACCACCAAATTCAGGTCAAACACGACTCTTCTAATGATTCAATTAAGTTATCAAATTAAACTCAGGTTATTACAAAAAATTTAAATAGTTAATTATTATGTGTGTTTTGTCAATTCTCAATAAAGTTGAAAATATTTTGATAGTTTAGTTTGTTGATTGATGTTTTACATTTTTGTAGAGGGTAGATCACTTTGACTTGGTCATTTTAAAAGTAGCTCGCAAGCTGAAAAAGTGTGAGCACCCCTGCTTTAGATCATTATTGTGTGTTTATCCTTGCATTGGTTTGATAATAAAGCCTCATGTGTACAGTCACTCTGATATATGACAGATGTTCGAGGAAATTATAAAAAGTAAAAGGTTGCCACAAATGGTGTAAATTTACAAGAGGATATTTACCAAGCAGACACGTCTTGAAAAAGTCTCTGCACTTGCTCCGGTTCCGCCGAAAACTCACTTTCTGGGTACGAAGTAGTATCGTGTGCATAAGCTTGTACAATATCCTCCGTTGCCATTTTGCAAAATTTATGATTTTATTTTTTTTACTATGAAAATGTAGCGGCGCTCTGAAAATGAAAACAAACGGTGGCTGTGTGCATGGAATATGACGCATTGAAGGGGGCATGTCGGAAAAAGGGGGGCTCTTAAAGAGACAGGTGAATATCAGAGCGTTACGCGCAGCCAAGTTGCCAAGGCAAATTTCTGTGAGGTTGTTTATGATGAATACAGCGATTACAATCCAACTGTAGGTAAAATCGTTACCTTAGTGTGCTATAAAACGACACACTATACCTGAACAACATATAATAGCTCCCTTTAAAAGTCCAAAACAAAGGAATAATTTCTTCTTCTTCTACAAAATAATACAAAAAAGTTGAAAAAGAGCATAATGGTTTGTGATGGAAGTGTATTTGTTTTGTCACAAAAACCCTCTGCTGGTGAATAGCTAGGTCCATGGAACTAATATTTTTTGCAAGGCTCATTGCAACATTTTGATTACAGACAGTATCTAGACATGAATAATCAAATCAAATATTATAATAAAAATAGTCAAATCTGACTGATTTACAACTTAAAACATTCAGAATTATTGTGTTTTACATTTGAATGCCTCAAGGTTTTATGATATCCTCCACACTATGTACTTGAACATGTAAAAATGATTTTCATAGAAAATTTTCAGTGTTTAAATCAACCTTGTTGTACCTGTGGTGTTTCCAGTCAAAAGAGCCTGCCATAGGAAATTAATAGGTTCCAGACAGAAAACATGCCCATACAAACAACCCCCCCCCCCCTCCCTCCCTCATTTCAGACTGAGCAATGTCTTTTGCAGGTACACATCCCGTGCTTATGTGCCTGATGAAACCATGAATCATTTCATCTTTGCATGTATTCCTTGATGTTTGCCTTACACTCCTTTTATCCTGAGCACAATGACCAAGCGGCTGGTTCTCTGTCCAAGAGGTTATGGCCCATGTTTTTGTACATGATGAAGAGGGCACTGAAATTGAACTAGAGATAGAGGAGGACGCCTCAGAAGTGGAAAACAATACAGATTTTGATCCAGACTTTGAGGATGAGTCAAAAGATGGAGAGGGAGATGCACTTGAAGAACTGGCACCTGAGGAGATATTCCAGTCTAACGTGGACGCTTGCTCAAATCTTCCTCCCCCCACGATGGTGGAAGTAGAGCAAGGGTGGAAATAGCCAAGGCAGAGCTGGGGAAATCTTTGGTGACTTTGGCTCTTATTCAGTGGCACCAGCACATTCAGTGGCGCCCGCACACCAACCTCTGGCAGTCTGGTTAGTGCAAGCCCCACCCCCAGCCACTGCCCTGGCTGCTTTCCCAAAACAAGGCTTTAGGCAGAAAAGGAATCGCTGTGAGATCTGCGCTCCAAGAGACAACAAAACAAGCCTGAGATGCAAAAAATTTGAATTTTTGCAAGGCCCACTCTTACCTGAGTGTCACATGCCACTCTAGTGCACGAATTTACAAACACACCCACGCACACGACTTCATGTTGAGTTTGGTCTTTGCTTTCTATTTATATTTACATTACATGTTCATTTTGTAATACATTTTCACTGCATATTTTATGTCTAATTCTATAAAATCATGTTAAACACTACTTTGAGATGTTGTTCACAGCTAAAGAATGTTAAATAGAAATTTGGTGGTGAAACTGTTTTTTTTTTGTAATAATTTAAGAGCAGTTAAAAAAAGACTAGTCAATTAAACCGGGGACAAAGTAATGGGTGGGAGATGAACACGACAGGAGGGTTAACTAAATATCCACCCAGATGGACTTGGTTTTTCATTGATCACCCAAATTGAAAGTAGCTTAGAGAGTAAAGGCTACATTTTAGAAGCACGGAGCAAATAATCATCTGCGGTTAATCAAGCTCAGATCTCAATAATAAGTAGCATAAAGAATTCATGACCATGGTCTAAAAACCAATTAACCATTAGAATCAAAATACAGATGCATGGATAAATATGATTAAATAGTAGGGGTTAGAAAGGAAAATACCGTATTTTTCGGCTCATAAGATGCACTTTTTCTTCCCCAAAACTGAGGGGGAAAAGTTGGTCCGTCTTATCGACCGAATGCAGAGCGCCGCGAAGTCCGGTCACAGCCGTATGAGAGGTGTAAGAGCTCCGGAGCTAGGCCGAAGCCGCGGCCAAATTTGTACACCCAGCGCTGCGCGCTGACGTCATCGCCCATCTCTGCCATAGCGTGGTCGTAACGAAAACGGAAAAAAAAACTACATTTCCCACTATGCCTTTGGCCGCAGCGGTGCGGTGCTTCCACATCCATACTCACGAGCGAAACTACAGAGCACACATTGAACGTTAGACTCTCGCATTTGAGTGATCTCTCACGCTACAAACCCGATTTCTCACGCTAAAATACATTTCAAGATGTGAAATAGGCACAGCTAATAGTTTATCTGCAATGTTTTTGAGCTTGACGATAAGATGATGATCGATCTGCATCGTCTTATGTCTGTGAGGGGATTTTTTCCGCTAAACATTCACTTGGACAGTTTCACAAACTTGGACAGTTTGATCCTTCATTAATGTAGGTTTTCATAAGCTGACAAAAATCAAAGGTGCACAGATGCACAGCGCACTCTCTCTCTCTCTCTCTCTCTCTTGCTCGCGTGAGGAAAACAAAACGCTCTCAATGGCTGAAACTCTTCTTTAATAAACTCAAATCATCTCTCAACGGTACATCTCACATGCAACCGAATTGTCACTTGAATAAGGTATAAATAATGAGTTATTTAACATTAAGGAGTAGTTACATTTATTTTACATTAAAATAATTATTAATTAATTATTAAATAATTATTATTTTACATCTGGGGGTGCCCAGATTCTTTTAAAGGTTTAAAGGGGGGCTCGACTAAAAAAGTTTGAGAACCACTGTATTATTACTAATGTGGGGGCAATCTTACTAGCTATTATTAGTAATGTGGTGACAATGTTACTGGCTATTATGGTATTACTAATGTGGGGGCAATGTTGCACTGGAACAGTGATGGTGATAACGAATGGTGGACTTTAGAGTGATGAATGGGGGCAAAGTTAAACATTACAGCCTTTTTTTTTGTTACTTTTACTGTTTACTGTCTGTTCATGTTACATGTTTGGCTGTTAACTTCTACACAGTTGATATAAAATATTTTACAACAGTATTTGGTTCAGAATGTTTTTTTTCCTAGATCTTCCTCTTTTAAAATTGGGTGCGTCTTATGTGCCGGTGCGTCTTATGAGCCGAAAAACGGTAATTACAAAATAAAGAAAATGGATAGGGTACAAAAGACACTATTTGTATAGGATTGACTGGAGAGAGAATTAAATCAATTTAAAGGAAAGAAAAGTAACAGAAAAAAAAACAATCAATACAAGTTGAAGGAATAGAGCTCAGAATAGTGCTACATAATGTCAGCCATGGAAGGATTGACGTTTTGCCAAGAAAAGTGAAAAAAAAAATTAGTCCAAGGACAGCCCAGCTTTGTTAACTAAACGGAAGGACAAGGAAATCCAAGAACAGTTCATTTATGCCAAATAAAAGTAAGGCAAAACATGGAAAGCTCAGAGTTTTGTTTAGGTAAATGCAAGGGCAAAGCAATCGATGGAGTACCCAGAGTTGTGATAAAAGTAAATGTAATAGAATGTCAGCAGTGAGCAGTCCATGGACAGCTCAATTCAAGTAAGGCAAGCCAAGGAAAGGTCAGAATTGTGCTTAAGTCTGAGAAGGGCATAGCAGTCCATGGACAGCTCAGAATTTTATCCTGAGAAATGGGAAGGACAAGACATTTCTTTGAAATCTCAAAGGCATTCCAAGAAAGGCTCAGTTTTGATAAGTAAGAGAAAGATCAAAGCAACAATCCAGGTAGGGCTGATAGTCATGCTAAGTAAAGGGAAGGGAATAGATATCTGGATTTTGGTAAATAAGGAGAATGGCAAGCAATCTAATTACTGAGTCGTTGTAGACTTGTAATGATTAAAGACAATACCAATGAAATTCAAGGGAAGCTCTGTTTTGCTAAGTAAATGGAGGGCAAGGAAGCCAAAGACTGCTCAGAGCTATGCTCCTTATAACATGGATAGGCAAGACAAGGCACCCCTTGAAAAAAAAACAGGACACAATAAGGACATGGAAAAGATCTTGCAGAACCTAGTTGTGCTAGGGAATGGAAAAGCCAAGGCAATCCAGGGAAAGGTAAAGAAATCCATGAACTCTTTGGATTACACAGATTGTTCTAGGAAATCTGGTAAGGAAGTGGGAAGACAAGCAACACAATGGCTGTTCAATAATTAATACTAAATGAAAGGAGAGGTATGCCAACCCATGGAGAGCTCAGAGATTTGCCTAGAAAAAGACAGGCAAGTACTACTTAGATTTTACTGAATAAGAATTTTGGAAGGAAAGGCGACCAATCCAATAATTGCCCAGAATAGTACTGATTAAAGATAATGGCACTGCAATTAAAGGAAAGTGCAATGATTTTCTAAGAAAATGGAAAATCAAAACTATTCAAGATATACTCAAGAGGTGTGCTAGGTAATGGAAAGGGCAAGACCAGCTTAGTTTTGCTATAATGGGAATGGGAAAGATAAGGAATCCAATAGACAGCTCAGAGTTTTGCTTGTGAAAAGGCAAGGGAATAGACATGTGGAGAGGTCTGAATTTTGGTACGTAAAGGAAAAGGAATACATTTCAAGGACTGCTCAAAGTTGTGCTGGTTAAAGACATAGATATGGAATTTTAAGGAAAGGTTAGTTTTGTTACGTAAACGGAAAGGTAAGGCAAAGCAAGGACTGCTCATAGTAATGCTGAACAGCAATGACAAGCAATGCAAGGGCTGCTGAGAGTTATGCTTATTAAAAGCAGGGGCAAGGCAATTCAAGAAAAGCTAAGGGAAGGACGACAATCCAAGAACAACTCTGTTGTACTAAAAAGGTGTGTTAAACAATGGAAAGGGCAAGGCAATTCAATGATACATCGGTTTTGTCAAATAAAATGAATAGCACAGCAATTAAAAGAAGCAAAGGGCAAAACAATCTAAGGACTATTTAGATTTGTGCCAAATAATTATAGAATTGTCCAAAGAAATCAAAGGAGAGCTTAGAGTTGTTCTAACTAAAAGAAAAAGACTACCAATCTGAGGGCAGATCAGAAGTAAAGAGAAGGCCAAGTTAAACCAAGGACTGCACCTTGGAGGAAGGTCAAGTTAAAGGCATTTAATGCACTGGCAGGGAAATGTAAGGAAAGTTCGGAAATCCAAAGACAGCTATGCGCATTTCTAAAAGGGAAAGGCAAACCACGGCTAGTTATGTTTACCAAAAGGCATAGATAAGTAAAGCTTCATGATAGCAAATTTTATCAGACGATGGGCAAGATGAGGGCATATTGCATGTCTATTAATCAATTATGAAATTAGGATGCAAGATTTATACCCATCACAGACATATCCACTCACATACTCTATATTTCTATCTGTTTTTTCCTGCCAGTAAATTTATTCAGTGAGAAAAAGGTCCACAATCAAATATGTATTGACCAGATCTGTGCAGTTGCCAAAGCTTAGTTAGGGATATATGCAATTTATTACACTTTTGGCTGTCTGCTTGCAAGGATATTTCATCATAATTTTATCTTAAAACTTGATCTATCTACTTGTGTAATAGACATTGTGTGATTGTGAGTGACAGTTAGCATTCAAAGTGAATACATATGGGAGGTCAAGGGTTTAGTACCAACACTGAGATAGTACGTTTATTTAAACTGAAATAGAAGTTGGTGAGTGTGAATGAAAGAATATGGTTTTAATTCTGTTTACTTTGTAAAAATAGATATTTGAACAAATGATACACACAATGGCACTCCTCTGGAACAGCACATGATGGATTGTTGAATGTAGTCTGCGTGCTAATGGTGTTGGCAGTAGCAGAGATAAAGTGTCTTTCTGACAGTGATTAGCGAAGCTAACATGAACCACAGCATGGGGTGAAAGAACAGCATCTGCGTCCAAAACCCCAAGGTTTGAACCTACCACTCAAATGTGTGACAGTAATTATTCACACAGAACAGAGTTAATTAAACGTAGAGTTGTGTTTTTTTGTGTGTGTAATTTTTTTGAGCATTAATATGCTTTGTAGGCAAAAAGTCAGCCATTTAAGCCTTATGGCAAAACATAAAATAGTAACCAGTAAGGAATATTAATCACAAAATTGCTCCACCTTTTTCATATTACAGATCTAATTTAAAAATTGATGAAATTCTGCAACACATTACTCTTTAACGGAAGAATAAAATGTTTTTGAGATCTATTTAAATATATAAAAAGTAAAAATAGCCTTTTTAAGTAAAAAAGCCTTTGCCCAATACTTATTGATGCACATTTGGCTACAATTGGTCAAATGTGATTTCCTCCAGGATGTCTCTTGCTTTCTTTAACTTCAACAGACCCAGCTCTTACAGATGAAACGCTACATGCCGCTCCAAAAGAAGCTGGGGTTGTGCTAAAAAATGATAACAAGCATAAAGCAAATGAAGCAAATTGTGAAGAATAAAAACACTCAAAAAGGGTTCAGCCATTCATGCATCTTCGCTTACATGTTTCACCTTCTTTCCACCCCGTTTCCCCAACTGTAAGCCTCATTTGTCACCCATGGGTGATGTCAGTTACACACAGTCAGTGGTTCGTTATTACCAGTTCCACCTAAGCAAATGACTCTGATCCTCTCTTTTTGCAAAAGCTCCCCTTCACAAAATGTATCAAAATATTTAGTTATTTACTCCTTGCATTTAGCAACAAACTTTACTCTTACAACAGGCAATAAACCTTGTTCTTGATGAGAACCGAAAACATCTAACAGAAATTGTTTATTTGCAAATCTTTCTTTTCTATATGAAACCTTGAAACATTAATTTTGAAATCTGAAATGCCTAAAATTTCAAGAGGTTTTAACAGTGTTCAGACTTCATAGTGATTTTTTTTTTTTTAAATCTAGGTTCTTGGTTACTTTGTTGTCGAATCACATAGCAATTTCTACCTTTTCTGTTAGAGGAAGCTCAAATGTCACACTTTATAAATTAAAGGCTACCGTCCCATTCCTCTTAAGGCTGTGAAACAGGAATTCCTCACTATCTCAAGCAGATTCCTGTTATGCAACTACGGGAGGTAGAGAAAGGGTATTCAAGATTGTGGCTTTTGATAATACATTGGAAATATAAGATATTTTTGGAAATATAAGATATAGAAGAGCTTCTCACACATATCCATTACCATTTTATTTCATAAAAAGTTTAGCCAGCTGTTACACCCTTAAAAAAATATATATATTTTATGTGTTCATTTATTCATCTAATTTACTTCAGCCCATTCCAACCAAGTTTGTCTCACATGTCCGGAAAAATGAAGGCAAACTGCAGTGTGCACCCTCATGGTTCTGGCTACAGAATGATTTCCACCCAATACAAGTCAATTAATTTAATTTTTACGTTTATTTTCGTGTGGTTCACGTTGGCTCATTTTTTCCCCCAAAAAAATTAAGCGGTACCATGTGATTAACGGCTATGATTGACAGCTTCACTGAACAGACTTTGTGAGAAAGATCAATTATGCTGCCATGGATCAAATTTAGAGTAGTCCTTCTCAAATTCTTGTTTGTAATTGCAAAATAAGTTGTATATAACAAGCTGCATGTAAAAGGGGCGTGTGTGAGCAAGACTCGAGGCGGAGCTCTGAAACCACAACGGTTCCATCCGTAACAGGAAGTCGTGTGTATGCATGCGCATCCCTTAACGGTAACCAAAATCAGCTCGAAAAAAGCCTCATATTAGCTCAATGGTAATAGGTTGCATCACGTCGTCCATATTTCTAGTTTTATTATTATTTATTTATTTATTTTTTTTTTTGCTTTCGTGTTTGGTTTTGTATTACCATGAATTCAATTATGACATAAAAACTTGTACAACATGTACTTTTGTTATTTGGCATTGAAAACAGCAGATGAATTTCATCAATGTCACATGGTCTTTATGTAAATTAAGTGATGACATCATCTAGTGACTTGAGCTAGGCAAAAGCGACTTTTTGTACACAGAAGTGTCAAATGTTTCACATTAGGAAGCATCCCTAACCTCTGGTTTGAGCTGGTCCTCTCTTTCGCCCTGTAGATGAGCTGTGTGTGACATTCTGGAAGTGTGTTATCTCCAAGGAGGTGTTCGGTGTTCGGAAGCTCTCTTTAAAATGCTGCATCAGGCCCTCTACGCTCTCCTGATCAGGATCCAGCACTGAAACACACAGAGACGTGCACACAAACCTGTGAGTAACACACGTACAAACACACGCGGGCTGAAAGGCATTCGAGGGCAGCGCGTGATTTACTACATGAGGAAAATGCTGAAGTCATACTTATCTATTCCTGTGCAAGAAAAAAAAAAGATAAATGAGAATAAAGAGCGCTGGATGATTCACTCACTAAATGGTTTGTCCTCAAAAGAGAAACGAGGGCATGTGAGTTATGCACAGTCTCCAGAAGTTCATTTATCCTGCCTGTAACACACTCTCCTTTGCTGTCCTCGGTTCTATCTCTGAAAATCACCTCCACACTCTTATCACCAGCTCACAGACTGTGGCGCAGTTGTTGGAACAAAGGATCGAGATTATGGAAATGTAAAATATGAAAGGCAGCTTGAAAAAGTAAACTGTGTTGGTTTCACCTTGAGAGTAAAGCTCATGAGTTTTTATTTTAATCCCAGATGAACATCCTGCCAACAGATGATTTAATTTCATTTTGAATGGTAAGAATAGTTGTTTAATATTTGCATAAACCAGTAGGTACCTACTCAACCTACCTGAGTACATACAACTCTATCCTAGAGGGCATAATCTGTTTTGTCTTCTGGGGGCAGCATTTTGCATCGTTGTCTGTCTTCTCTTTGCTCCTAAATACAAGGTTTGCTTTGTTTGACGATTGCTTTCTGTCTCAAAGTTGTAACTAAAAAGTTCTTGCAATTGTCTAGATCAGGGTTCTAACCATTTATGCTCTCCCACACAAGATTCGCTCCACTGGGCATCCAGATTTGCATCCGCACTAGATCATCCCAGGTCTTCTTCTGACTTTCTTTATAGCCGTTTGGTTTTGATCCAGATCAAACCTTCAGTTTGGGTTTTTCAGAAACTTTGGGTCTTGATCTAGATCAAACAAGTTAAATAGCGCTTTTCACATTAGACATTGTCTCAAAGCAGCTTTACAGTAAACCAACAAGTTTAAACTAAAAAAAAAAGAAAAAAATAATTAATAAGTGGTGTATATGTCCCTGATGAGCAAGCCTGGGGCGACTGTGGCAAGAAAAAATTCCCTTTTTGGAAGAAACCTTGAGAGAAACCGGACTCAAAAGGGGAACCCATCCTCATTTGGGCGACAACAGCAGTGTGATTTATATAAACTATGGTATAAACATGATAGTTGATGATATAGTAGTATGAACAGATAATATAGTATAAACAAATGATGACTGTGTTAGATGTAGGTCCAGGGGGCGCCGGAACATCTCCAGGTGAATCTGGTTGTTAGGGTGAGGAGCTGGTGGGCGGACCTTCAGTTTGGGTTTTTCAGAACCTTTGGGACTTGGAAATTTTTTTTTTATTATTTTGAAAATCCCATGTTCAAGATTTGACAATCCAAGATGTCACATATCCCCTATTTCATCCTAGCCAGCCAGAGAACCTTTTTCAAGCTACCCCTCCTTCCACCCGCTCGCCACACGTTTCACATTCCTAAACACCGGGTTAACATTTTTATTTGCATTTTTGCAATACTTGCAAAATACTTGCAAGTATTTTATTGTACTTGACTGGACATACAGCAGGCCACTTAAGACCTCTACGCACCAATCCAAGTTTTAGTGCGACAACGCTCCTTGATTGAAAACCATGGAGCTCACACATCTGACTAGTTTTAGATTGCCAAATCGCAAGGAGAATGACCAATGAAAGCTGGCTCTTTTGATGACGTGAGTAGGACGTAAAAGAGCCGCTCATCATACATTTCATAGCAGCCTCTAATAGCGCACCACAAATCCTCAGCCCCCTGTGGTCACCCAAACAGTAAACCGCTCGGCATCCATGTTTTGTTCTATGTGTTGCTTTATTTATTTCCTATTTCCCCATATGGCAATAGGAAATTAGTTGTATCTGTCGCAAACGCCATCTTCAGGCAGGGGCCATGATTGCATCAATATTTCCTTGACGCAGATGAACGAAACAAAAGAACAAGAAAAAAAGTATATGAACATTTATTTGATAGACCATATAACGAAAGCAAACTCTTCTCTACAAGACGCCATTTCCTGCTTGTGACTTGACTTAATCCTCGCTGATTACTGATTGGCTCTCGGTTGCAAAGCTTTAGTAGCAACAAGCAAACACCGCTCAGTTACGCCCAAAAGTAACACCATAATGCAACATCAATTGTGTTGCTAACCCTGGTCCGAAGCAGGGTTTCAGAACCCCAGGTAAAATATGGTGCTAGCCCCTCTTTCAAAGTGCAGTGTGAAAGCCTTTTGGGGTTTTTTTTCACGGATCACCTCAGCTTTAATAGTGAGCTAACAGGTCCAGGTAATGAACTTAAATATGACATCAAAAGATAAGAGCAACATTAGTTTATCTCTATACCCCATTATCAAACCCAAAAGCAGTCTGTACTTGTATCTCCCATGTAGACCAACCCTTTGTAAAAGTTGTAATAGCTAAAGTGCAAAAGAGGGCGTAGTGTGGATACATTGAAGATGATTTGCAGATTGAACCCAATCTCTGAAAGGCTTTCTGTATTGCTTTCACAGAAGGACAATCATCTCCTGCAACAATTATCTGCATTCCAGAGGGATTTACTGGCTAGATTGAGCAGCTGATTGTTACAACACTATAGTAAACTTGCTTCTTGTTGATATTTCATTTAAATATATGCATTTGGCAGACATTTTATCTAGAAAAAAAATTAAATAGACAAATTATCAATGATAAAAACAATGTATATACAGTGGTACCCCGAGATACGAATGCTTGGAGTTAAGAAATGTTGGAGATCTGAAAGGTCTCGCAGAAAATTTTTTGTATCAAGATACAAAGAAAAATTTGAGATACGAACAATAACAAACTTTTCTGCTCTATTTTCCACTTGTTTGTCTGACGTTGCACTGAGTTTCCGCGTCCATGTGCTCATTTCTCCCTTTGAAGAAAATGTGCTTTAATGACACTTTAAATCAGTTTTAAATCGAGCAAAACATTATATATATTACCAATAATGTACTATAACAAACGTTAGAGTCAAGGTGTCGTAAAAGAAATAACGTTTATTACGTGGAAAGTGCTGATCTGTAGCGTAACTTAGAGAAACCCTGTGACGCGTTCTCAGAAGCGTCTCTCCATCTGTCTGTGCTCGTGCTTGAAACCGTGTTTGTATTTGTAATTCGTGAAATATCTCGAGAAAGTTAACTTTCATAAATAGTGCCATAATGTTTTCTGCCATCCGTTCCACCTCCTCTGACACATCGCTTCACTCTAGGTAAGGTTTCACATTTGTGTACATATTACATATTTTTCATGTGTTTTATTCTGTTTTATTATCATTTATTACATTAACAATATGTAGATTTAAGGATTGAAGAAAAGTTGCTTGTTTTTTCTCTGGTTTTACATTTTTTATCAACTTATACTGTTGTTTCTGAGAGCCATTTCACGGATTAGGCGTTTTACATGTAAAATCTTCGAGATACGAACACCACCACAGGGTAATGGATTAATTTCGTATCTCTTACAATCTTACATTTTTCTATTTTCCAAAGATAGAAGATCCATATTAGATTTAGCTGCAATTCTCTTGGAGTTAAAAATGAGTGCACAGACCCTCTCCTGAACACTAGATGGTGCTTTGGTGAACTGCAGTTCACTCCATCGCAGAAGCAATTGGCACTGTGCATGTCGATCCTACTAATGCTTTTGCATTTGAATTCATATGCAAGGCTATACTACTTATTAAGTTATTTATTATTTATTTATTACATTTAAAGTGATTAAAAACTTACCCATATACTTCCAAAAAGCCTCTATGTATAAAACTACAACCCCCATGTTGATATCCCAACTCCTTACTGGCCGGCAGCGTCACATGACAAACCCAACGAGCCAATCACAACTGACACATTGACCCACTTGAGGTCTTCGTGGTACTTCGGGAAATGAGGAAAAACGGAGAAAATACTGTAGTCAGAAAGCTGCGAGCAAACGTAGAGCCAATGGAAGCTAATGTGCTTTCGGCATTTATTTAAAAAAATAGAAGTAGGTTGCTTCTACTCAAAGACGAGAAGTAATGGAAAATGGAATGGAAAAGTAACCTGCCAATGATATGTAATAACTTTTAACTAAATAACTTTTATGCATTTTATTCTTGAATTTAATTACATTGATATTTAATAAGTCAATCAGTGTAAAGATCGTCAGTGTATTGTTTGTAGCATATGATGTTTCAGATTTTATAAACACTTTATACACACTCTTAGATTGTTTATTTTTAAAATACAACCTCAAAAATATAAATCTAAATATACGTATATAACAGAAGACATTTAAAGTTCAAAACAAGCTGTAAAGTTATACAAATAAGTAAGTTTTAAAACAAATAACATGTTTGTGCCAAAAGAGCTATGAATAAAAAATAAATTAGAATCAAGAGATCCTAAATAATATCAACACTAAAATCACAATGTAACAAACAAATTATTGGACATCTAGCAAATTATGAGCCAGAAAGAGAAAAGACAGAAAGGACCCGGAGGAGTCGGTCTCGGAAAAAGAACTCATCTTTTCTGGTTCCGGCTCATGATATCTCCTTAACATTAACCAATGCAGTTTGATCCGGAAAGAGAAAAGACCGAAACGACCCGGAGGAGTCGGATTCTCTAAAAGAACTAATCTTTTCGGGTCCTGGCAATGCAGTGTTCACGTGACAAAAGTGCTAAAGAAGCCAGTCTGGACTGAGTGCACGGACTGCACACGTTAACATCAGAGAGAAGTAATTATGTGTTGAACAAAGGAGATTAAAACCTAAAGAAGACAGATCAGAGGTTAGGTAATCCAGACTAAAAGACCCAGGTAGACTTTAGTAATATATATATATATATATATATATATATATTAAATTTTGCATTATAGTTTTGTCTTATTTGTAGTGTGATTCGCGTTTGTGTATATAACGCTAGTAGATGTAGAAGTAACACACAACATTTAAGGATATTTTAGTAAAAAGAACAAAATGACTCGAAAAAAGATTTGTTCATTTTACTGAACTGAACGTTCATTTACAAAGAACTGAATCCGTAAATTGATTCGAACTTCCCATCACTAACCTGAAGTCCCTCACAGATGGCAAAAGGGAAGTTATGGGATGTTTAGGAAAGATTTAGATACAGAATGAGCGAGTCTAAGCCAAAAGTTTTCACCATGATAAAAGTCCTGGGAAGATGACGTCACGCTGTGGTTCGCGGGTAATATTGCTGGAAATTATCACTTTCACAATGTGAAGAGGAAATATCCTTCATCTGAAGTGCTGTTATATAATGGTTTTATTTTGTACACTTTTGAAGGATTTTCTGCGACTTTTTACTGGATTTCTGCACACCCACTCGTGGAAAAAAATGGCTCTATGAGACATGTTTCATACTTCATATGTAAGTCTAACTGTTTATGATGCAAAAAGAATTATTGCTCTTATCTTATGTGGTTAGAATTTTACAAGAATTTAAAAAGTTGCTATGTAAATTGGATCGCCGGCGCTCTCGTAGGTCTTAAAGGGTTGATATACACGCCTATTGCATTGAGTTGCCTACTGAATAGCTGCCATGTGATTGGCTGATTAGAAATGTTGGACAGGTGTACCTAATAAAGTGGCCTGTGAGTGTATATATATATATATATATATATATATATATATATATATATATATATATATTTTGGATTCCGTTTCTTGTACACCCTGATAGCAAAACTATGGATCTTTTGCGCAGTAAAGTTAAGAAACGGTGTTGTCTCACACAAGCTATAGATACTTGAAAACCTCTTCGCGCAATATAATTAATGTGCCTATTTTTTTTTATTAATATGCATAGACGGTGATGAATTTACTACATTATTTATACGTACTAGTTCGACATTAACACTTCCAGGTCTCTGTCTCTCACAGTTAACATCAGCGAGTAAACTTTTTTTTTTTTTTTTTTTGATCTTTTCTGGCTCTTCTAGGCCAGTTGGCTTATTTTCCTGTTTGAGTCTTGAGTGTTATCCTCTTAGTCTATTACTTTCACTTGGAGGTGAGGTATGTAGTAAATACTACCATTTTGTTCTTTTTGTGTTAGGATTCTGACCCAATCCAATTTTCATCCAAGTTACATTGTTGCAGTGGAGGCAACGTGGATGAGTATCTACTATGAGTACTTGTACATCCAACACTAAATTTGAAAATATATCGATGGGGTTTCTTTAACCTTCAGAAGTCCCTGCATGACGGATGATGTGATCCACCTTTTGTGTAATTTTGAACTGAAATATAATGTGTAGTTTTCCAAAAGTTTATTAGCTTTGATATGTTTGATGTTGAATGACCGCTGCAACAGTTATCACACATTTACAATATAATTGAAATTAAAGAAAAAGTGACTTTCAGTATAATTTTCAGACCCAAATTCTGTGCCATCTCATGGTTAAAAAAAGACCTGTGATATGGCTAGTGTTTTTCAATGCTCTGGTACAAAAAAAGCACTATATCAAAAAAAGTGCCTGGAGCTGTATATATGGTTTAGCCATTTTTTTTTGTTTAAAATCAATTTTGCTCTTTGCTCTTTTGGGGAATTTGTGAATTTTTATTTTGTACTCGTATGATTTTTGTTATAAAACAAAAAAAATAATCACACTCAAATCTTTTTATTTTTGCAGTAAAAAAAGACAAAATTCAATACTCAGGATTTTTTGGTACAATTTCAGGTTTGTTGTGGAATCATTTTGAAATGTAATGAAAAAAAGAAGCCACAATAAACTATTCAAAAGATAATGTATTAGAACAAATTTTAAAGAGATAAAACCTTCAAAAAGGGTTAAAGCTGTAACATGAATGCACTAGCTGCATCTGTATACAAATGGACAAACCAACAAACACATAATAACGGTTTTCCTAATTGCATAGAGCTATTTTACAGCTAATTTACTGCTAAATCTACTCAGTTCTTCCCAAGGCAAGATTGTTAAAAATTCACACTGACTAGAATCTTTGCATTGTGTTTCCTTCTGGCAACAAATCAGAAATCACCAGGCGGTTTCCACTGACCCATCTGAACATGTTCTGGCCCATTTGCATCACAGCTGAGGCATAATATATAAAAATAAACCCTCTCACATTGTCTGCTCTAGGTGTGGAGAAGGCGAAACAGCAAGATGGATTGGGATGAGATGCCACAGAAACTTGCAAACAATTTATCTCCCACCTCCATTACAAAGAGTCATGGCTGCTCCCTGCGGCTGGTGCTGGATCACAACTTCAATTAACTTCAGATATGTAGAGGACTCGCTCTCTCCGGCGAGGCATAATGGGTCTGGACAGGAAAGATTTTCCCGCTGGTTTGTATGGTTTTATTGTGATGATTCCCTGTTGGGGATTGTAGATAGATGTGGTCTCTGTTACAAATGGAACTGTTTTGGTCTCTCTGCCTAATTATCTGTGCTTTATTTAAACCTGCTAGATAATGTGGTGTGAGTGAATGGGTTAAGGCCTTTACACACCTATGCGTTTTTAATGCAGGGGGTGCATGCAGTAAATATTTAGCCTTAATTACAACGCTAATGTAACTATACACACCAGCTGGAAAAAACACTGCATAATTTTTTAAGAAACGTACCGAGCCGTTTTTTATGTTTTCACAGTGTGCGTAAAACACTGTGATTGGCTCGTTTGGTCAGGCGTCTTCAGCCGAGAATGGCAGCAATAGACAGTGCTCAAGAACAAAACGAGGTGCACACAAGTTTTTGATTCTTTTATTGGGTCAAAATAAACCAAAATTAAACCCCGCTTTGAACGGAAACTACTGTTTATATTGCCGTTCATGCCTTTGTATCCTATGCCTCTGCAACTTCTCGTTGCCCTCCGGATGTGGCTCTCTCATTGCCTGCAGATAATCACAGACATTATTTTACACACACTGCCGGTTTTTGACTCACCGCAGTTATCTGAGAAGCATCTCGCTAGCCTGTGACTCACAGAGTCATTTGTACTTCAATCTGTGCAATTGCCACACATCTGCGTGAACCACGGTTTGCTTGTGATTCTGGGCATAAACTCTAAATTAGGGCTAAAATAATGCGCCTGAACCCAGCTTTAATAAGAAGTTTTGTGTTCGCTCATCCTCTTTTTCTTCTCCATAAACTCGCCAGGCCCACACAGTGTGAATTCCTTGTGCACCACCCTATGGCATGGAGTGAGTTGCAGTGAAACCAATGTGGCATCTAGCGTTCAGGAGAGTGTCTGTGCACTAATTATTTAACGCAATAGAAAGATGCAGGGAGCTCATGGCGCAGAAGTAAACGCATAAGTATGTAAAGGCCTTTAGTGCCGATTTAATGACTCAATTGGCAAATGGCAACAACATTACAGTTGTATTTTTATTCCATTTTACGTATCGTCTGAAAGGAAATCTATAAAGTAAAAAGTAAATAGAAAGGGGAAAACTTGACTTGCCAAACAACCACCAGTCCTTTCCCTAGCCAACATGCGCACTAAACAACTTGATCATGGGGCTGTTAAATTATCTATTTAGCCCTTAAGAATAAAAAAACTAAAATGAATAAATAGGCCAGTAGAGAAGTGTTACTTCTTGTCTGTATAACTGTATAGCACTCTACATTGGGATTAATCACGAAATGCTTCACCGCATGTCTCAAATGAGAGTCCATTTCACACAAGTTTTAGCATTGTTGCACTGGTTGCCAGTGTCTTTTAGGATTGAAGTTTAGATTTTTCTTTTTACCGTTTTAAATGGACTGGCCTCCACTTAACATCTAGGTTACTTGCATTACCCCCAGAGTATGTGAAGTGTTCAACTGTGGTGACAATCCCCGGGAGAGTGATGTGTTTCAACTAGGGATGCAATGGTACACGAAGCTCACGGTTCAGTACGTTCTATGGTTTTTAACCACAGTTTTCCATTCAGCTCTAAATGCTTAAAAACATTAATAATTTTTTCAAACATTCTTTGTATGGATCATATGCACAGTTTGAAAGAATTCATTTTATTTTGCTAAATCAAACATCAAGACACTAAAATTTCCCATTAAATGAAAACAATAAAATGAACAATCATGAGGTTAGCCCAATCTTCTTCAACAGTGAGTGGATTAGCGCAGGAAGAGAGGGATTTAAGGCAGGCAAATGTTACGGGTACCTAGGGGTCCTGACAGCAGGAACAGCTGTCTGAAGATGGCACAGAAGGGGTTGCATATGTTGCCCTTTGCATAATTACATCTGATACTAAGTAATGACTTGTTTATCGTTCTTTTTCCATATTTTGTCAGCAAAGCCAACAAAAAACTTGACGCTGTCTCCTCATAACGCAGACAATTCCTCCACTGTGCGAGTGAAACATGAGAAGTCCCACCCTCCTCTAACTTTATTGCTCATTGATTGGCTATTTACACAAAGGAGCAGTTTATCGATTGGATATTTGATCTCAGACAGGTTTCCTTCCCTGACATTAGCTTTTTCACATGCATAACTAATCATATTACATACAGGAGTTGTTCAAATTAGAACCTGAAAAACCGCAGTTCACGAGTGTGTATTGAACCAAGGAGGGTGTGCTGAACAGTTCCGTATAAAACCAAGTATTGTGGCATCCCTAGTTCCAACCATTACATTGGGCCAATGATGCATGCAATTGTGCAGGTATATGTGATCTCATGGCACCTCAGATTCACTGACCTTAAAGGCATGGCGAAAGGGGCATACATCTCTTTTAGGGAAGGAGGGTTATGCAAGTAAACCTTGAAATTCCCTTTCAGTCATTCGCTTCCCAAAAAGGCCATGTCTCTTGAGCGAATGGAGCCATCACCAGCCGTCCACGGAGAAATATCTGTCAACACTCCCCTCGACAAACATTGTCTTGCCTTAAAACCCATTTTAATTCTTTTGTGTCTATCTCCACAAGTCATGTGGTCCTCTGTGTATTTTAATTGTTTGTATTTTAGTCTTGATTTATTTTATAATGTTTTCTCTATGTTGGAAATGGAAATCTCTGTTTGTAAAATGCTCTATATAAATAAAGTGGGTGGGATTTATGGTGTCAAATGTTTATTTATTGGTGTATTTCAGAACTAATACATTTCTTTACTTTCTTCTGGATAAGAAGTGAACCAACAAGCCATTGACAATGCTGAGTGTTTTAAACTGCTAGAGCAAGGTGACATTTACCATTAGATTAGCTGCTGCATACCATTTTATTCTGCTCTCCAGACTCACAAGTGATGTGTAACCAAGCATTTCAGAACCTCAATTATAACCAGATAGAGAGAGAGAGAACATAATGAAACAATAACATAGAAAAAGCAGGGTCTGCAGTAGAGGGGCACTTTCACACCCTTTGAAGTTCACAGGATTTCTCGGACCATCACAGTTCGCTCATATCGCTGTGAGCGAAAGACCGTAGATTTGCAGTAATGCAGGATTTTCTTTTTAGGCTCTTTGAATGAGCTCATGGCTAAATCCCACTAACTAAACAAACAAGGGATCTAAAGCTAGCACGGGATCCACTTTAAGCTGACCTGCCGTGACTGTTGCTGCAACATCAGGTTAAACGCTCCATGCATTTTTCATGCTCACGGACAGTGTGTGTGTGTGTGTTCTGGTGGGATTTGCTGATGAAACCCAAAAGAGTGTGGGCGAAACTCTTCAGACACTCATCACTCTTCCCCGATAGTCCGCTGTGTGTCCAAGCTGCAGGGCATCATTGATCCGGTGCTTATAAATGCGATCAGTGTCCTTCTGAGGGCCATTGGTTGTGTTTGCATGGGATTCTTAGGGATTAGATGGTTTAGTCTAAAAGTTCCCTTGTGAAATCAATCATGACTCTGTAGATACAATAGTTTGCTTGGCCTTAATGACCAGTTTATTTTAGAGCACACTAGAAAAGGGGAAATAGAAAGGGAAGTGTTAAGGATAAAGAGACAACCCCCCAAAATAAAAGGCACAGTTCTCCGATATGAACATTTGTTTCTTATTTTTATATATTGAATTCATTTTTGGGGAAGGATTTGGTAAAACACTAGCTTTGAAGTGATCCAGTTAACTGTTTTATCAACTGGCATTCTTTTGTATAAATGTGTGGGCTCAAATTTTAGCCATCTACTTAAGTAGATAACCTTGATGCAGGTTTCGCTGCATAGCTCCAAACAAAAAAAAAAAAAAGGACAATAACATTTCACAATATTAACATTGAAAAGAACATGCTCATGGACCATCTATCCTCATTTGTGAACTTTGATTTTCTTGTTTCCCACTAGACCGATCTCCTTTGCCAACTCAGCTCCCTGGTACACGGCCAACTTCTGGCACTTCAAAGTTAAAGGCCATCAGTTGGAGCGACTGTATTCTCGGATGGGTCTGGTGGTGAATAAGGAAATGTTTCACATCCAACAACTTTAAACCAAGCTAATAACAAAGTATTACGCTGAGTCCTGGTTCAGCCCAAAAATCTTGATTCTCTTAACAAACCTCTCCAGAGCTTTTGAGTTTGAGTTTTTAACTTCTATCAGAAAATGAATGCCATGCTTTGCCAGATATCTATGTCTCTTTAGGCTGATTTGCATATTTGTCCGTTCTTGGATAACCTGATACAAACGTTTACCTCCTTCCCATTAGTAGACACATCAGAATTCTGTACTAGATTCTTTCCTTACTCAATTGATCAAACCTGGTCTTTTACCTCTCTCAAAAATCACCACTAGCTTTATACATGCTTCTCTCCAGTAGCTTGTCATTTCTCCTTTCCTCAAATAATCTGGTGATGACACATCTAAACTAGTAAACCATCTGAATCTCACATTTTTAGCAAAAACAATGTATCGAATTGATTTCACTCAGATACAAAACTTTCTGTCTGTGCACTGGTTGTGCAGAGCAACACGGGTTTGAGTCTTGAACATGCAGTCGTTCCCTGCCTTCCCACTCTCTCTGCTGGCTGTTCTTCTTGTCGCCATACCATCCTCAAACACACTTGTCTTTTATTCTCTCCTACTGAAACTTCTGGTTCCCCTAGACCTCACAGCAGTGGTTCTCAACACATTCTTCTTGAGGAGCTCTATGCACTAGGTATTTCTGGCTTTCTTCTCTCCTAGTTTCATTCGTACTCCCCCAACTGTTCTAGCTCTGTTTGGATCAGAACCATTTTTAATTTTTATTCATTTGTTAGATGCTTTTATCCAAATACACTTACATTTCAAGGAATGAAATCAGTTCACCAGTTCTTGCTTTCCTTCAGGCTACAACCACAATCTTTGCATTGATCCAAAACCTATTCGTCACATCTGGCGGCCCCCAGGGGTCAATTCTGAGACCCCTTCTCTTTGTGGTCCACATCCTCCGGTACCATTTTTAATACATTTGGTATTCACTTTTATTCACAGCTGTTAGGGGTGTCACGAGACACTTATCCCATGAGACGCTTATACCACGAGATGAGACAGAGGGGTGATGAGAACGAATGGAGATTTTGATAGAATATATAGAAAAAAAATAGTATTTCCTATATTTCCAAAGACATTCAAAAAAGTAGCTGCTTTTAAACTCTTAAACTTTTAATTTCATTAATTACATGCAGTAGTAAACAACATGTAAACCCTGCAAAACATTTTACTATGGCAGGCAAATAATTACACAAAAAACTACAAATAGTATAAACAAATAAAAATGCATAAAACAAATATTCGATTGTGCGGTCAATGAACATACTGTTTAGCTAAAGCCTCTTAAGCCCTGAGGCCTATTTTCCGAAAATCCTATACTTTTACTTTTTAAGGCATTTCTCAGCTTTTACAAGGTCTAAACTGCAAATCTTGGTATCAAAATGAAGATAGGTTCTTGGGGAGTGGTGTGGATGAGTTAATTTGACAGTCAAGAACACTGGGTAAGAGTAATTGATGTAAAAAAAAAAAAAAAATGAACTCCGCCTAAAAAAAAAACACATGTTTCCTCCAATATCTCCTTATTTTACTTATAACGAAGCAAATAAACACAATCAATTGTAACAACTACATGTCAAGGACATCTGTAGCAAGTTTGGTGTTCATACTACAAGAAACTAATATTCTGTAAAGGTTTTGATTGAACAAAGTTCAGGCGTAATCCATGTTGGCACAGTTTGGCACAATTTGGCACAATAATTGAAATATGGAAAAATCTTGTCCAAAGCTTCAGCTACGTTCATAGTCTTGTTTTCTTGCTTATGAGACATGATTTCAACAAAAAAACCTCCTAAAGAAACACTGTAAAAGGGGGGTAGAAGCTCATTTACGCCATCTTGCTGCGCTTTTGGGAACCTTTCATTCACAAACGCTTTCGACGTCGAGCTTCTGCATGTCCCTACCCCCCCCGACCATCTGTCCAATCCGGGAGCTCTATACATCGCTGGAAAGCTCTGATTCTGAGGAAACCAATCAGCTCAACCATTTTGAGACTGACTGGATCGCCGACGAATCACACGACGCGCAGCGTGGAGAGACGTGCTCTTACGCAAGGGGAGTCATTCCATATTTGGTGACGTAAGAGGAGCACTGGAGCAACAGAAAAAACACAAAATGGACTTTTCGCGAAGCTATCGACAGGACATAACAACAAACGGACTTTTATCGCTATGGAAATAACTTTTTGTTGAAAAAACGGCAAAGGTAAGACAAGATTTACATGCTTGCTTGGTTTTCGCTGGCGTTTTTCCGGGGAACTTTCGCTCCCTGCTCTGAAATACTTCTTGCAATGTAAATGAGTTGCATATCGCTGGATTCAGCTGGTTGTTAGCTTTCATTTGATGCCATGGTTTTGTTGTTTCCGTTTATATTGTGGATACATATCGCACATAAACAAAAACGTGGTCATGAATTATACTCCGGACATGTTGTTGTTTATTTGCATGCCGTTTGAGCTGTGGTTAACGGATATGAAATTGAATTAGATACGTTTTTAGAGGAGTTTCCGCTGAACACAACAGTATTTAATATGTGTGGGTTATTCTCAGGGTTAGTGAGCTATGATTGAAAATGTAACGCACAAGGGGGCAAGTCCCCGGTACCGGGGACTCTCGGGCTTAAGAGGCTAAACTAGAGTAACCACATTGTGCTTCTCTCAGTGACCCGTGCGGCTGATTTTGTATCTCTCAGTCCAGCTTTAGCTGATTCACAAATCAGCCTTTAGCATAATAAATTACGGTATGTGTATGAAAACGCAAAAAATAACCCAGTAATCCTAGTTCAGCGAATCTGGAAAAGTTTGCTCCTATTGCCTCACTCTCAACCAAAGCCGTGAGTTACAATGGGATGGGTACTTTACCAGTGGATTGATATTACCGAACCTGAGGCACCTGTGCGGTTATATGAATTTATTCGTGACCTGCCAGCAAACAAAATCCAGTATTCAGGCAGTCCATGGCATAAACATTCAGTCTAGAGGTAATCTAGAGAGAAGCCTCTCTTTCACCTCCACTCTGCCCATTTTCGTGTCAATATAAGCGCATCACATAACTGCACACCGAACTCGATCTGATTTGACGCAACGAATCTCAAAACACCACTAACAACAATATATCTGGATCTCACAGAGGAAAACCCACACTCACAATTCCAATTCGAACAGGGAGCTACATGAGACTCCAAATAACATGCCAATAAAACACTTCATATTATTTGCATAGGAACTTAAAAAACAAATGTTGTCTCAAAAGTTCCATAAGGAGTTTCAAGAAAGTTCGAAAAAATGGACAAAATTGAAAGCCAAAGCTCATATTTTCAGATCTCGCTTATCAGAGAGCCAGCTGTTTCATGAACAAATCCCTTATTTAGCTGTTTCCTTTGGATCCTAAATTACTACTTCGAGACAGTATCAATAATGACGCTGAAAATTACCAAACCGGAAACCAGGTCAAAGAAAAACTGGAAATCATGAGTCATTGGTCCTCTTGCCAAAGCTTGGAGAGCATCTTAAAGGGCTGTCGCTACTGATTTTGGCTGCAATAAAGTTTTTGAGAGCAAAGTGGGTCATGCAGCACCCTGTTGACTGTCTGGACTCTTCTGAGCTACTGATTGCACATCAAAAACCCAGACAACATCACAGCTGGAAAAACACAAGACTGCAACACACTTCACTCTTAAATGGTATGATTGAAGTGGGATTTGTGGCCATTGTGGCTGAATCTGTGTGTCGTGCCCCATAAAAAAAAATTGAAAAAACTTAATTAATTTCTTTTAAATTTTTTTTTTTTCACTTTTGGTGAAGCAGCCACCCTTTGTGAAGCAATCAGAGCAGCAGTGGAGGTGATGTTTGACCAGCTTGAGTTTATGTATGTAATTTTGTGTGTGTAATAGGAGTACTCCAAAAATTGCAGGAAAAAACGAAGCACATTTTTTATTTTTATAATGTATGAAAATTTAATTGTGATGCATTCAATACATGTGAAAATATTTGCAAGATCATAAACTATTCAAAATGTGCTAAAATGTGTTTTGACATTTAAAGTGAACAAAACAGTAAGAATATGCTTGAGGTTGGAATAATATTTTTTTGTTATTTTTTTTAAACTTTAAAAATGTTACCCACAATGCTGTTCCACTGAATGTGCGGCATTTCTAGGACTTTATATGTATAAACAAGTTTTAAATTGTGTCATAAATACATTTTACTACTAAGCAAAGTTAAACTATTAAAAAAATTGATAAAATCCACATAAAACACTGAAAAATCCAGTTCAGGTCTTTGAAGCTATTCTTCACAATAAAATACAATTATCGTATTTTCGCCGTATAAGACACACCGGCATATAAGATGCACTCAATTTTAAATGAGGAAGATCTAGAAAAAAAAGATTCTGAACCAAATACTGTAGTAAAATATTTTATATCAACTGTGTAAAATTAACAGCAGTTTAAGAACAATTATATGCCAAACATGAACAAACATGATTTTATAACAATGTCCTCCTTCACGGAGTCCTACGCACTATGGTAGGATTGACGACCAGAGATGCGCGTCAGCGTGCACCGCCGGGTAAACAAATATGGCCGCGGCTCCGGAGTGTGATGGGAATTTTCCTATATAATACTACCATCAAGTGGTCAGAGAAATGTAATTTGAGAAACTTTTAAGAGCACACGCCATACTTCAGTCCCGCCCCTTGAGGCTCGAGGTTCTTCTTCCAATGCGGATAGCACGTGTGTAGGAAATGCGTTGAGTCAGCTAAATCTTTACAATAAATAGCCGCAATTGCTGTGTTCTCTCTCAAACGGTCTCCAGTGTTTATTATCAAATGAGAAGGTATATTTTTTACCATAACAGGAGCTAGGCAGAAGCCGCGGCCTCTCTAACGCCTCTCCTACGGCCATGACCGACCTCCACTCCGTGGCGCTCTGCATTCACCGTATAAGATGCACCAACTTTCCCACCTCAGTTTTGGGGAAGAAAAAGTGCGTCTTATACTGCGAAAAATACGGTAATTGTATAAGCAATTTCCATAAGTCAGTTTTTAAGCAGGAAGTTGCATTACTTGGATCTCTACAAGGCCATGGCAAGAGCGAAGGTAATTTGATTATTGGCAGAGTAAACGATAAGTCAGCTCTGTCCTGTGTAGCCGTCAATCACATGGTCCCGACAAGTTTTTTTTAGGGGGAAATTGAGCCACTGTGAGCCACACGAAAATAAAAAAGTGAATGAAAAGTTTGTTGACTGTATAGATAACTTTCGAAAACTAGTAAATGTAATTTCCAAGGAAATTATTTTTAAAGTTCAGCTTTTTACCATAGACTTGCATTGGCCAGAAATCATTCTGCAGATTGCACCACTGGGGCGATCGCCGCGGTTTGACTTCACTCCGCCGGCTATGTGAGACACATTTGGTCTGGAAACAGAATTCTTGGAAACGAGTTACTGTTACATTGCTTTATATAAGGCTATAGAATTCACTTGGTAAAGCCATAATCTGTTAACACTTCCTTCTTCACAAAACACAAGCCCCTTACTGCTGATTGGCTAGAAACATGTTGTAAATAGGCCCATCATGCTAGTCTCGCTTTTTCAACATACAACATCATAGCTCAACAGTTTGATATCTGTCACTGAACACAATAGGGTTTTAGATCTTAAATAATAAATCCTTACATGTTGTATCTTCAATACCTCAATCATTAGTTCTCCATTCATGAACACACTTTATGTTTGAAAAACTACAGACTGAGATGAACAGCAAAAGAAGCAAAGCTTTCTATCTCAGTAATTGCTCCAGTGGGGGAAAGGAAGAGGCTTGCAGGGCTGTGAAAGAGAGCGATCTCTTTAGAAGATGATTAACAACTTCACATGAGAAGACAGTGCAAATGTCTGCTTTTAATCTAAGGCAAGATTCATATTTTATCTGACTCTCATGATGACAGATCCATTATTCAACGATAAAGGACCTAAACTCAGAAAACAGACCAGGAAAACATCCAATATATGTTGAGTTACCACTCTTCCAGCTAGACTCAAGCAGTTAATCTTTAGAATAGAGGCACCAAATCTAACCACTGCATTTGTTTACCTGTAGTTAGTGTAGCATTTTTTTTTTATCACACATCTTCCATCAAGATTTTTTCAATCCAAAAACTATGTATGACCTACTCAAACCCTTCTGCTGATAAAAGTAGTCTGAGTATTACATGCTAGACTCCTGTGCCTCGTGAGATAGAAGAATGCCAATTACCCGCTTGACTACCCACAGACTGCTGAGAAATAAGTGCCAATGGCCAACCATAACTCAAAAAGAAACTCTAGATCAGGGTCAAAGTCAGTGGCAATCTGGAGAGTAACTCATCCTGTGGTGTTTGCTGTAATAAAGAACAGACGAAAGTTTGCTGTAAACGCCAAGAAGCATTAGGTAGACGCAATGTGAGGTGGTCAATTTGTTCTAGTAATATAACATTCACCACAGGGAATAATTGTTTAGAAAACAGTGTTGGCACAAAAATCATTTGTAAACAATGTTATATTCATTTTGTGAATACATGTTTTTTTTTTTAACCTCAAAAATAGTATGTGCTGGAAACGTTGAGAAGTTCAGTACTTTGAAAAGCTATTGAAGTCTGCTTCCAACAAGATGACAGATACTTGGCACGGTTGCGCAAAGGCTCCTTAGTTCAATTCCCAACCTTTGTATCATTTCCCAACTTTCCAAATTTACTTCCTGTCAGTCTAATGCCCTATCTATAGGCTAAAATTCCTTCCGTCTTTAGACGGAGCTCTGAAACCATAGCCTCACCCTCTTCATCAGGAATCTACTAGTGCATCCTCAATCTCACTCAGCCCCACAAAAGCCCTCAAATTCTTAAGGCCTCTACACATCCGTCCGAGATTTGTACAAATCTTCGGATGGCTTCTCAACAGGAGTTTTTTTGTCTGTGGCAAGGAAATGCAATGTTGCTCCCTGATGCAGAAAGAACAGAAAGAAAAAGACGACGACAGAGAAGAATTCAAAGAACACGTGGAAAAAATCATGTATGACAGGTTTATTCTGTTGGTGGCTGATCACTGGGAGCTGTTTGTACAGGAAAGAAATAGCTCACCACAAATCCTCTCTTTTCACCACATTTTTGGCAAAGTCGCTATGAAAATGTGGGATGAGCTTCACTGAGCGGCTCACAATTCGTTGGCGCCATTCGTATCAGTTTGATGTGTGATTTCCCAATGGCGCCTGTGGTTTAATATTGAGGCATCGATGTGAAGAGACCTTTAGACATAATTATCAACTCAGAATCCTTCCAGTTAAGAGAGGTTTCAGTGTTTCTGCCTCTGTTCGCTCCTGGCTTCATTCACACTTCTTCAACTGTTTGATTTTGTTGAGACCATTTTACATTTCTATTCATTTGGCAGAAACTTTTATGCAAAGCAACTTGCATTTCAAGGAACAAACATATTTAGTCAGTTCTTGCTTTTCCTGTGGTTTCATCCCACAACATTTACGTTGCTAGGCCAATGCCCTGAAACGAAACCTACCATGTCTCTTCGGGTGTCCCTCAGGGGTCAGTTCTGGGACAACATTTCTTTCTGGTCCTTAAACTCATTTAAGTTGTTAATAAAAGAACATTTATCTTAGCTCCTGCTTCTGACCTTTCTGCATCCCTGTTTGCTTCAGGGAAACTAAACATTTTATCCGACGGACTACTTCTTCTCAAAATTCTCAAAAACAGCCAGTCCTCCTCATTTTTAAAAAGAGAAATTTCCAGTGTCTGTTTTAGAACACTCCTGAAGTGTTTGCTTCTTCTTAAGGAACCAGGTTTTGAAAATACTGCAGGTCTACTAGAAAACCACATTTACTGAGAATTCCTCGATTTTAATACGAGTTTGCTGCACGACACAAAGCATTTTGTAAATGATAGCACTTATGTAATTCTGATGAAAGATGTTTGAGACAAAGTAAAAAAAAAAACCTTTAGTGATTCTTCATACATTTAAAATTTAAAATAGGCCAGTGTCGCTCTAACACAAGAAGAAGGTTAATGACATTCTCCACACCACTCACAGGGGAGGTTGTGCAGTCCTTTTTCTTCTAGAGATCTGGCATTTGATACATTGGACCATATTATTTAAATGCTCACACATCATATCCTTGTGGGAGTTTGTGGAATTCCATTTCATTGTTTTGATCAAGCAGACAGAATTATGTGTGTGACCTTTATGGCTTTAATTGTCATATGCTTTTACATCTCTGTTTAAAGGCCCTCCGCCAATAGTGTACAAGCTAGTGTGTCTCCAAGACTTCACCTAAGCCTTTCTCACTGCATCCGTGAGAGTATACAGGTATCTGTTGTTCCCTCTGAAGGCTTCCCACAGGCACCTGGGGCATGTAACAACAGTAGACCTAGTGATTTCCAATATGAGACCAATGGCCAAGGTGTGATGGATGTCTACACGTGCTAGTCTCATCATGAGTGGTTCCTAAGCCAGCATTCCTCTGTGTCTGTAATACTCTGCGGGGTCTCTATACACATTATAGTGATCCCAGATTCCACCGAGACCAGATGGGGATGATGTGTGCTCTTTCTACAAGATCATGTAAAGCTTGGGATATCTCTCTTGCCAAGAAGACTCAAAAGTTTATGGCAGCTTTCTTTCCCCAAGACCCGCCCATGAATCTCTTTGACTAACAACTAATTGGAACATTGCAATCAATTTTGTACGCGTCTACTACAAATTAAATATTTAAATTTGTGTTTTTGATTTAAAGTAACGGTGTGCACTCATGGGTTACCAATTCCCCAGATTACCCATTAGTGCACACCACATATTGTAAAAGGACATTACTATACAGTGGTACCTCGAGATACGAATGCTTCAAAATACAAAAAAAATACGAAAAAAAAACCCAAACAGTTCTGCTCTATTATCTGCTTGGTAATTCTTATCCGCTTCTGGGTCCTGACACTCTATTCTCCCATTGCAGACAGTGCTAAAAGTGGCTGATAAGCTTTAAATCACTTTAAATCAGTTTTAAATCAAGCAAAACATTATGTATAGATTACCATTATGCTGTCTTCAAATCCTGGTGGATTATATTTGGAACTCGTGTGATCCCCCTGGAGAAAAGTTTGACCAGCTCGTGCAACAGAACACTCACGAGCATTGTTGCTTCTTCTGTGAGCTTCGATCTGAGTTTTTTCTTCTTCACAGGATGATTAAGGGAATAAGAGACTGTGAGCCTTCAATGTGACAGTCATGAATTAAGCAGAGGCTATGAGGAAACAGTACAATGTGATGACTCCATGTGAAATGCGATGTTTAAAGTCATGAGTACTTTAATGTTTAAGATAAACATGCTTTATAAAGGTACCATCGGGTGTGATGGGTGTGAGGTACCAACGGGTGTGAAGGATCTTTCCATTTTGTGTTATATTTATGCATACCTTCAAACACCGCACGCCCTAGTGAACCTAGGAATCGTTACAATTGGCCACCCCACAATGAAGATGAAAGATTACAAAAAGGTACAAATATTGTAAAACACACAGTAAATCGATGCGAATGGGAAATGCTAGTGGACTTGGGTAAATGTGTACCTATCTACCTATCCCTAACATTCTTTGAGTGAGAATTCATACCAGCTCATACCAAATACCACAGCCAGAACTCTTAATCCCTGTTTCTCTTGATACCAAACATCTATATGGCCACGATTTCCCAGTACAACCAGTAGGTTGTTTGCAGGTCATTTGGCCAACTCATCAAGACAACAAGATTCCCCCGATTCCATCTCTCTGACCCCTGTAGGGATCGAGTGGAGAGGGATCCAGTCCTGCTGACTCAATTTGGTTAAAGCATTAAGTTTGATCTTACCCTATTTATCTTCCAATAAGTAAGAGTAGCTGTGTGTCTGTTTTGCAGCCTAGACTTTGGAGCCTATGCTATCACCAAGCAAAGTGTGTCTATCAGAATCGCCTATACAGTATGCATTTAGGATTAGGGCCCATCAAAGATTTGGAGATCTTATTCTTCAGGTAAAGAACAGTAACATTTATGACCATTTTTTGATTACATTTAATAGTACATTTCTATGTGTTCAGGTGTGAGTTTATCTATGGGATCATGAGCTGGTGCCTGCTGTTAATGCCGAAATGGACATGTAAAATCATAATTTGGTTTTAAATGTAAAATCATAGTTTTAAATGAAAATTCAATAAATGATTGGCTAAACTCTTCCTAACTCTCTCTGAAAAATGAACAGAGACAGCAAAGATGAACAGCTTGGATGCTCAGCAGTGTGTAAGTGTGCATTGCCCTGGAGCTTGAGTCAATTTGAGAGAATGCGACTGAAGCTGCAAGAGTTCAATTCACAGTGAACATGACCAGTAAGTGCACTTCATTCCAGAGTGACCATAGAACAAGCTAAAGCACAGATTACTCATCAAGTCATCATCAAAAGATGACCAAAAAAAAAAAAAACACTTAACAAGATATGGCGTGACAAATTAGTTCTTCTAATTGCAAAACAAGATGGTGGTCACTAAGCTAAAGCCTTCTTTGTGCTTTAATGTAATGGAAATAAACAAAACAGATGCTACACTGTTGTACCCTCTAAACTGAATTTAGAAGAAAAGCTTTTTAACATTTACTCAACAAAACAATCCCCTGGTATGGGGCTCCATCCAATATCTAACCTCCTGGACTTTCAGTGGTCGAGAGAACAATTGTTACCAGCACAGAACTACATGACAGGATCTTGTCAATGATCTCAAGGCATCTTGTCATCAAGAAAACGATCGTAACCCTATGAGTCCTGTTCACAAAGAACACCATTCTTAAGTAAGCACATGTCGATGCCTTTCTTTGGTTTGCTAATGACCATTTGGATGATTCGGGGACCTACCGGGAGAAACTCAAGCACTGGATTCAAATGGAATTGTTGGGAGAAGAGGTTGGAAGAGCGATGTTCAAATCTAAGTTGGTGATTGGGTCAATGTCATCGTCCATTACAGTGTTTCACTATGGTCATCGTTGGTGCCCAAATTGCTTGACATCGCACAACCCTAATGCCTATTACATAAGAATTGACAGAAAACACACTTTCAAGTCAGGATGTGCACCCGATCTGAATAGAGATGAGCTGCACTAGTGATTAATCCGATTGGTCAGTGAGCGGAGGTACGAACATCGAGCCATTTTCAGCTCACAGGAAAGGAATTTAGGATTAATCAAACATGCATTAAAGAATCTAAATAAAACTTGAGGCATGTTTTTGGTGAGGGAACAACACTAAAGGATGCTAGGAATGTCAGAAGAGTCGATTTTGCTTTCTGTGGCCCAGTTGAATCCAGGAAAAAAATCCAGACTTGAGGTTTGGATGAGAATATCCAATGCAGCCTGCATATAACAATACTGTCAGGTACAGGAAACAATATAGTTCCTTTGTAGTAGCATTCAACGGGACGAATGGCAGGGGTTCAGGAAGTAGCATCAACAGACTCAATAGTAAAACCTGTTATTATAAAGTTTGAATGTAAGTAATCCTCAGAAATAGATCGCTGGAGGTTCAGGTATGTCTGCATTGGAGTAAAACTGTCACCAGAGTAGACAACTGTAAAGCATAAAGGAAGTGGAGGAGTGGATAACAAGAAAACAAGAACGTTCGGATGAGTCTGGGACTGCAAACAATTGGGAAATCCATGGAGGAGAATATCCTGATAAGAGCCGACATATACAAGCCGGGGTCAGTTGCAGGCAGTACCAAAACACAAAGTAAAAGGTTCTTCTTGTTTCAGGAAAGAATCAAGGAGATGTAAAGTACTAACAATTTTTAGTATATTTAAAATGAACCGAGTGAGTTACTATCAACAAAGCAGCTGAAACCAATTATGGAGACAGCATCGACAAAAACGAGACAGTATTTCAGTTCTGATGCTTGCTCAGCATTTTGACCGAACATATAAATATTATGTATTTCAGTGGTACAAGCAGAGCAAGCATAATCAATTCTTTTTTTCATGATTTATTTTTGGTCTTTTTGCTTCATTAGAACAGATAGATTAACAGGTAGAGTGAGGGCGGAGGCAGGCAAATGACAAATGACTCCGTTGCCCTGTGCAAGTGCACGTACACAGCAAATTTCTGGTCTCAAAAATGAACCATTTAAGAATTACGGGAGCGCCCATATGCATACCAATTTTTAAATGCCTGTAAATTATAACAACATAGCTTACTTATGAAACATGCCTCATAGAGCTGTTTTTTTTCACGGGTGGGTGTGTAGAAACAGCTCTTAACAGCTTAACAGCTCTTCTGATGAAGGATTTTCCTCATCACATTGTGAAAGTGATCCACATTACCACAGGATGACGTCATCTTACCGGGACTTTTACCGGGAAGAAAATTTTGGCTCGGACTCGCTCAATCAGTATCTAAATCTCTCCTAAACATCCCATAACATCCCTTTTGCCATCTGTGAGGGGCATCAGGCCCAAAATAGCCTCTCGGGTGCAGAAAATGTGTAGAAAGTGAGCTCCCTTCATGTGTGAGGCGTGTGAAGCGCCTCTGTGTTATTGTGAACAGGAAATGTAACAACACCAATCACAACTCTTCTGTGCGGTACAATACTGTTAGTAAATAGCTAGTTTTTGGATTTTGTATGTTGTGTTCTCCTGTTCTGAAATTTCACCACAGTAAATTTTTTTTTAATTTAATGTGTGAGTGAATAATGCTCTGCGATGGACTGTGTACCCCCGCCTCTCACCTGATGTGCACTGGAGCCCCGTGACCCCAAACAAGGGAACAATGGGTTTGAAAATAAATGAATTAATAATTCAAAGCTATCTATGATCAAAAGTTTCTTAGAAACATTTTTATGCTATATCCTAGCATAATCTATTCTTTTGATTCAGACCCAAAATCATCGCCAGAGAATATTTTACATTTTTATCTGCTGTGGTGCCATTTTTTGGAGTATTTTAATTTTCCATACATCCATATAACAATTATATCCTTGATTTTAATAATAATAATAGAGTTAGTTCAATATTAACTGAAGAAAGTGTCAAAATACAATAAACGTAATCATGTTTTTTTTCTTATATTTTTTCTAAATACAGACACGTCATAGCTTTATCCCTCAAAATGTAAATGTAAAGTTGCACTAAATGCTTTTGAACCACAGTCAATTTATTCTGAGTGAATTCATTGCTTTGTTTTTTAGATTAAAAATTAGAAAAATTAAAAACCACATGAAACATACCAAGAACATCAAAATAAACAATTTTCAAAACTATTTACAGTGGAACAGTATTGTACTGCACTGAAGAGCTGTGATTGGACGTGTTTCAGTTCCTGTCCACAATAACACAGAGGCACTTCACACGCCTCACACATGCAGGGAGCTTACTTTCCACACACTTTCTTCTCCCCTGTGAGGCTTTTCGGGCCTGATGCCCCTTACAGATGGCAAAAGGGATGTTAGGAGAGATTTAGATACCGATTGAGCGAAAACTTTTCGCTATGGTAAAAGTCCGGGGAAGATGACGTCACGCCGTGGTTCGCGGGTAATATTGTGGGGAAATTCACTTTAACAAAGTGATGAGGAAATATCCTTCATCGGAAAAGCTGTTAACACCCGTGTTGTGCATGATAATGCTTTCATTGTGTAAACTTTTGAAGGATTTTTTTCCATTTTTTACTGGTTTTCTAAACACCCAATGGTGGAAATAAACGGCACTCCCGTAAATCTTAAAGGGTTAATGTTGTGCATGCTAATACACATGTATCATTCCTTCATTCATGTTCATACCCGTTTGTTCCTTTTCCGGGTAATGGTCTACTGGCTTGTAATCTCCAGCTCGCTTTGGGCAAGAGGTCAAGGTACATCTTGGACAGGTTGCCAGTCAATCCCAGGACAAAATAAATCATGTTCAATGCGTTGGCTGCTTGAAAGGCAGCTATGCTCACCACTATACCACCAACACTACAAATGTATCATTTCATAAATAAATAATTTGAATATTTTTTACCAGGTTTATTTTTTTACCACGAAAATGAATAGAGATCAGTTTTTAAAGTGTGAATGGAACAAAGGTGCGAGGAGTGTTTTGTTTTAAATTGTGGACACAGGCTTCCAATGCAACAGCTTCTTCACCTTCACCATTGCCAATAACTGGTTTCCAATGTCAAACTCCACACCAACCTAGTGTCATCAAGCTCACTCTGGTACCTACTATGAAACCAACCTTCAAGACCAAGTAACCTCTCTCTTATCCCGATGCAAATATAAATTAGATATAAGTGACTTTTCATAACGTTTGGTCAATGTTTTTTAAAACGCTAGCAATCAAAGTAATCTAATGAACTATACTTTTGCTTGGTTTGAATTAATGAGTGTGTGTGTGTGTGTGTGTGTGTGTGTGTGTGCGTGTGCGTGTGCGTGTGTGTGTGTGTGTGTGTGTGTGTGCGTGTGTGTGCGTGTGTGCGTGTGTGTGTGTGTGTGTTTAATGGTATTGTCTCAAACTGTCAATCATGTTCTATTAAAGAATTTGCTTAGAGTTTGAAATGTTATTCCATCTGCCCCATATGAGAGTCATTAACAGTCAATACTTAATTTACCCTGAGCTAAGTTCCTACCCTGAGATAGCTCATTTCATCTTCGACTAGCCCTCACTCATTGTCTTTCAGTTTCTTCCCCTTTGGTGCTGATGATGTTGCCATAGTTACAGACAGGAAGGAGGCTGATGGTGCATGTGTGTGATCTTAATAACAGATGCCCTGCTGAGCTTTCATACATCATCTTGACTGATGGTGAGAAACGAAAGAATCTGTTGAAAACACAGCAATGTTTTCTTTTGTTTGGTTTGTCCAGAGACAACTGCTCATGAATTTGATAAACTACCCGTCAAGACGTTCACATTAACTGATCAGGTGACCATAAAAGAAACAGTGAAACAAGCAGGACTCTGGATCTAAGAACGTTCTGTAATTTTTCTCTGTAAGTACTTTACCAACAAATAACTACAAGCAGAGCCAAAAAACAGACCAACATTGTATTAGTGTATAAGAGATTAAAATTGATAAACCTGCGTATACATTTTTGTTTGTTCGTCTTATAACACCAACACCAGAGCCCTACCAAATGACAGTCCAAGGGGGAGTAGAAAAAAAGTGGTCCGATATAAAGTTGTAATGCAAATCACAAGTGCTATGTATGGTCACAAGAGTAACTTATAAAAGGGATGTGAGCAATTAAACAATCCCGGTTGTTTCTTTCAGATAGCTGTTGTAGCCCCAGTTTGTTGGAAACCCCACTTCTGCATTTTTTCACCTTTTCCATTCATTCACATTCATTTCAAGATGGTCCAAAACTTCCATTAATCAAGGCAGACAATAAATATTCGTTTGTTTTTTATTACGATGTTGAGTCTAAATTGCTTTTTGCTTAAGTTTCTGGATCCTGGATCAGTGGTAGTGCCATAGACTTAAAAAAAAGTTTTTTGGTGCTTCCCCTACAGAGACAATAATAAAAAAACTACAGTGGTACCCTGAGATACGAAATTAATCCGTCCCAGGGGGCGTTCGTATCTCGAAGCAAGTTTTACATGTAAAACACCTAATCCGTGCAACGGCTCTCAGAAACAACATTATAAGTAGATAAAAAAATGGAAAACCAGAGAAAAATCAAGTAACGCTTCTTCAATCCCTAAATCTACACATTGTTAATGTAATAAATGATAATAAAACAGAATAAAACACAAGCAAAATACGTAATATGTACACAAATGTGAAACCTTACCTTGAGGAAAGCAATGTGTCGGAGGTCGTAACGGATGCAGAAAACAATGCGGCACCACTTATGAAAGTTAACTTTCTCGAGATATTTGAGAAATGTGATGCACTTCTGGGAACACGTCACAGGGTTTCTCTGACTTGCGCTACAGAACAGCACTTTCCACGTTGTAAATGTTATTTCTTTTATGACACCTTGACTCTAACATTTGTTATAGTACATTATTGGTAATCTATACAAAATGTTTCGCTTGATTTAAAACTGATTTAAATTGTTTTGAAGCATATCAGCCTCTTTTTGCACTGGGAGATATGAGCGACGGAAGCACAGCACATCAGCAGACTAAACTAGCGGAAAATAGAATAATAGAGCAGAACTGCTTGTGGTTGTTCGTATCTTGAATTTTTCTTCGTATCTCGAAGCAAAAACTTTCCCATGAGACCTTTCGTATTTCGAAAAAATTTTGTAACTCGAAGCATTCATATCTCGAGGTACTACTGTATGTGGTTTAAGAGCTGAACACATGAAATTAAATAAAAGTGACGTTAGGACCAAGTATGGAGTGATGGCACCCGGGGAGCTGTGGTAACTGGTGACTTGCTTAAGGCCACCACAGTCATGGTTGTCACAGGAAGGAGAGTTTCAACACTCATCCCACCTTCGACTCTCAGTGGAGCTGAGGATCGAACCGGCAACCTTTTGATCTCCAGTCAATCACCTTATTCACTAGGCCACGACTGCCACAATACAAAGAACTACACATACAAAGAATGCAGTTGCGCAGGTCGTCACCATACATCTGTGTTTGTCTGTTACATGTAACTGAATTCTCTTCTTTTGCACAACACTGTTATATATCCATCAATGTAACCAAGAAATAATCGCCATCCTCCATTACTCTCAATCCTCCATCTGTCCATCCATTTAACTGATCCAGCCAATAAACACATCCATCTATGAAACATCCCTTCTTTACTTTCATTTGTCTAGCCATCCATTGTTATTCAGGTCCCTTGTACTGAAGAGAAGCTCAAACAGTTCTTTCAGTCCATGCTCCACAGGAGTCAAATTGACGCTTGTTCTTGAGAGAGAGATTGAGAGCTAAATCTACATTAAGAGCCAATTTCACAGCGGAAACACATCCCAGCTCAGTGTGTTAGCAACATGAGAGGAACGGCTAAAAATTACACACACTCACAGTGAATAAACAGATTTCATATAGAAGATGCCCCAAGGACCACAATATGGAGCTTTCTGCTCCGCTAGGAGTATTAGAGTAGTGTACTGTGTATTCTGTAGACTTGTACTTTACATTGACAAACTTCAATGTAAGAATTTCATGCTCTGACAAATTGATGAATTTTTTACTAAATTGATTTTTTTTTTTTTTTTGCCAAGATGAAGTGTTTGGTGAAAATGAACAAACATACAACATTAAGTAAGTCCCACACTTCAAATATAACTTGTGGTCAAATATAAATACGTTCATTCATTCATTTTTCCAATTCGCTTATTCCCTTTCGGGGTCACGGGGGGTCTGCTGGTGCCAGCACACATTGGGAGAGAGGCGGGGGTACACCATGGAGAGGTCGCCAGTCCGTCGCAGGGCAATACAAATACATATTTGCAAAAATATGTTGTGTTCTTATGAATGGAAAAAATATGAACTCGCATATACTCCTTCACATAAACATTTTTTGTCGTCTTTTTACCAATATTTTATCACTACATTACACAAAAAACAAGGATGAAAAAAACTGTGAAGTCAATTAAAAAATAAATAAATATCCTAAACAGTATATACTGTTCCACCATGCTTTGTTTTGTTCAAGCCATATCACAGGTCTTGTACTTCTCAGGGTTATCCTGTAATGTTAGTTTAAAACCAAAAATAACAAAACTTCTTCAAATAAAAATTAAATAATATGCGGGTCAATTCATTCCTACTTGAAAACTTGAATTGGCATACACACTGGTGTGTGCAGACACTTCTAAAGGTTAAATGACTTCCGCTTGCCACCCACAGACAAAACAAGCACTGGCTCATTAATGGCATCACCACTATTCTTCTTAGATCAATAAAAACACTAAAAATACTAAACACAACAGGGTCGAGAGTCAAGGTACTTACAAGTGTTGACGAACAGGAAACTGTCATGATTGTTTACATGTTCGAAAAGTAGGCAACGATTGGTTGAATGGATGTGTTGTGTACTGCTAAAAATAAAGGCTAAACTTTGTTGCAGTTAGCCGTTAGAAAGCGGGAAAACCCAGAGCAGCCACTGTTGTGTTTTACCAAAAATCAATTTATTTATTGTGTTTTGGAACCAAACTCTGTCTTTATTGATTTACTTGAAAACTTCAATGTCAATGATTAATTGATAAATTTCAAAGTCTATTAATTTCAATAATGTGGTTAATAATTTAGCTTGTATGTTTATTAGATCAACAATTTTATATTTAATATTTGGGTTATTGAGATTTGTATCATTATTTATTACAGATAAAAATTTATTTGGTTAGAAATGGTATTTGTGTGTTAAAATGTTTTTTTTTTCAAGGTTAAAAGAAATACTCTGGACCCTTTGTTTTCAGCTGTGAGAGGTTAGTTTTAACAAAAGGCGTTACAACTTCATTAAAATTATTTTTAAAATAACATTTTCCACTACAATTTGACAAAAAAAAAAATTATATGTATGACAAAGTTCAACCTTGTATGCTCCCAAATTAGCCAGCAAATTAATGGAATTAATTATGGAAAAGCCTGCTGACTTAATAGTTGTGCAGAAGACCATCATTGACACCCTCCATAAGGAGTAAAAGATGCTCACAAAACGAAGCTGTGTATTGATAGAGTGTTAAGAGAAAGGAAAAATGTGCAGATGTCACAAAGATGAGAGCAGCCTTGAGAGGATCGTCAAGCATGGTTGAGCTTCATAAGAAGTGCACCGAGACTGGTATCAGCGCATCAAGTAGGATTTAACACCTGCTTACAAAGGGGAAACTACCAGTACTTGGTTTAATAGCCATGGAATAAGTGTTAATGATTGGTCAATAAACTCTCTTGAAATAAACCCCATTGACAGTCTTTGGGCAATTTTCAAGAGGAAGATGGGGGAACAGATTCCCCAAAATACAAACGTGGTGAATGTCAATATCAAGATAACTTGAACTTAGACCTCTACTGTGGCTGATTACATCCTTGACAAAGTACTGATAGCAAACAAAGTACCAAGGACACAGCACAGTACATTAGCACACTTTTCAGAATGCCAGAATGTGTTAAAGATCATTTTTATTGGTCACATCATACGTTGTAACCTGAAAATTAAAACAATTAAAGGTTCAAAAAATATTTACATTGATTTTTCCTCAGTATTGGATTTTGTTGTTGACATAATTGCCTGGACGGATGGTCAGATGAACTGATCTTCATCCATCTATCTTTTCCTTTTGGTAGAAGTATTAGTTTAAAGGTCAAATGAAGGTTGTGCCATCATTGTTATGAAAGGTGGAGAATCTGAAGAAGGCCAGTTGTGTAACCTGGATCGCCGACTGTGATTCTCAAAGGCTAATGAACCCAGAGGCCTTTTAACAACTAGAGAAATCACATGAATAGAAAGTGACAGAAAGAGGCCTTCCATCCGCTCAGGTCCAATCCCACGGGAGAATCTAATGGAGTCTGAGAATTGCTAAAACTGGCGGGAAACTCCAGAGGCTTTACATGGGCACACATGTTGCATTCTTCTTTATTTGCAGACTGTCATATCTTCAGTAAATCTCTATTACAAAATGCTTTTAATTTAGTTAATGTTGCTGTTTTTGTTTTTCCTTTAAAAGGTTATGACTTTCTTTTATTTTAATAATATGTTGTTCATATTGGTCTAATTGTATGTGATTCTTTTACTCCAAAAATCTCCATTTTGAATAAAATCACTTTCAATCTCTTCATTTTGAAGCCCAGTCTTATTCTGGGAATGGGCGTAGATTTTCATTTGGACAACTTTGTAACTACTCAGAGTTACTCAAGTATTGGTTACTGACTTGCAGATATTGGGGATATTTGAGTGATTCATTAAGAGCAGCTTCAATACTGAGTGTCCAATGTCTTATAAAGCAACATCGATGGACCCTGTAATGGCGTTTGGAGGACGTTATACAAACTTAAATATCTGGATCAGTCGGCAAGTTGCAGTCGTGCTGTGTGAAGTGTGTTCTGACTGAAATAATGTCTGTGATCGCCTGCAGCCAATGAGAGGGATACGTGAAGTTGTGGAAGAGATACAAAGGCATATATAAACAGTGGTTTCGAGTCAAACGGGGCATTTTTGCTTTATTTGGACCCAAAAGATTAAATAAAAATTTTATCGCTTACATTGATCATAGTCCCAGTCTTGCGCTTCAGTCTGGCAAACGCGACTCAGCTGTTTTTACAACATTTTTCTTGAGTGTTTTCAAGACACACTTTTAGATCATGGACAAAGTTCTCTGCGATTGTGTCCAAAGTCATGCTGTGTGAAATCTGAAGCCGACGTATCGCGGAGTGTGAATCCAGCTACAAAAGCTGCTCCAGATAGTCCTTAGATAGGCAGGGAGTGATCGTGGAGGGTTAGGTGGAGTGGACCGTAAGACTCACAGTTAGAAAGGGAGAAGTGAAAGAATATAAAGTGGAAGAGCAGATGAGTAAAGGACACTGATGAACATAGAGATTAGACTCAGGTGTAGTGGATAATTGTAGTGGAGGTGATGGGGACGCTAAGCAGCGTCACCAGGTGCTACTTGTTGACAGTGCAGATAAAACGTACAGCACTGCATCTGAGTGGGAAGGAGAAGTCAGCACTATCTCCAGTCACCAGGAGCGAGCGCAGGGCAGTGGAACTTTACCCAACCTGACTGCGATGCCGATGGGCCCGTTGAGTCACTGGCCCAACCGGACGCACTTGCCCAGGAGGAAAAGTCGTCCAGCATCAGCCATCTGTGTCGCCTGCTGGAAGAGCCAGGGTTCCAGCTCACTGGGGATATAATACCTCTGGCCCAGAACACTGAACATCGCCAGAGCAACATTGCCACTGGGATGTGGCACCCTCGTGTTCCTTAAGCGACTATCTGACTCCTCTTTTAAATCCTAGGACTGTGAGTATGATGTCAGTGCCTAGCCATTTAATCACTGTGATTTTAATAAAACGCCAACTGTGCCTCCGTGTTACTCTTGTCACTCATGATGCAGACGGTCCTGTTGAGTTACTGGCCAGACCCACCTACCCAAGAAGAAAAAGCACCTAGCATCTCCCGTCCATGTCACCAAAGAAACACCACCACAGAGACGGGCTGCTCTGGCGAATCTGAAACCTCTGGCCCGGAACACAGGGCATAGTCGGAGCAGAGGGTGGAGCAACTATGCCACACGGATTATTGGACTTCTTTTTTAAAGCCTAGGACTGTGAGTGTGGCTGTCACTGTCTCTTTTAATTAGTTCCTAGCAATTGAAATGCTGTGTTTTTAATCAACTGTTGCATCTGTGCCTTCGTGTGCCCACGTCTCTCTCGCCACTCGTGACAATATCAAATTAAAATGTTCAACAGTACATAACTTGTTTTTTTCATACTTGAAGACAGATTGTTCATTTGATGTTTTTTTTTTTAATGCCAAGGCACCAATAAGGCTCTCTGACAAATTTGCAAGTGTTGCAAAGCAGCTTAGCGTCTGAATGTCTTTAGTTTTGAAACTTCTCTTCCTGCCTCCAGCAAGGTAAATATGAATTGAAAGCTAGATGCTTCTATGCTGCACCAGATAGAAATGCATATACAGGTCCTTCTAAAAAGATATTGCTAATAAAAGCATATTGTGATAAAGTTCATTATTTTCTGTAATGTACTGATAAACATTAGACTTTCAAATATTTCAGATTCATTTACACACAGCTGAAATAGTTCAAGCCTTTTATTGTTTTAATATCGATAATTTTGGCATACATCTAAAAAATTTGCATATATCATCCTACCAATAAAAGGAAAATGTTTTAATACAAAAATGTCAACCTTCAAATATCTGTTCAGTTCTGCACTCAATCCTTTTGCAGAAATGACTGCTTCAATGCGGTGTGGCATGGAGGCATCAGCCCGTGGCACTGCTGAGGTGTTATGGAGGCCCAGGATGCCTCGATAGCGGCCTTAAGCTCCTCCAGAATGTTGGGTCTTGTGTCTCTTCACAATATCCCATAGATTCTCTATGGGGTTCAGGCCAGGAGAGTTGAGAAGACACACATGAACTTTCATTAACGAAAACGAGAGTGGACGAAAATGGTAATGAGTGGACGGTTACACGTTGAAGACTATTATAATTAGTAACTGTAATCTGTCAAAATATAAAGTATTTACTGGCGCTTTGTTTTCCTTGTCTGGTCGCGCACACCACCGGATGCGCTGCGCACACATTGAGCAAAGCACGAGGCCTCTGAGGTCCCAAAACTCCCCGGGTGACAAACATGATAATTTTCATTCTTTTTGGGGATCATGACAGCACCATCAACAAAAGGGCTTTGCGGTTGGAAATGATGAAATGCTATCTGCTGCTAATTCACGCAGATAATAGACCATAGCCTGCAACGGACATTAGCTAATAAAGTTATCCGACTATTGTGGCCTGGAGTTTAAGCTGGCTGTGAATTCATCTAGCTAATTATCAAATTAAATCGTCTTTATTCAATGTAAACAATGGTTTTAACTTAGCTTTAACTTAAAAAAAAATCACGGGGTGAGCTCTAGGTGCTTCTTGAGATTGTTGCTGTTTTTTCCACCTAGTTTATGGCCACAGTGTGTTCTTGATTATATTTTTTTAAAACTTCAATTGCCATATTTTCCTGATGCTTTTAAATACGTAAGGACATCTTCCTCCGTTGCTCTTTTTTTCGGATACATACGCTTATTGTGCTTTAGGTAATTGTAATAAATAAAGCAATATTGTCTTTAAACCCTCAATAATGTAATATTTAAAGAGTTAAATTAATTTATTAAAAGACACTTTTTATTTAACTAGATATTAATTTACATTGACTAAAACTAGACTGAAATTCTTTTAATTTTCATAGACTAAAACTGTGACTTTTAAATGACTAAAATATGACCAAAACTAAAATCATTTTCATCAAAAAGACTAGGATTAAAACTTAGATGGCCGCAACTGACCCTGACATCTCTGATCTCTGTGTACTGAAAGTTCTGTCGTTGATGTCACAGAGTATCTGCCTTTGGAGTGTTTTTACAAATATGAGTATAAGTACATGAGCTCAGTATCAGGCCCATATGCCAGTATCAGTGCATCCCTAGTAATAAGATAATTAAATACAATTTTTACGAATTAAGAAAATAGAGAAATAATAAAACATTAAACAAACCTTATTACTAGATTTATAGGGAAAAAAAAGTCAAGTCAATCCATCCCTTTTGCATCATGCATTTCCTATGAATATTTATGTTCAGAGTGTATTTGTACAATTAAATGCTAGGAAATGGAAGAAAGAGATTGGATTTTCATCCAAAATCAAAAGCTCAAATTCCCTCAGACCCATCTCTTAAAGAACACCAGAATGTCAGCGGCATGCTGGCACTTCGGTAATTACCAACACATGTAAGGGGGGAAACGAAGCACAGAAGACATTATGCAAATGTGATTATTATGGTTGAGCAATTCATCAAAGCTGCAGATCATTGAGCTAATGGACGACCTCATAAACGAGAGTCATTCGCTCAGAATGAGGGCTTTTCTGCCAAGGTGATGCTCTGATGGCTGTCTGGCATGAGTAGGTACCCTGTGCCCTGTGGACGCTTATTCTAAATTTCATCTGTAGTGTGAACATCTCACATTTGAATGAACATAGAATGATCTGAGCATTAGGAGACTTTACCCAGAATCCCCTTGTTTCCATGACGTGCATCCACCTGAGTCTGTAGCTCATCAGCTGAACCCAACCAAGGGTCTTTTGAATATGAACAGTTGCCCTTTTGCCAGTGTTTTTTCAAAGGTCTTTACCATTTCTAGTTTAAAACTATCCATCCATCCAAAAATAAACTTGCCAATTATATAGGCAAAATTCCAGGATGTTCTCTAAAGCTTGACATATGTATGTTCTTACAATAAAGGTAATTTGTAACTTACTTTCATACACACGTCTTTTCAAGTCACTGGGTGGGTCCTGATCTCTTGGTGTGAACTTCCTGATGTTGGTAACGTAGTGAACATTCACTTAGTTACTTAACCCTTTATGACCTGCCATAGAACCAAGTCAACCAGAGCATAGTTTACATTTTTACCTGCTGTGGTGATGTTTTTTTGGAGTATTTTACCTTGCCATACATCAATATAACTGTTAAATCCTAGATTTTAATAATATTAATAGAGTTAGTTTAATATTAACAGAAGAAAGTGTCAAAACTACAAAAAAAATGTTCTCCACATATTTTTTCTAAATCGAAACACGTTATATCTTTTTCTCTCAAAATTGTAATTGTAAAGTGCACAAAATGCTTTTGAACCACAGTAAATTTCTTCTGAGTGAATTCATTGCTTAGTTTTTCAGATACAGTCAAATTTATTAAAAAAAAAACATTTTACATAAAATATACCATGAACATCACAATAAATTTTTACAACTGTGCAATCAAATTACACATTCAAAAATGTTTCTAAGATACTTTTGATCATGGATAGCTGTGTATTAGACAATTTTCATTAATACACAGTATTAATTTTCATTAATGCACGATTAGGCATAAATATATATATATATATATATATATATATTATATATATTATATATATATATATATATATATATATATATATATATATATGTAAAACTCCCAAACTAGTTACTACACAAACTATTTACAGTGCAGCAGTATTGTACTGCACCGAAGAGCTGTAATTGGAGGCACTTTCCAAGCACTATTTTCACCCTTGTGTGGCTTTTTTGGGCATGATGACCCTCACAGATGGCAAAAGGGGTGTTATGGGATGTTTAGGAGAGATTTAGATACAAGTCCAAGCCAAAAGTTTTCACCGTGGTATAGCCCCGGGAAGATGACGTCACGCCGTGGTTCGCGGGTAATATTGCTGGAAATTTAACACGTTTACAATGTGAAGAGGAAATATCCTTCATCTAAAGTGCTCTTAACGCCTGCAGTGTGGATTATGTTTTAATTGTGTAAACTTTTGATAGATTTCCTGTGTCTTTTTACAGGTTTACTACACACCCACTTGTGGTGAAAAAACGGCTCTATGAGGCATGTTTCATATGTGAGTCTAACACCTTCTGTTTAAAAGATTTATTGCTCTATCTTATGTGGTTATAATTTTACAGGCATTTGAAAATCGATGTGCAAATGCTAATCACCAGCGCTCCCGTAGGAGCTTTCAATGAATGCATCCACTCTGTTATCCAGTCGTTCACCAAACCAAAATCTACTTGTCTGTCTTTCCAGTAAAAAAAAATAATACCTCATTAATTCATTCCTATACAAACCACAAAAATAGGACTAAAACAATCCCTCCACCCATCCATCCTTGAATTCTGTCGTTCTTTCTGTCCATTAATCCAACAATGAATCCTTCCTTCCTTTTATCCATCCATCTGCCCATCCATTTTACAATGAATCCTTCTCTACTTTCTTTTAACAATGAAGCCCTCTCTCCTTCCATGAAACTTGTCTCATTCGGTTCATCAATCCAACAAAAGATTCATCCTTACTTCCGTTTATCCATCCACCCAACATTCCATGCATCTGTCCATGTTTTCATCCATCCACTATGAAGGCTTTGTTCGGTCTGTTAGGGGTTAGCTTGGCGGTGAAAGGCTGGAGTGACAAAAAATAAATAAATAAAACCTTTGCAGTTGTTACAAAAAGTGGTTAAATGGGTCCTCAGGTGCAAAATCCCAGCAAAACACCCAAAAAGGTAACAAAAAAATGACAATATGTACAGGTATCATCCTAACGGAATTTGCAGTTGTGACACACATCCTACTCCTACAACACATGTAAGCCTGGGAGCCCTTATATGTTCAAAGCTCCACCCATTCAAATGGTGGAGATTTTCACAGCTATGGGTAAAAACAGCTTATAAATGAATAATAAAACTCAAAATACACTTATTCACAACACACTTCAGACAAAACATTGCAAAACAAACAAGTCTACAGAAAAATGTGGTTTTGACCCTGATGATATAATCCAAGATGGCGGAACAGCATGGCATGGTATAGATAGAGTATAAAATGACCAGTTCTTTGAACTGAACAGATTTAGGTCTGAAAGTGAAAACGGTAAGTGAGTGCAATGTATTTTCAATTAAATGTTGTGCTAAAATGAGTGTGTGTGTATTTATTTCAATGGAGTGTTTGAGCTAATTGTATATGAATATGAATATGAACACAAACATAGCACACCAAACACTTTATAGATTAACATTTAACATACAACACACTGAAAATAGTCACAGTTTTACCCAACTCTGACACTGTCCATCCATCCCACAATAAATCTCACTACCACTAAAAACATAACATTTATGGTGGTCCTCCCTTATGGTGGTACCACAGACTGTAAACATAGACATAGACGTTTCCTGGTAAACATGAGAATGGTAATTTTACCAAAAGTCTGAAACCAAAAGTTTAAAAGCATAAGCTTTCTTTGAACCTTCTAAAAAAAAAAATCTGACAGCTTTCCCTAAAGAAGACTTTTCTCAACAATGACAGCAGCAACAGTTTAAAAGCCAGATTTAACAGTGTGTGTGTTTGTGAGATTCAGATCAAGCTGTTGGTTTGAAGACTGCGGAGATGAGAGCAGTTCAGTGGGACATTTTAACAGCTAAACGTTTCTTTTTTCACCTGCTTGACATTTTCACACTAGCCTGACGCCGCCGGAGAGCTGACTGATGTTCAATCAGGGATGGTTTGAGGGACTGTAATTTTCATCTTGACCTCATTTTTTCCCCAGCCATCCCCAGCAGCATCCATTCCCGGCTGAGACACTCTCTACATTCACATTTACAGAACCAAGCACTAAAATGATTCTACTTGCAACATGATGTGTTTGTACTGAATGCCACTCAGATTCAACTACCCTGAAAGTGCCAGTGTACTGACAACTAAAATGTGACAGATCACATGAAAATATCAATCATGCTTTATGGTGCATAATCCATTTTTACCAATGAGAAAATAACATTTAACATCTTTTTCCAAGAATAAAATAAGCTGTGCGGAGTGAAAGTATTTCCACCTTAAACATATTTAAACTTAGAAAGTTTTACAATTTGTTTGTTTACATCTCAATAAATCCAACAAGATTCTTATTTAAAATGCTCAAATGCACCTAGATGCAAACAAAGCCCACGTTGTTTTAATATTGAGCTTATACAGTCATGAATCTGTCACGATAAACTTCTCAACAGTCTTCGCCTGGATATAGGAAATAATTATGCAATGATGCTCCCTGCCTGAAGGTGGCGTTCATGGTACAACAAATGCAATCTACGCCACACAGGAAAGCAGAAAAGAAGATGATGACAACAGAGAAGAAATCTAATGACTTTATATACTAAGGGTGAAGTGTCAGTGACGTCACACATTGTTTTTTGGCAAAATCAAATGAGGCTCAAAGTGGGCGTCGCCAGTCTTTGTGAAAGTGTTTTACTTTCCAATAATCAAAAATGGGGAAAAGATTCTCAGAGGCGGTACGTGTGTAGAAACCATACACACAATGGTCCAAAAAGACGCACAGGAAAAAGAAACAACCAACGGTAAAATCTACAAAAAAAAACAAAAAAACACTAGAGGTAGCCAAGTTCATCAGATGAAATAAACTGAAATGAACAACAGCAGAGGATGAGGCGTGAAAAAACTGTCCCTCAAGAAAGCACATCCTTAATTATGGATAACTTAAACTAAAACAAAAAAATCTTGCCCCTCTGAAGAACTGCTGTTCAGTAACGGCCTATTACACATTGAGAGGGAAAGCAGCAGGTTGCCACTGGAGAAATCAAAAAACACATAGAAAAAAAATCATGGATGTAGAGCGTTGTTTTTTTATAACAAAAATTCATATATACCCCAAGAAAAGGTCAAATAAATGTGAAAATTGTTTCCTCCACTAAATCCTTATACACTGTTACAATCACTTTTTGTGCCAAACCTATTAAAACACAAGCAATATAACAGGTATTGTACTTCCAGGAGTTATCACTTCTTTTCACCACTAGATGACATGGATGGCACCGATTTGTGATCTGTAAAAAGATAGACGATCGTTTATTTTCTTACATTTTTATTTACTTGCAAATTGTCATAACTGTTGTAATGTTTGTTTAAAACAAAAAAATATCAAAACAAATAATCTTTTTGAAACCTACATGTTATATTTGAATTCAAATAGTAACAATAGGTGGGTTACATCATTCCGACTTGATTCAAAACAGCCATAGTGATTGCCACATGCACCAGTGTGTGCAGGGACTTCGAAGGGTTAAAGATGTAGCACAATATTTAATTTTACATTTTTTTTTATTTAAATGTATGTCCCAGGGGTACTCAAATATACACTTGAAATGTCCACTTAAAAAATGTAGTCTGAGGTCCAGAAAAGTAAAATTCCAAACAGAGAACTCCAACAAAAAAAAAAAAACCCAGAAACTGTAAACTTCAGAACTACACTAAAAATAAACAGGAGGTAGTAGGTAGACCTATTTTTTCTATACGCACATTACATGCATCTATACACATTTTTTTCCTTGTCTTTGCTTTTGGAAGAATATTTTTTGTCTCAACAATTGATTTTAGTTAACAAACATAATAAATTTTTCAGATTTTTGCACTGAAAATTGAAAACTCAGAATTTTATTTTTTTTGTAAAATTTCAGGTATGTTCTACATCAAAATAAGTATAAAAATAAGTAAGTAAAAAAGGGTTGTATTAAAAATGTTTTGAAGATAATTTATTAGAGTGAAAAAGCTCAAAAAGGCCCCGGATTTCTAAGGGATAATAATAATATTTGCTTTCCAAGAGGCAGTGGAATTAAAGAACATTTGAGACTAGGGGTGTTTGTGTGACCTTGGGGTCTCTGTGTAATATAAGTTTGGCTTGTTCGTCTGTTTGATACCTTCAGCACATACTGAGCGTAAAAAGCCCCTGACCGTACAAAACCCTCAGAAGCACACAGTAAAATACACAGAGAACAGGAACATCAACATGGCCACACTCTGGGGTGCAGCAAAGGCCAGAAATCCATCACATTTTCTTTGGATTCTCTGTGGTGAACAGGAATCAAGGCTGAGGTTTGCAGGACATCCAGAATCTGATCCGTCCAGTCCCAAAGGCTTTAGAGTCAGACCTGGAGCAGTGTCTTTCCGGTCAGAGGCTCTGGATTAAAACCACAGGATGTGGCTTGATCTTTACACCACTGGGAAATGAGCTCAACAGGACTGATCAACACACAAAACCCTATTAACCAGGCTTGCTTTTCTTTCTCTAAAAAGAAAGGCTGTTATAAGGTTTTACATTGGTAGTGGACATTGGTATACAACATTCACCTTCTCTGTTCCAAAAGATGCTAAATAAATTGGTAATAAATGAACAGAGAGCTAAGTTCATTTTATTTTCAAAGTGGAATCTTGCTTGCTCTGGAATGTGCTGGTGACCTATCCCACAATGAATCTTGTGACCATGACCAGGAATCGACCTCTACGCGAGAATGGATGGAGGGATGCAAGGACTCTTGATTTAAATATAATTACATTGTCAAAGGGATAGTTAAGCAGTAAATAGGAATAAAAATGAACTAGTGCTTTGAGTGGCATACAGATCATATCGGAGGGAATGTGAAAGATCTGATGATGACATCATTTAAGGAAGTTGGAAAATTGCTCAGTTTTTTTGCAACAATATTCAAAGGGCACTGAAGACTTGAACTCGAAAAACAAGAGCACATTACACCAATCCTCTGGTATCAATACTAGCCTCCAGTTTCTTTTAGAATAATGTTGCAGCCTATAAATAATGAAATGAATGAATGCAAAAGTTTCACTCCGCATATATGACTAATGTGTAAAATAATTGCAAAATTCAAACATTTAATGAACATAGAGGTTAAAATGGTCTCAGCTGTTTATAATCATAGTGCCAAGGTTATAAACTTTGTGCAAACTTTGTGTTCCATTGTATGTGAAATGTAGGACAGTACACTCTGGACAGTTCATCGTAGGGCAACATACATTGTACGCTACCTGTGTTAATTCTCTTGCTATTACAAACGAGTGCACAGACTCTTTCATGAACACTAGATGGCGTTTCTGTGATCATACATTGTGCGTGCACCATCTGGAAAATAAACTACTACTCTTTAAAATCGGTTTCAGACTGCATGATTTAGCCCCAATTTTGAGTGTGAAATACCAAAAACTTTGGTCACAGGGTGGTAGTGAGATATTTGGCATCAGTTTTTTTTTTTACTCAATGAATGAAAAAAAAAATTACATTTTTGATAATCCCGGTCTTGCACTTAGTTTGGCACAGATGATCCAAATGAACATGGACAGCATTTTTAGTTTTCTAGCTGGTGTGTAAGGTCACATTAGCGCTCTTGTACTTAAAATTAAAGACCCACTGCATGCAACCCCTGCTTCACAGCAGATCCATTGGTATGTAAAAGGGTGTGCTGCAGACAGATCACAAGAATACAGCTGTATACACAAAATGTAATTTTAACACTGCCCAGACCATATATGGTCCCAATATATCGGGTGTAAAAAGTACACAGGTTGAAGTGTTGAATTTAGAGTAATAAATTGGCACTTCAGAGTGCTAAAAAATAGCATTTGATGTAAAGGTGTTACACTTCTCCATCTCCAGAGAAAATGGTGGCAGAAGTTGTTTTGGTGCACTTTTATTTTGCACTTTCAGGTGTAAATGAAGTGTGGCATGGTAGCCTTTCAGTAAGAAGGATGTAGGTTTGAGGCTTGCCAGTTTGTATGTTGTATGTTCCACCGGGAACTCCGGTTTCCCCCACAAACCTAAAAACATGGGGTTAGATTAATTGATTAATAAACTCGCTCAATGTGCGCTGGAGGTAGGCACCGGCAGACCCATGTGACCCCAAAAATGTAATAAGCGGGTTGGAAAATGAATCAATGAAAGGTGATTTTACACTGGTGATTGTACTGTGTATGATTTATTTTTATCACTGTGCAAAAATGAATGCTGAGGAGGTGAAATGAAAGTTTACCTCTGACAATTATTTCTGGTTTCACCAGCAAAGTATAAAGTGTGGTGAAAATATAACCATGTGCAAAGAGAGAATAATGACACATTTGCAACCTTCTGTCAATATACACTACGACAGGAAAACAATAAGGAATTTGTCACGGCTAAACATCGCTGATTGAAATCAAATTGCTTGCATCAAACCCAGAAGACTTTTAAAATATTGAAGAGCAACTTCATGCTGTGGTTTTGTTCATGTAAATCTAAAATAGATGTTATATTAGGATCACAATCCATTTCATAAATAAGAATATTAATGTTCTGCCACCCACTAATGCCGCGGAGGCAAGACGTCAGCAGACAGATAACTCGTCCATAAACAGACTGAAGCGTTTATATAACTTTACTCCTTTATTGCAGGAAGTCAAAACACTCCGTGACATCCGATCACGGCCCGAGTAAAACTGTAAGTCAGTAAATACAGTTGGTAAACATGGACTCCCAATGAATAATGACAGTAGAACACAAAAGAACAAATAAAGATGCTCTGCAGATACTCAAACTACAGAAATCGGAAAACCAACACCACATTTACATGCATACTAACTGTCGTCCCACCCTCTAGACCTCAAAGGCGCCGCCTCCACAATAGTTCCAAGAAAAACACAACTACATGCAAAAATGAACAGACGACCTGTGTAACATAACAATGAAAGATAATCACAGTGTTGCATTTGAAAGAGGCAGAATTCAGTAAAGCATCTGCCGGCTGAATGATGCGGATGTCACGTGAATGTGATTTGATTTGTGTCAACCAGAGTAATTGGATCTGAGCAGAAAAGCTCTCCCTGCTGCGGAAAAAAGCTACAGTGTATCAGCTGTTGCCATTGATCCTGACCAGAAATGAACAGTGCCAGTTCAAAACTGTGCTTTAATAAACAGAACAGAATTGCCACTGATGTTACTAATAACTTGTTTTATGAATCAAACACAGAGCACATTATGCCATTGAGTGATTTATTTAGTGTTCAAACGAAGGGTAAAACGCTGGGTGTTAAACAGAAAAGATTCAAACTGCCTTCCAACTGAGTTTTTAGTCTCTGTTACAATGCAATGGTGTTTATTTGGCTGTTGAATGCTGGAAAGTAATAGAAACCAGTGATTGACTTAGCATCTCAAGCGATTGAATATGGAACTATTATATTTAAATTAGGGCTAGGAATTTAACGTGTTAATTAGATTAATTAATCACAGAAAAAAATAACGCGTTAATATTTTTAACACAATTAACGCGCCCCGCCCCCCTACAGATCTGTAACTACACATTGTAGAGCTGCACCAAGCTAGTAACAAAACTAACAAGATGCCAAATGAAAAGGACGAAGAACTGCATGGCCGACAAAAGGGCTATTTAAATACAAAAGAGATGCTAGTGGAGAAGCATGTTTTAGCGAGCTCGGTATTCACCTCACCCCCTGCTGCGACAGTCAGCAAGCTCCCCCAAACGACGCTGATTGATAAAGTCACCGCAAATTAAGTAAGTCTACATCGCAATCATTAACAAATGCGATGTCTAAATGGATTGCAATGGACTGTAGGCCTGTTAATGTAGTGGAAGACAAGGGGCTTGTGGATGCATTTCGAATCGCTGCCTCCGACCCAACACACTACCGTCAAGAGACACAGTAGTTCCCAGAATATATCAGCTGTATGACACCGAAAAAAACATCAAAACGGGACAGCTTAGCTTTAACCGGAGATCACTGGACGTCTATCAGTAATCTAACAACTATCTAGGTGTTACTGCGCAAGTCATTGATTGTAACTGGAAACTTATGTCCTTCGCGTTAACTGTGGTGAAGTCAATCATACGGCACTATTCTGAGGTTTGTTGTCAATAATAAATGGTAAAAAAACCCTGCTTCTTGTCATGTCTGTATGTATGTGCAATTAAATGTGATTAATTAGATTAATTAATCGCCATACCATGTAATTAATTAGATCAAAATTTTAATCGCTTGACAGCACTAATTTAAATATTATCTTGTTCATTTAAAATGAAATGTGCAGTGCACATCTGTGTTTAAATCTAGTTACTTTTTCAAACCAAAGTCCAAGTCAAAGCTAGAAATTGGCAGCTGCGTCACAAATAGGGCTGAAGTAATCTTCTCCTAGTTGAGTTCTTTAAAAAATTAAACGTTGGACGCATCACTTCCGAAAAGAATCAAGAAATCATGTCATCGACCGACCAAGGAATGGTGCCAGAGCAAGAAATAACAGATGGACTCCCAGAGTCAAAAGTTATCAGATGTGTGGGATCATTCCAAGTTAATAGAACGCAGAGAGACAATTCAATGCATGCGCTGTGAGACAGTAAGACAGACATGACGGAGCTGCTTCCTCAACAGCAAAACAAGTCTCACAGAAAGCACCAGACATGCAGCAGCGCTAAAGAAGAAGATGAAATCACAGTCAGTGCTTTAAAGTGGGCAGGTACTCATTGGTACTTAGCACCAAAAAAATCTCAGCACTGAGAACTCATGCCCCTACACCAGGGGTGCTCACACTTTTTCAGCTTGCAAGCTACTTTTAAAATGACCAAGTCAAAGTGATCTACCCGCTACAAAAATGTAAAACATCAATCAACAAACAATTATTTTCAACTTTATTGAGAATTAACAAACACACATAATAATTAATTATTTACATTTTTTGTAATAATGTGAGTTTAATTTGATGACTTGGACTAAATTGAATCATTAGAACAGTTGTGTGACCTGAATTTGGTGGTAATAGAGTGATTTTTATGGGAGAAATTGAGCTTTGATCCAAATAATCACGAATAAAAATGATGCTCTAATAAATTTTTTAATTTTGTATCGAATATGAGTCATACAGTACAATATACAGGTGAGGAGTGGCGTGTTGCTTGATTTTGGTTGTAATAAAGCAATTTAGAATGAAGTTATGAAGCATATTCTGGGTAAAACATATTTTGGATCTGGTAATTTGCAGACGGTCCCTAAGCGATTCCATGTCAGCGGGTTGCTCATAGACGGTATTGTGTTTCTGCGAATGCCGAGGGAAACATGTTTTGATAAAAAAAAACATTTAGTTGTTTGTCCGCTGTATAACACAGATTAAAAATAGCTATTATTTGTTTACTAAGAACATTTTGGTCTCGAGCTATTGAGCAGAGAAAACCGAATCTGTGAATCTGCAGCTAACTTTACTGAACTGTGACGGGATGGATGATCGGCTGATATTGTTTCAATTTCACGCCGCGAACGAAGTAATGAGCACCCCTGCCCTACACTTTGTGAATAGCCAGTATGTGTACCATCCAGCTTTTGTCTGCACACACATGATGTGGACGCTGGTTTCTATATCTACCGCTCTGAATCAAACAGTCACACTCTCGGTCATTGGTTGCTGGAAGTCAAGCTAACGCCTGATTGGAAAGCCAGGTGCACGTCACTCAAATGGAGTGACAGGAGAAACAGCCACTTGACAAACAGAGCTTGGTTAAGGGTGAGCTGCATTTTGGATCTTTGTTTTGCTTTAGGTCCCGGTAGCTTCACAGATTTATATAGCCTACATTAATCAATCTGTGTGTAGCAAACGGTCAAAATAACAGAACATAAGAGATTTCTTTAAAACATAAGTTACTCCAAGAAACTGCTTTTTGGTTGTTTATATTTGTTGCAATTTATTGAAACAATAAAAGAAATAAAACAAATAACCCTTTAAGGGGTAAAAGCAAAGCTTTTTAACAAGCTAAATAAACTAATCCTGAATATCTAACTAAACTAACAAAACAAGCAAAGTTGTTTAATGAGTCCGCGCCTAACTCTGGAAAACATGTGAACACCACATGGTAAAGATGATGACTTAATAAGAGAACAGGGCTGGAAATAACGAGAATCTGAAAACTGACAAACAGGTGAAAGAGCATCCGAGGTTCATATGAGGAAATACCAGAAGAGAAGTGGAGACAAACCCAGGGTAGAGGGTGCAGAAGAGCAGGCGAATGAAAGTGACAAAAAAAAACATCAGATGCCAGAGAGTCTGACAAAATTTGTCATTTTCTTATTATTGTGTGTTATATCTCCAGCTCACATCAGGTCAACACACACTCACACCTAAGGGGAATTTTGATTTTTTTTTTATTAACCTAGCCGCATGTTTTTGGGAATGTAAGGAAATGTAAACCAGAGTACCTGGAGGAAACCCACACAAACACAGGGAGAGCATGCAAACACTTTCAAGGAAGGTCGCCGGGGAGCCTCAAACTGGTAACCTTCTTACTGGAAGCCCACAGTGCTACCGTGCATCACCGTGCCGCCCTAAACAATCATGAATAATAATTTAGAAACTGACATAAATGTGTCAAGTGAAGCAATAATCAATATTTCAGAATATTTCAAACTCAAGTATTGGTTAAAAAATCTCAGCCCATAATCCCTGTGATTATTTCCATCATAAAATAAATTTACCCCAGCCTGGTTCCTTAAAAACATAATAAAAATATTTAAAAAGGAGCCAAATGAGTCAAATTTTTTGAACGGCTCTTTAAAGTGAACCGGTCTCCAATATCCGGCTCCCTCCAAAGAGCCATGAATCCCATCCCTAACCCTCAGCATTTTACACGTGAACAATGGAGTTAAAAGTCCAGCTTTAAAGAAAAATGACACAAAGACAAGTTGTGCAGAACAGAAAAACTCTTCATGCTAAAAGCGTAGTTAAGGAATGTTTAACGGGGCTATTTCAATATAAAAGTGAGAGGTGAGGATAGGTAACATGCCTGAATGTGACATTATGTGATATCATAAAATTAATTTAATAATGGTACATTTTATTGATGCTCTCTCACATCGTGGAAAAACACATGGTCCTTACTGGAGATTGGCTACAGGTTTTTAGGAAAGATTTCCACCCAGACTTTAATATATTTATAGCTTTGCTTTATCACTTCACTGTCCTGCTATAACCCCCTTTTGTCAGTTATGTTTGCATTTATTTGTTTATTGGCATGAAAATGATGTTCAAGTGCATGTGAATTAACTGTAAAAGCCCACAGTCGCTGCTCTTCTCTTTAGAGCAGAATGATTGACAGACAGGCTTTATTATTCCGCATTCAAAGTCTCCCTCGACACACTCATTTCAAACATAATCAATTATGCATGAGTGAAGCTGAGAAAGGCCCCCTCTTGTCTGCCTGACTCCACATGGATTCTGTCTGCCTGCCGCGACCCCAACACATGTCCGTCTCTTCACAGGAATATGGGGTTAGATTTGCCCATAAAACACTTGTGAATTCATAATTCGAAAATAAATTCTTTTGAAATGAATTTTAAGTAGATAAAAAAAATAAATAAATAAATAAATCATCTAAATACCTGGATCTTATTACATCTTTGTGAACGTTGGTTCTACACGTATACTTTCACAAACACTTCAGCTTCAGTAGATATAACAGCTAAGTGAAATCTGGTATATACTTAAATACCATAAATTAATCCACTTACTGATATTGAAGTTAGGGCTGGGCGATAAAACAATATATATCGCGATAGACACGTGATCCATATCAACAAAAAATGTGTTTGTTAAAAGGTTTATCCTTAGTCAAAGATAAATCTATGTTCCCTTTCAGTCGGTCCCGGAGACGTTAGTCGGGATTAGACCGACTGAATGGGAGCGAATCACCGTGAGAGCGACTGACGAACATATTAACGGGCAAATTAATTTGCAGGCGAAGGTGATTGATTAGCAATCAGCCGGGTATAAAGCCGGGCGTGCCTAAGCCTCAGTATGCAATTTTCCTTCGGAGCTGACTGAGTGAGACTCTCTCTCCTGAACTTTGACGCTTCTAGCTTGAAAGATCAGCAGGTTGCTTACCTCTTGGCTCTTTTGGTGTAGTCCTCTGCTAGCTCAGATAGCATGCCACCAGCAGCCAGCACCTCGAGATCTTCTCAGGCAAGCCTGTCCAGTGATCCAGCCGTTTTCTCGTTTATCCTGTCCATTTTTAATGACAAGATGAGCAAAACGTGCACTATTCCTGGCTGTTGTGGGCTTCTCGTTGAAAAGACGGTCACGGGAGTTGCGCGATGTGTTTGGTTTCCAGCACACCGACGCGGCTCTCGTGAAGCGCGAGTGTTTGCATTGCAGCACTCTGCTGAGTCGCACGCGGAAGTTTTGGGTAGAGCGGCGTCAGGTGATTCCTCGCGTCATCCCCAAACACAGAGCGTGCTTCCCGTCTGGTCTGCGGGTGAATCGGACTGCGCTTCGGTGTCGCCCGGTACCTCGTATGATCCTGTAAACGATCTGCTCTCCCACGCAGCATCGGAAGGGGCGCGGCTTTCGGTTCTCCAATTTAGCTGTCTCCTTCGGGATTGCAGCAGAGCTGGAGCCGGAGGCGTTCGCGGTGCTCTCACAGCCGGAGCCTCGATCGGCGGGAGGTGACTCGTCACCCCGAGTCGATGCTGTCACGGCTGGAGAATTGGTGGCTAGGCAGGCGCCGGGACAGGTTCCCCGCATACCACTAGTGCCTTTTTCTTCCCGAGAAGCACGAGGAGCTCACTAATTCTGGCAGGCTCCCCTGCCTGTCAGGGGATTGAGCTCCTCCCTCTTCACCACTCTGGTCAATGCAGCAGATACGGGCTACTCTTCGCTGCTGCTTGGCGGTCTCGTTCGGGTGTTCCCGCCAAAGCTGGGAGGTTTTTCATCAGCCCTGATGATGAGAGCTTATTCAGCTTCCGATGCTGGGTAAATCTGCTGCATCATTGCATGCTATAGCTTCCCGGGGTCTCACAGTGGGTGGTCCGGACAATCCGGCAGGGCTACACGATTCAGTTCGTGTCCGCCCCCAGGTTCGAGGTGTGTTTCACACTCCTGTTCTCCGAACAGGCGCCTCATTCCTGCGAAAGGAGATCGACACCCTTTTAACAAAAGGTGCGATCGAGCCGGTACCCCCAGCCGAGATGGAACACGGGTTTTACAGCCCATATTTCCTGGTCCCCAAGAAATCAGGCGGGCTGCGACCAATCTTGGATCTGAAGCGTCTAAACCTAAACCAGACTGAAGTTATTTCAGAGGCTCCTGGGGCATATGGCAGCCGCAGCCCCAGTCATTCGACTCGGGCTCCTGCGTATGCGACCACTGCAGCTATGGCTTCTCTCGCGAGTTCCGAGTTGGGCATGGCGTCGGCGAGCACTACGTCTGCCTACAGCAGACATGCTCCCTTACCTGAAGGTCTGGAAGACGGAGTGCTTCTGAGGTCCAGGGTGCCTCTCTCGAGCCACCCCGACCGAGTGGTGGTCACCACCGACGCCTCCAAGACCGGTTGGGGCGCTGTGTGCGGTTCCCACCGAGAGTCCGGTGCCTGGACCGGAATACGCTCTCGCTGGCACATAAACCGTCTCGAGCTAGTTGTAGTCATTCTGGCATTGCGGCGCTTCTGCCCGCTCCTCCGGGGTCGACACGTGCTGGTCAGGACAGACAGCACTGCGTACATCAACCACCAGGGCGGTGTGCGCTCCCGTGCTCTGCACTACCTCTGGAGTCAGAGCAGACTTTTGTCGCTCAGAGCCTGTCACATCCCCGGGGAGTGCAACCGGATCGCGGATTCGCTGTCCAGGTTCCACCCCAGGGCGGGAGAATGGCGACTCCATCCTCGGGTTGTTCAGCAGATATGGGACATCTACGGCGAGGCCCAGGTAGACCTGTTGCCTCCCGCCAGAACACCCATTGCCGGCTTTTTTACTCCCTGTCCCTGGCTCCTCTCGGGACAGACGCGCTGGCACACTGCTGGCCCAGGAACAAACGCTTATATGCGTTTCCCCCAGTGAGCCTTCTGGCACAGATATTGTGCAAGGTCAGGGAGGACGAGCTAGAACTGCTCTTGATCGCCCCCTTTTTGGCCGAACAGAGCTTGGTTCCCGGACCTTTCTGCGCTCGTGACAGCCCCTCCCTGGCCGATCCCTCTGAGTCCGGACCTCCTGAACCCCGAGCCTCTACCACCCTCTGTGGTGAGAACTTTGGACCACGCCCTCTACTCGAGCATGCTACGGTGGTAAATGGGGTCGGTTCGTGGATTGGTGTTCCTCCGGTCAGGAAGACCCCAGGTCGTGCCCCATCAGAGTCGTGTTGACCTTTCTCCAGGAGAGGTTCGATCGGGGGCTGTCCCCTTCGTCCCTCAAGGTCTATGCCGCCACTATTTCTGCCTTCCACCTTCGGGTCGAAGGGAAATCAGTGGGCAGCCACGAACTGACGGTGAGATTTCTCAAGGGAGCTAGGTGTCTCAGGCCGCCTAGACCCCCTCTGTTCCCTCTCGGGACCTCCCCACCTGTCTGGGCTGCGGAAGTCTCCTTTTGAGCCTTTGCACTCTGCAGAGCTGCGCGTCCTCTCACTGAAGACCGCACTCCTGCTTGCTTTGGCCTCAATTAAGAGGGTGGGAGATCTCCAGGCACTGTCCGCCGACGAATCCTGCCTGGAATTCGGCCCTGGCGACACTCTGGTTACCATCAGACCCAGGCCCGGATTCATCCCCAAGGTCCCACCCGTCCCCTTCCGGGACTAGGTGGTGACCCTGCAAGCTCTGCCCCGGGAGGAGGCAGAACCAGCCCAGGGTTCGTTATGTCCTGTGCGAGCTCTCCGGACCTATTTGGACAGAACCCGGGAGCTTCGTGCTCCCAGCAGCTCTTCGTATGTTTCGGAGGCCTGCGTAAGGGTTCCGCGGTCTCCAAGCAATGGCTTGCCCACTGGCTAGTGGAGGCTATCCGCCTTGCTTATAGGCGTGTGAGGTTCCCTGCCCTCGAGGGCCCACTCCACTCGCGGCATCGCCGACTCGTGGGCGTTGGCTAGAGGGGCCTCACTTACCGACATATGTAGAGCTGCGGGCTGGTTTTACAACACTTTTGTCAGGTTTTACAACCTCGACGTAGGCTCTGTTCCCTCTGCGGTCCTGAGTGGTGGCAGTCACCCTTAGGGGACGGAGCAGGTGTAAGCTTGCAGTACTCTCCTCGTCATCGGGAGAAGTACACCTTTCTAGAGCTCCCCCTTTGGGTGGCTCTCCCATCCTCCCCCCTTCGGCATCTGACTGAGCGGAGCAGTCAGCGCTGCCAGGTTTCGTGTGGTGGCTTTGCTCCGGCCTGGTCCCCGC
>SRMA01025477.1:78369-98741 GCA_007224835.1 Danionella cerebrum | reverse complement strand
CTGAAACACTGTTCAGTGTAGAGTTGGAGGTTTGGACAGTGAAACTGAAACACTGTTCAGTGTAGAGCTGGAGGTTTGGACGGTGAAACTGAAACACTGGTCAGTGTAGAGCTGGAGGTTTGGACGGTGAAACTGAAACACTGGTCAGTGTAGAGCTGGAGGTTTGGACGGAGAAACTGAAACACTGAAAGGAGGAAACTGTTAATAATCGGTGGATCCGCAGAGACGATAATAGCATTTGCTTTATGAGATTAATCTGCGGTAATCCTCAGACGTCGGTGAGATTACAGTCACCGGATCAGAGCAGAACTCATGTAATAATCACAAACAGGAGATAAAGAGATTTCTGAACACTCTTCTCTTTGTTCCCTGAGCTGTTATTCAAAATAAAACCCTTGACTGAAAATCTTATGGAGCAGCTTCTCCTGAACGAGGAGCAGTAACAATCTGATCTGATCAGCCGCTCCTCACATGGCAGCCGCAGAACCAAGTTCAGGAGCAGGAGTCATGTGGAGCTCCTGTACCCAGCGACAGGAGAATGTTTCCCTCACTCAGAACGTTCTTTGTCCTCATCCCTTTACCTTTACATCCTCGTCACTCAGCAGTTATTATCTGCAGCCAAACGAGAGAGGAGGCATCTCTCTTTCTCTCCACAGCTATGCCATCAGCAGCTGGCATCTCCTCCAGGCCACGGTGAGTGTGAGCCTGTGCCAACCTGAGCCTGGGCACGAGTTCTGTTCTGTTTCTCCGGCTCCAAAGATTCAGCGGGCAGCTACCCAAAGGGGGGGCCACAGGGGAGCAGCGGGTGTGTGTGGGAGAGCGAGTGAATTAAAAATGGTGGGGGGTGGGGGTGAATAAACCATTCCTGGTCAAGTGATCGGAGTCATTCTGAACTGACTCCCTCGGATTGATTCAGGAGTCTCTAGCAGGAGCACGCGGCTGTCTCCTGAAGGAATGCATCATCCTCTCTCTGGTTTTTCTCCTGAGCATTGGGGTTAAAGAGGAAGGCCATCCTCATCAATCTCAGTCGTACCCTCGTTAGCTGTGCGCTGATCCTCCTCCGCCCCGTCATTACTGCTCCTGAACGCAGCATCCGCTGACATTTAGCTGCGCTCCAGAGAGATCTCCACCGCCTGAACGAAGCAGATTCTGCTCCAGAGCGGGTCTTTCAGATTCTGACTCATCATGAATCATGAGCAGACTGTAAAACAATCAGCGCTTGGATTGACATGAATCATCTGGTGTCCTCCATCCATCATCTGCTGATCTGAACCGAGGAGCAGAGGAGAAGAACGGACTCCACTGACAGAGAACAAGCTCGGGCCAGGGCAGTAACGGAACCACCTAGAACCAGTTCCTTCTCTGGTTTAAAGCCCTGTGTGTTTTACCCAAAGGGAGTAAACACTCACCAAACGTTTGTTACGAGGTCGGAGCAATCACAGAGAAGAGGTTCCAGCTGATTCAGAATCAGGTTTTCCTCGAGTAGCTCATGTCCTGTCTGCAGTGGAGGAGAATCACGGAATCATTTGATCTGTTCAAATGAACCACATGAGCCAGCAGTGAACGATTCTTCTCTGAATCCTGATTTTAGAAGAGTCCCGTGGATTTATTTAAAGCTTCTGCTGCGGGTTTGTGTTGTTCTTCAGGGGTTCTTCCCTGCTGGTGAGAGAGGAACGCTCCTCGGAGTTGACCTCCACTCTCTCGGGTCAGTTCTTCACAGTTCCTCTTTAGGCTGTCTCGCAGCTGTTCTTCAGGAGCCTCCTCTCGCAGATGCTCCCTGTGACATCTGCACCTGCAGAGCTGAGGCTGTCACTTCCACCATTTAGTTCCAACTCACGGTCCCCTTTCACTATCTGAAGCTTTGGAGGTAATGGTGTCGAGGAGAGGAGCGGAGCGGAGCTGGTATTGAGGAGTTGGGACGCAGGAGTGTGTTACTCTTCCAGAAGTCTCTGTCTCCCTCTGCTGGAGGTGCTCTGTGGCACCAACTCAGGGAGTGTTAGTGGCTCAGAGCTCGATAACCTGCTGCGGGCTCTGATAGAGAGAGAAGAGGAGAAGGGGAGAGACAGGGAGGTATGAGAGAGAGAGAGAGATTGGCTTGCTGCTCTGGATCTCAGGTGTGCTTCCACAGGGGCAGATTTGTTGGCTGGATGATCTGGAAAAGCTCAGAGGTTCCTCCTCCTCCTCTGATCAGGAGAGAGAGAGACTTTGATGCTTGAGATCTGCGCAGCACTGGAACGAATCATTCTGCTTCAAACAAACATGATCTGGAACAGAACCGATAAGAGCGGCGCAGCGCTGTGGGAAGTTCTTCAGATGTTCTCCTCCTGGGCCAGCTTTCAGGATAACAGAGCCCTGTTCTCAGGTGGAGATGATGGGTGGAAAGCGCTTGGATTTCTCAGCAAACTCTACATTCATTTGTTCATTATTCGAAACTTTTTTCAAGGACAGTTTACTTTTAATCCAAACTTTTCTATTTCAGAATATTTTAGAACAGGAGAACCGGAGATTGGGAAATCAGGAGAACCAGAGGACAGGAGGATGGGAGACCGGAGAAACAATGAATGGGAAATCAGGAGTAATGATCAGAGATGGGGCGCACAGCTGAAAGCAGTAGTTGTGATGGGAGACAGGTGGAGGAGGACTTTGGAACCCGTGACACTGAGGGAACAGGGTTATGACGGATCTTAAGAAAGTGCTAGGGATCAGCACTGCGCTGCTGAAAATATCTGTTGCTGTCCTTCAGGGTTCGCTTCTCCCAAAACTACCGTCTTTGGTTTCATCCATCGGAGCTGCACAGCGTCAAGGGAGCCTCCTGGCTGTGATTCTCTTGTTTCTTCAGCAGAGGGCAGCATCTGCTCAGGTTCTCTCAGCTCTCCTTCGCGTCTCTCTGCTAAAGCTTTAGGATGTTCTTCATCAGCTCCAGGCTCTCAGCAGATGTTTGTATTTCTCAACAGTAGCTGAAGACCCTGACGTCCCGTATCTCGGGGCCAGAGAGCCCAGGAGCTCTTAAAGCAGCGCAAAGTAAAAACATCTGAACAAAGTTCCGCAGGAGTCCAGCTCTGAACATTCGCCCAGAATCCTCCACTGCTGGGCGCCAGGTTAAAGCGTGCATTCTCCATCTGAACAAAGGTCTCCATGGTTACACATCCAGGCCATCCTACGGTTGCCACGGATACTCCAGGATGCAGAGTTCGGTGTGGTGCCACGGTGACAGGTCGATGACACTCGCAACAAATAAAGTGAAATCGTTCTGAAGCTCTGGCAGGAGGTCCAGGAGAGCAGAGGAAAAAACCGGGTCCCAACATTATGAGACTAGTGACATAAAACAAGGTGTTCCAGCACAAATACCAGAAGTGTGCCATGGGCTGGCGACCTGTCCATGGTGTACCCTGCCTCTCGCCCAATGCGCACCGGCAGACCTCCGTGACCCCGAAAGGGAATAAACGGGTTAGAAAATGAATGAATGAGTGAATGAACCCAAAGATTCAATTTTTCTTTATCTAGTTCAGGCTATCAACAGAATGCTGCTGTGTGCTGTGCTCGGTAAAGCTTTAGATCTTTCACATATAAAACATGGACCTTTCATATGAAACATGGATCTTTCATATAAAACATGGATCTTTCATACAAAAACATGGATCTTTCATATATAAAACATGGACCTTTCATATGAAACATGGATCTTTCACATATAAAACATGGATCTTTCATATGAAACATGGATCTTTTATATGAAACATGGATCTTTCATACAAAAACATGGATCTTTCATATATAAAACATGGACCTTTCATATGAAACATGGATCTTTCACATATAAAACATGGATCTTTCATATGAAACATGGATCTTTTATATGAAACATGGATCTTTCATACAAAAACATGGATCTTTCATATATAAAACATGGACCTTTCATATGAAACATGGATCTTTCACATATAAAACATGGATCTTTCATATGAAACATGGATCTTTTATATGAAACATGGATCTTTCATACAAAAACATGGATCTTTCATATATAAAACATGGACCTTTCATATGAAACATGGATCTTTCACATATAAAACATGGATCTTTCATATGAAACATGGATCTTTCACATATAAAACATGGACCTTTCATATGAAACGTGGATCTTTCATAAAAACATGGATCTTTCATATGAAACATGGATCTTTCATAAAAAACATGGATCTTTCATATGAAACATGGATCTTTCATATGAAACATGGATCTTTCATATGAAATGCGGATCTTTCATAAAAAAACATGGATCTTTCATATGAAACGTGGATCTTTCACATACAAAACATGGATCTTTCACATACAAAACATGGATCTTTCATATGAAACATGGATCTTTCATAAAAAACATGGATGTTTCATATGAAACATGGATCTTTTATATGAAACATGGATCTTTCATAAAAATATGGATCTTTCATATGAAACATGGATCTTTCATAAAAACATGAATCTTTCTTATGAAACATGGATCTTTCACATATAAAATATGGACCTTTCATATGAAACATGGATCTTTCATAAAAAAAACATGGATCTTTCATAAAAACATGAATCTTTCTTATGAAACATGGATCTTTCACATATAAAACATGGACCTTTCATATGAAACATGGATCTTTCATAAAAAACATGGATCTTTCATAGGAAACGTGGATCTCTAATAAAAAAACATGGATCTTTCATATGAAACATGGATCTTTCATAAAAACATGGATCTTTCATAACAAAACATGGATCTTTCATAAAAAACACGGATCTTTCATATGAAACATGGATCTTTCATAAAAAAACATGGATCTTTCACATAAAAAAACATGAATCTTTCTAATAAAACATGGATTTTTCACATGAAACAAGGATCTTTCATAAAAAACATGGATCTTTCATAAAAAACATGGATCTTTCTGTAAGTGATGTGCTCCAGCGAGATCCAGTGGATGAGCAGCTTGATTGTCGACAAGCGCGAGTGCAGTGCCCTGCTGAGGATCTGTGCCCTAAGCACCTGTGTGGAGGTGCCAAGCGATGAGGGAGGATGCGGTTGCTATGGTGACCAGCATCTCAGTCTGGTTGAGAGGAGACACAGATGTAATTCTGTTAGGAGTGAGGAGCTGGCTGCCACTGATCAGACTGGTTCTGCTTCCTGCTCCTCTGGGTCCTTTACTTGAGGAAAAGTGACATCCCTCTCTCTCCCTCCCCTCCTCCTCTCTTCAATGCTCCTTCTCTGAAGGTGAATGCCCTGAACGTCCTGATGTTCCTGAATCGACAAGCTCTGTGTGATGTGAGAACGCTGGAACTGCTTTCATCTTCACGTGCTAGCATTACTCTGGGGCATCAGTGATCAGGAGGCTCTTTGGTTCTGGTGGTTGTGGTGTACAGCTTCAGCAGCCCTTCTTCCGCCGGAGCGGCTCGCATCGCACAGCGTCAGAGAAGGTGCAGTGGTCTCACAGCTTGACCTCGGATACAGTCTGCAGACGGGTTCTGAGCAGGAGCCGAAGTGGAGAAGGATGAGCTCTCCTCTGCTCCAGTTTCTGTGCTTCCTCCTCTGTCTCCTGCTAATGAAAATGCATGAACAGTCTGCTGCTCCAGTTCTCTCTCTCCGTCTCTGACCTCTCTCTCGGTTCATTTATCTCCAGGGGCTCCAGGGAGCTGGAGATCTGGGCTGGAGCGCAGCTGAGAGTCCCACTCTCCAGAGCTCTTCATCATGAGCAAACGAGCGCCGCTCTCACTCGCTGTTTAATTACCGCTAATGGCTGCTTGAGGCTTCGGAATGCTGAACTAATGAAGGGATCGATAAACGGTATTCTTTTCTAGAGCTGGACGGTGAAACTGAAACACTGTGTGTGTTCAGAGCAGAGCGTCAGGAGCTGAGCATCTCCTAATCGGATCAGGCTGGTGCGTGTTCAGACAGGCCTGGAGGAGATCCGCGGGGCCCTGGCTAAGACTCATCTCAGGCGGTTCCTCGAAGAACGGCTGAAATTAATCGCCCCTCGCAGCGGCGGAATTATTCCAGTCAGAGCAAACAGAGAGAATGAGTTCCAGGAGCAGAAGCGTGATCAATCATACTGCTCTCTCTCTGTCTGTGAAGCCCCCTCCCTCCCTCCCCTTGGAAGGAGCCTTGTGGTGTTTACAGTGATCTAAAGGTGGTTTTACACTCGACGAAAGTTCTGTTGCACAGTAAACGTTCTGATCTTCTGCTGGAAATGTTCTCCAGGTTTGTGATCTCCAGCCTGTGTCTCGTTAGAAGCTGCTGGTGTTTGACGTTCTCCATCTGCTTCCTCTCTCCATGTTTATTCTGAGCTGAGCTCATCTGTGAGGGTCTGGTTTCTGTCCTACAGGACCTCAGATCTCCAGGAGTCAAAGCTCTCTCTCCAGACCAGACACTGGTGGAGGTCTTCTGAGATGTTTTCTGCAGAAGTAAATATTGGTTTTCATGCGCTGGAGCTCGTGGTTGTGTTTTAAAATCTTACAAATCCTCCAGTGAGCTACAGAAAGATGAAATAGAATCGAACGATAAACAATCAGATTAATCGATGATTCGCAGCTGTGAAGCTTCGGAGGGACGCATCGGTTTATTTCTGACGCGTCTGTGCGTGCGCGCTCGCGATCGAGTCACACCCCCTTCATCTCCACACTCGCGCTCTCCTCCTCCTCCTCATTTCTCTCCTTCCTCGGGAGCATCGGGATGAGATGAGCGCTTTCCGTCTGGTGAGATCTTTAGTTTCTCTCGTTTCCAGAGATGCTCGGGTTCAGGGCGCTGGCAGCAGATACGGCAGGAGCTGGAGGAGCTCCTCGACCCTGCAGCGCTCGCACGTGTTGCTCCAGACAGCTCTGCGTTCCTCGACGAACTCCCGCGGTCGTGAACGGTCTCTGAGGAGAAGTGTCGGTTCCCGCAGGGCTTCGTCGAGCTGCCGAAAGCGTTTTTAAAGAGACTCGAAAATCTCTTTAAAGTTAAACACGACGATGGAGAACCGCAGCGCCCTGAACCTCGGCATAACTCAAAGCTGTTGATGCTGGATGCTGCTGGGTTCGAACCCAGAGAAACCCTGGTCAGAACCCGTGGTCTCCTCGTGGAGTTCTGGGCTCTTGCTGAAACTTTGTATTATCTCTGCAGTAACCAGGGTGTTGCTAAGCGTTATTTGTTTTGACGCTATAGCTGCCAGGGTGCGATGTGCTGCGGTTGACGCTATGTAATGGGTTGCTAGGGTGATGGTGGTGGTAACCAAGGCATTGCAGCAGTGTTGAGCAGGTGTGAGTTCTCCTCCTGTGCAGGGTTCGGTTTCTGGTGGATCTGTGTGTGAGTCTGGCTCTGAGATGGAACTTTTTAACGGAGTCGAGGCGCTGGTCTGGACGAGGCTGGTGAGTGATGTCACCGCGGCACATTTGAAGGTTCTGCTCCTCCGGCCGCTGTCTTAGAAGCGTCTCCAACACTTTCGCTCCTCTCTGACTGATCCATCATCTGGATCCGCTGACATTTCCCGCGCCGAGCATGAGGAGGCTTCTCTCACCATCAATAATTCACACGCACAAAACGCTCTGCCGTGCACGACTGGGGGCCATGCATTAAACATCAGCACAAGTAATTATGGGATGTAATTGCTTGGCTGATTGGACTGTGTAATGAGTTTGGAACGGTGGCACCTCCTCAAAGGGATGCTGGGAGCGCTGATGGTCTGGGTGTTCAGGAAAGCTACAGACAGATGCTGACGGGACCAGACTTTGTGGTTGCTATGATAATTCCAGTAGCTTCAATGATGTTCTGGGGTTGCCTCGTCTTGCTATGGAGTTTCCAAGGGTTGCTATGGTATTTCGTGTGGTCGTCCCCGTATGGTTGCTAAGGGACGGTAACTGTGTTGGTGTGGTTGTTAAGGTATTTCAGTCAGTGTGTTGCCAAGTGTTCTCTTTGGTTACTAGGGTATTATAGGGTGTAGCCAGGAGCTTGTGCTGTTTTCATCACTTTCAAGGACGCGGTGTTTGGAGTTCTTTGTTGAGACGCTGGAGTTGTGTGTGTGAGTGTGTGGGTTGTGTTTGGGTGGGGGGGGGTTGTTAACACTCGTTTAATTGTATTTCTCTTTGTTCCCGCCTGCAGGATGATTGACGAGCCAGTGATCCAATAGGAGTGAGCGATGATTGCCACCGGCGGCCTGCTGAGAATCTCCCGGCGCCAGGACTCACTTCGAACCAAGAGTCGAGCGGAGAACAAGAAGAAGAGAAAAGCTCAGAAGAAGCGCAAGAGCGATGTGGTGGTGGTGAGAGGAAAGGTAAAGCTCTGCTCGCTTTCGGGGCTCTTCGCTGCCTTCGGCATCATCATCCTCATCATCGGCGTGGTGATGGCTGTTCTGGGATACTGGCCGAGGGAGACGGCAGAGTTCCCCAGCAGCGGAGCTCAGGTGCTGCACTCGACCGCTGCTGCTCAGAACTCCTCAGCTCGCGGGGGGCTACTGGAGCGCCTGTTCGAGAGCTACCTGCACTCGGACGCTCTGAAGGTCTCTGGGCCGCTGGTGATGGGCATCGGGATCTTCCTCTTCATCTGCGCCAACGCCGTGCTGCACGAAGATCGAGACCAGAAAACCAAAATCATCAACCTGAGGGACATCTACTCCACCGTCATCGACAAACACAGCCTCAGGAGCGCGCACCTCGCCCCCTTCAACGGCCTCATCGTGCAGCCCACGAGAAGCAGCCAGGAGAAACACTCCAGAAAACCAGGAGCCCTCCGCCGCTTCTCGTTCGCCCGGAAGCACAGCATGTGTGTGTTCAGCGACGCCATCGGCAGCGTGTGTGAGGACGTGCAGCCCGTCGCGGTTCCTGAGAGCACAACGCCCTGAGCACACGACTCACGCCGAGCTTCACCGTTAGCGTAGAACACAACAGATGCTGTCTTTGTTTCTGTGATTTGTGCATCGCGAGAAAGTTCACGTCAAACGCCGATGAGAACGAGAGAGGAGTCTAAACGGCGTATTCCAGTGAGAGCAATAAAGAGAGAGAGAGAGAGAGCGATGCGAAAGATCAAAGCAATTCGAACCCCTCGAGAGCTTTACTCTGTGATCGATCCCGTGGAACTGCTCTTCCACTCCAGAACATTTCTTCTGCGCGGCGCACTCCTCCTCGAGCCTCCTCCTGCTGCTTCAGAGCGTTCTCCACCAACGAGAGGAGAGCACATAGAGAATACGCTCAGAAGCTTGAACTCCAGCTCAGGAGCTCCCAAAAGAACTCTTCATCCAACGGCAAACAGAGATGAAGAGACTTCTTGTGTTCGTCCTGTTTCTGTTCCTCTCTGGATCCGGCTCCACGGCTTAACCAGGGTTAAATGAACTGCGAGATGTTTCTCGTGCTCTCCTAGAAAAGTGGCTGACACCAAACACGTTCTCCCAATCCCTCACTTTGGTGAGGTCAGATGCAGACGTGGGCTTCCTCCCGGGGTTCTCCTTCTGTCCCATGAATCCCGGCTGAATCGAAACTTCTAATAATCTCAAGGCGAGATGATCATAGTTCCGGGGCTCCTCGTAGAAATCACTTCTGCTTCTGCCTGCGCTTCACGAGACTCCTTCAGGGTTCAGTCGCGTCACAGAGTAGTATCTCGACAGAGTAGCCTTGTTCTAACCAGTAGGTGATCTGAGGTCTGGGCGATCCTGACCCTCCAGGAAGCACTAGCTCTGAGGTCGATGTTTTGGTTTCTATGTTTTACGTTAGCAGTAGAAGGAACAGCTAGTCGAGTGTGGTCACGTGGAGCGTCGTTAGCCAATCAGCTGTCAGTGTTTGTTTTAGCCACTCCTCCTTTCTGCAGAGAAAAATAGACCTTTCACGGGCCGCAACATGTTTGATCTCCTCCGGTCCTTCTGAAACCTCGGCGATCCTCATGGAACCCTGGAAAACCTGATCCCACCGCGGGAACATCGTCCTGGTGCTGTGAGCGTTATGATCTGCCGTTGACAGACTGTGCACGCGGATTTGTGTAGCAAAATTAGCTGTTTCACGTGAGATAAAGCTAGCTCGAATAGTGGCTTATAAAGTCAGCAATAACACAGGTGTGAGCTGAGACAGTAGGAGCGGTAGGAGGAGGTCTGTTTGTGGTGATGAGCGTTTGCTGTTTCTAATCGTTCAGCTACACGGCAATAAATGATCGATTCCCTGAGATCTGAGCTCCTGGTCGTTCTGTTCACGTCCAAGAGCACCATTCACTAATATTTCATGAACGAAACAGAAGAGACTGATGACACACTTTTATTCTTTAAAGTTCCGTCACATGACGATTGGGATCCAAACATGTGGTGTGTAGGAATCTATGATCTACATGCAGTTCGGGGTTATACACACACGCACACGCGCACACGGTTTGCTTGAAATTACCTTCTCAAATTAAAACATTGTATGCATAAATATAACATAAACACATTGAATGTCTATGTTTTCTTTATGGACACACGCATCATATTAAAGGCAAGGGTACGAGCATCCCTCGCTTTGTCCTTTGTTTCTCCTCGTCTCCTCCAGGACGTTGAGTTTGGATTTCTTCAATCATCTGAAGAACCTCACACTCGGTCACCGCTCCATCGAAGAGCTCTCGGTTGCTCTTCTTCACACTTAAAACAGAATAAACAGAATAAATAAATGAATAAATGAATGAATGAAAGAACCATTCTGTAAACGATATTTGTGTTTAGTTGTCACTATAAAGCTCTCACCACTTCTGAAAGTTTGATGAGCCTGAAAACGCGTTTGGTACATTGAGTTTTTCCAACCTCATCAAATCACTTAAAGAAAGTTCTCTTGAGCGCTTAATATTCTAGGAGGAAATCTTTAGTGAATGATCTAAATAAGGTGTAGCTCGCTTGAGCCGGCTCTGCCCCCTGCTGGAGGAGGGTAGCTTTCTAAACACTACACGTGTTAGACGAACACTAGACAGTCACAAACTATTGTTAAACTTTCTTTCACTTCACTCTGAATAAACCACAGAGGAGAAAGGGTTAAATGCTTGGGTTCTTCACCTCCTGATGAACAGAGCTGCTCCTCTAGCTATGGAGGTGACTCTGGCCTCCACGAACCTGCCTCAGCAGAGCCAGGAGAAGGCGTCATGGTTTCTTTATCAGGGGATGGACCTCAGCAGCAGATACGAGCATTCAATCCCAGGAACCAGCTCCTTTATCAGCAGAGCTCTGCCACCTCCTCCGCTCCTGGAGAACCAGCTTCTCCTGCATCAAACAATGTGTCAATTTCTGATAACCATCACATCCACCTCCTCCTCAGCCGTGAATCACTGCGTCAGCTCTTTGTTTATGTGATTATTTAAGTGATGAATTATTTTGCTGTTGCCAATAAAATGATTCCACTTAGACATCCTCTTTAGAAAAACTGTCCCAGTTCTTTTACAACTGCACTGAAGAAAAATAAACACCAATAAAACACACAAAAGAGTTTAAACGCGTGCCGTGATGCATCCATATACACACACACACACACACACACAAATACATTTATATTTATATTTATACAGTATATAGTTTCAGTTCTTCTCAGGGCCCAGGGCTTACCCTCAGACTTTACTCCCAGAAGATAAAGAATGATAAGATTACAGCAGTAAAACTCATTTATAGCTCCCTTCTGGGATTAAACACTCCTGCTTTCTTTTATAATTTGAGAAACTCTATTTCTATTTTATTAAACAAGGTAATAATGTTGAACAAAAAACAGATGCTCTAGTACAAAGTAACTACAACCGAATAGCAACCAACAGCACAGAAAAGAGGCATTCATGAACCAACTTTATTTATAGAGTTAAAAAAATAAAATGAACAAAGGTAACACGTTTCCGGACCGTCTTCTTTATTTTCCAAACTGAAAAGTTTTAGGAGTGACGCAGAGGAGGCGGGCTTTTCACCTGGAGCGCGGACCAGTAACAGCAGCGGTGGGCGGGGTCTCAGCCGCAGGCCCCGCCCCGGGTCTCGTGAGGCGGCGATGGTGGTTGAAAGTGGGAGCGGATCAGGTGAAGCGTTCCTTCGCTCTCTCTCCCCGCGGGACTCCGGACCTAAGCCCCGGGCTTCAGAAGCTCCGGCAGAGACGTTACTTCCGGTTTGACCGCCGTTAAAGCCCGGCAGCGAGCTCCGCTGAAGAGCGCTCAGGTGTGTACGGGACTCGGAGGAGCCGGGCGGTTTGACCTCCAGACTCTTTTATTACACTATTATCAGCTGTTTGTAGAAGTATGACAAACATGCAGCAGGGAGCGCTCCAGCTGATCACAGTCTGAGATTTTTATGATAATTACATGTGAAAAATGCTTCATGTTGATAATGTTCATCGCTGATCGATTACCAGATGTTTCCATGGCTTTGATCCGCTCAGAACCTCAGAACTGTGTTCTGTTTCTGGTCTGATCTGCAGCACAAGCCGAGTTTCAGACGCTAGATGTTCCAGTGTTTTGTTGTAGTCAGCAGCTAATAACGTAATCATTACACCACTGTTCTTCCATCAATCAGCTCACGGTTCATTCAGGAGGTGATCAATAGGTTTGATCAGACAGCATCTCAAACCCCCGACTGAAGAGCGTCTCGATCTGATCTGCAGTCACCTTAGTTCAGTTTCAAGCGCTAGTGTCAGCGAGGCGTTAATAACCAGCAGGAAATCTCATGGTTGATGTTCTCCATTAACGATTGATCTTCTCTGAAGCTGTGGTGATGTCTGTAGACGAGCGGGTGGTTTCTCTCGCTGCTCCTGTCTGTAGACGAGCGGGTGGCTTCTCTCGCTGCTCCTGTCTGTAGACGAGCGGGTGGTTTCTCTCGCAGCTCCTGTCTGTAGACGAGCAGGTGGTTTCTCTCGCTGCTCCTCTCTGTAGACGAGCGGGTGGTTTCTCTCGCTGCTCCTCTCTGTAGACGAGCGGGTGGTTTCTCTCGCTGCTCCTGTCTGTAGACGAGCGGGTGGTTTCTCTCGCTGCTCCTGTCTGTAGACGAGCGGGTGGTTTCTTCCGATCAGTAGTTTCCCGCTGCTGCTGTTGGGAAGAGTCGAGCGTTTCTACCCACCGTGCCGTCCATCTGCGGGGTAAATAAACATCCAGTTTTTAGTGGCTTCAGCCGAGAACGGGCGTCACTCGTTCAGATCAGATGAGGAGTGTTTAGGGATCGAACTCCTCCTGAGAAATGAAGCTTGAGGTGTTCGCTGTTCTGAGTGTCTCTTTGTGTTTCCGGTCTCTGCTGCGGGACGCTGGGCTGTGATCGTGCTGCGTCTGGATCTGCTGCGGACGGTGAGTGGATTTTCATCAGCATCTGTCTCTCTGCAGCCTTCTCTGAGGCTGGAATGTATTTCGAGCACTGGTCACCATTTCACCCCCCCTACAGAAGAAGAATAGCTTCTGATGGCGCCTGATGGCACGCCGGTCTTCCTAAGATCAGTTCAGATGTTAAATCATGTGACTCAGAGAAGGTTCTGGTCTGGGAGAAGTTTCCAGGAGGTAAATTATTAGTCTGAAGCTGCTGGGGTCAGTGGAAGTTCTGCTCATGATCAGGTGATCGATCTCTCGCTGAGGAGAGGAAGTCATCTCAGAGTTTCTTCGGTTTCACTTCCGTCAGCTGTTCTGCTGCTCTCTGTCTGAGACGTGTGCTGCAGGGTCATGTGATCAGCTCAGAAACATGCTTTGTCACAGTTTTTCTCACGTTTCGCTGCACTTTTCTCCCAAACATCTTCTTATGACCGAAAGGGCTCCGATGATGAGGAGTGCCTGTCCTCCTCTAGGCGGGAGCACGGGTCGCTGGAGCTGTTGATCATCTGCCTGTGTTGGATCACTCAGCTTTCAGAAGGAACGAGCTGGAGGTGTCGTGTTCCTCGTCTCAAGCCAGCAGGTAGATCTGCTCAGGGCTGGAGCACCTCGTAGAGAGCGATGTGAAAAACAGGAGTCAGAGTGAATCACCTGGACGTTCTTGTTTTTAGATGTTTGAACAGTAAGGAGGTTTCAGGTTCGATTCTCAGCTAGGAGAGCGAGAGCCATTCTTTGTGTTAGTAACGAGTGTCTCTCCCTGCCGCAGCTTTCAAGAGTCAAAGTGCAGGACTCAGATGCTGTGGTGAGCACCACGAGAACCTTTGAGCGCCTGCTAATCAGCTGATAACACCCTGACCTTTGACCTCATCATCAGCAGGAAGACACGAGGGGTTTAGAGATGGTCAAAGTCAAGATCTCTGTGCAGGGCAGGGTTGAGTAATTAAAGCGGAGCGTCTCCCATAAGTGCCTCGGGGGTTTAAAACGAGTTATTCGAGTCTCATTCATCAGCTGTTCTCTTTGAGGTTTGAGGCTGGTTTACGCTGGAATGCATTATTTTCTCCTTGAGCAGCACGTAAAAGTGTTTATGGTGCATCAGCAGGAATGTTCCGTCTCAGATGTTTCCTCTGAGCAAAGTTCACGAGCCGTGAAGCGCTGCTGCTGTCAGCTGAGTGTGAAGAGGAGCGATGATCCACACGCTCCTCTGAACCGGAGCTCATCGCAGCTCTGGGGTCTGTCGCCATCTCCTGATCTTTATCTGCTCCTCACTCTCCTTTCCTGGTGCTGTACTTATCCCATATCTGCAGCAGATTCAAACGAACTTGCTTTGATTCCTTTAGATCATTGTTAATATTCATTGAATTTTGACTAGAAAAAAAAAGAGTTGAGTAGAAAAAATAAATAAATAGAAATACTTAAACACTTAAGTATTAAAAAACAGTAAAAAAATAAATAAATATATAAAATGTGCTTAAAATGTACCAAATTAAACGCATCTATAAAAATAATAAATTTATTTAACATTTATAAATAAAAAAAGAACAACTAGATTATAATAAATACATAAACACGTGGACGGTCTCGCCGCTTGCGTCATCACGCACAGCACGTCGCGCTTTGACGTGTGTTTGAGGAGCGGAGGAGGGAGTTCCTCTAGGCCGCTGTCAGACGCGCCTCCCCCGGCGAGAGAAGCGCGCAGAGTCCGCGGAGAACCGAGCCGGAGAGACTCACGGTAAACCAACAGGATATTTTTATAATCAATTACAAACGAGAGCTGAGATCAATCGCCGAAGAAAGAATAAATCCGTTCGTTTCAGTGACGCGATATTACAGATTGTTTTTTTAATCCAGCTAAAGATTCGTTCATTTACGAGGATTTAATCGATTACGATCTGAATCTATTGCTTATCGCTTGTAGATAATAGAGGGTGTGATTAATTATTAGGATTGCGAGTCATTGAGGAGCCGAACGGGTTTGGGAGTCCAGGGTCATGTTTGGAGAATGTTCAGGGATGGAGAAGCTTTGGTCTTGGGAGGCACTGAGGATTAGAGGATTCACTCTGAGGTTTGTTCAGTAAATAATAAAGTTTTACAGCGCTGCAGCTGAGTCTTCAGTTCCTGCTGCTGAAGAAAGCATGATGTTCTCCAGGAGATGTTTAGAGCACATCTGGACTCCCGTCTGACTGGCGAGAGAGCTGCAGAGACGGTTGATCTGGGAGATTCTCCCTTCCATCGGGCTCCTTCTTCTCCGCTCGTCAGCGTTTCATTCTCAGTGTTTATTGGTGCTTTCACAGAAAATGAGCAGGTTCTGGTTCCAGACCTTCATAGCTGGGACCTGCGAGGGTTCATGATGAGTTCTGTAGGTGTGCTTCAGGAAGCACTTGAGAGAATGTTCCGTCGCTTCTAGAGGTTGTGTCAGTCTGAAGTGTGAGGAGAAACACGAGTCTCATCCTGGTTTCACTGTATGCGAGTAGAACATGGAGATCCGGAGCAGCGCTGGTGCTGTGACATATCTGTGGAATGGTGCTCCGTGACGGAGCTGCTGTGTGTCAGAGGCTGGTCTGGAGCTAAATATACCCCTGGCATTCCTGCTCCGAGGAGCGCAGGCACGCCGGGAATCTGTCTGAAAATATCCTGTCGTTTCAGCGCTGCCGCCATGACGACAGGAACCGGATCGGAGCCGGGAACACCGAGAGCAGCAGGGGAACCGCAGCAGAACCAGGTGAGTCCGGCTCGCACCCGGCTGTACTGCGGCTTGTTCGCAGAGAGATGTGGTGCTCAGATGCTGCTGGAAAGCAGATCAAGATGTTCTCACAGTTCCAGAGGCTCATCCTGGAGAAAAAGCTCTCAGTCTCCTCGGCAGCGGTGTTAATGAGATACAATAGACGTGTGATGTGTGTGTGTGTGTGTGTGTGTGTGTGTGTGTGTGTGTGCGCGTGCGCGCAGGGACATCCAGAGCCCGCGTCAGAGGACTACGTCTCCCAGAAGTCTGCACGAGGCAGAATCTCCTGGTCAGCATTCGGCCGGAGCAGACTGAAGCTCATGGAGGTGAAGGTCAAGCTGCTGGATGGCACTGAGTACTCCTGCACGCTGGAGGTGAGTGGAGGAGAACATGGAGAGGCGGCGTCCCGTGTGATGTTTGTAGAGCTTCAGAAGTTACAAAAGAACCTTTTCATGAGGAGAAATTAACTGTAATGTACTACACTTCTCGGCTGAAACAGCTTTATTTCGAGCACACGTTCATAAAATGCTTGATTAAATGAAGCTTCGCTGTGGTGTTAGCATCAGCAAGCACAAGTGTTAGCATACGCTAGCAGCGCGTGCGGAAGGAAAGACCTCACACTGTAGACGCGGTATCTGTTTATTCTGTGTGCGAGCGGCCGGGGGTTCGAGGGCCTCTGAAGGTCACTGGTCTCTCTCGTCACCTATCCTCGTCTGCTCTGGGTGTGTGCTGGGTACCGTCCGCTCACTTCCTGTCTCGTCGGGGTTCTGGAAGCGTGTGATGAACGTGAAGCTCGTGAGAGTGATGCCTCCGCTGCTCTGTCTCCTGCAGAAGCGAGCCAAGGGTCAGGTGCTGTTCGAGAAGGTGTGTGATCACCTCAATCTGCTGGAGAAGGACTACTTCGGCCTGACCTACAGCGACGGCGAGAGCCAGAAGGTCTGAAGCTGCTCTCTTCATGTGTGGAATGTTCTCGCTGCTCCAGTAACGCTGTTCCTGTTTCTCCCCACAGAACTGGCTGGACTCCTCTAAAGAGATCAAGAAGCAGATCGTCAGTACGTCTCCTTCTCCACTCACACATTTATGTTGCGCTGTATCAAATAATCGTTTTAATTGAAACTGCGAGCAGCGATCCAAGGGCATCCTCACTCCCCCAGTGGCCGGGTGATCCTCTATGATCAATACATTTCAAGCAATGTGTTCAAGCGAAAGTTCTTCAATCACACAATTAAAACTACAAACATACACCACAAGGTGGCGCTATGACTAAGAATAAATGTTGTTACGGTATCATTTTGGGCAACATTCTTGTCACAAACGTCAAAAGTAATGAAAGTAAAGTACCTTCGGCGCTCAAGCCCTAATACTTCACTCCCCGCCTCCAGGAACATGTTCTCGAGCTGACGCCGAGAAGAACGCAGCGTTTGTTAGCGGTGCTTCGCTTGAAGGAGCATCTGCATCAGCCCAGAGAAGGTCCGGCTATATTTCAGCACTTCTCTTCTCCAGATTCCAGTTCAGGTAGCTGCTCTGCTCAGGAGATCTGGAGGAGAAACTGAAAAACCTTTGCTCAGAGCTCTGGAATTATCGTAACTTTAGACTCATGTAGCGCGGCACTTCGGCGCGCAGAGATGTCGTGGTCACACATGCTGCACTGGTCGCTTCAGGTGTGCTTCACCGTTTACATCATCCCTTCTTACCTGGAGTTGTTCTAAATATCGTTCTTTCATTTGGAAAGAAATGATTGTATTTGATAAAGAAGCTCAGCTTAAAGCGAAAGGGGCTTTTATTAGTTTTGGCATTTGCCTCGGTGTGGATCCTCACATCCCTAGATTCTCTTCAGTAACCTCTGGTTAAAGACGACCCACACTCAGCGCTTCCCTGAGGAAAGAGGGGAGTCTCCTGCATCAGACTGAGCCGAGCGCATCGCTGCAGCCATCGATCGATCTCCTGCGTCTCCTTTAATTAATCAGTGTTTTTCCTGTTGTTCCAGACGCTCCCTGTTCCTTCGGCTTCAACGTGAAGTTCTACCCTCCAGACCCGGCACAGCTCTCCGAGGACATCACCAGGTCAGCCTCTCTTCTCTGGAGAACCAAGCTGAGCACCAGAGTTCATCTTCTGCTCCTCCTCAGGTACTTCCTGTGTCTGCAGCTGAGGGAGGACGTGGCCTCGGGCCGCCTGCCATGCTCCTTCTCCACGCACGCTCTGCTGGGCTCCTTCACGCTGCAGTCGGAGCTCGGCGATCGGGACGCCGCAAGTGAGCTGAAGGAACCCGACCAGTTCACCCAGATCCGCTTCGCTCCCAACCAGAGCCCGGAGCTGCAGCAGAAGGTTCTGGAGCTGCACCACAGCCACCGGTGAGATGGAGAGCGGGAGGTGGAGCAGGAAGCAGGGGAGGTTGTGGGGTGTACCTGAGAGTGTTTAATCTGTCCCTGAGAGCGCTCACACCTCGTCATGTGGCTCAGTGTTTCTGAAAAAACAACAGTATTTACGTTTCCGGGGAGAGAACGCTTTCAGAGATGCTCCCTGAACACGGGAGGAACGAGACTGAGCGGCTCCTGCTTTATAGACCGCTCCTCGCGTCTCTGCAGAGACAGATGATTCCCGGAGCTCAGCGAGTGATCATTGGGAGCTTCCATGATGAACAGATCAGTGTTCCAGCTCACAAAGGCTCTCTGAGGCGTCTCACAGCCACAATGCTCCGCTCTGTTCAGAGACTCGGCCGCAGCGCCTCAATCGACTGAATTCTCTGAAACGGAGATGTTCCAGCAGCTGGCGTCTAGCTGCAGCTCAGGGAGCTCTGGGCCTCCACACGGCGAAACGCCCTCTCTTCTTCTTCTACTGGGTTACAAATCAACAAGATGAAACATTTCAATAGTTTCAAACAAAATGCACTTAATTGTGATATTGAGCATCGAGCGGTTCATGAGTCGATTCTTCATGAACATCTCCAGTAACTCATCGGTCCGGGATTCACAGTCTCGAGCTCGGCCCATTAGACACAAATAAAATATCAGCATCACGTTCATTTCCACAGCCGACTCCCTCACTGCTCCCATACTCTCACATTCATGTAGATTAGTCAACAGATAGATACTGAACCCAGCTGGTGTGTGCGTGCGTGCGTGTGCGTGTGTTCAGGGGGATGACTCCGGCCGAGGCTGATCTGCTTTTCCTGGAAAACGCCAAGAAACTCTCGATGTACGGAGTCGATCTGCACCGAGCCAAGGTGAGGGACCCCTGTCTCTCTCTCTCTCCTTCTGTGTGTGTGTGAGTGTCTCTCACCCTCCCTCCTCTCCTGACTCCCTCCTCCTGACGCTCTCTCAGTGGTGTGTTTGGGAGAGCAGCAAGAGGAGGTGAGGATCTTTCTCTCTCTCTGGATGTCATATGTTCACATCTCGGGGGAGTCCTATGTTCTCCTGCACGCCTCCCGGTGCAAGTGTTTCTCCGCTGCGGGAGCAGATGGATGCGGTGCAGCTGGGACGGCTTCTCGCTGAGTCATGCTGCAGCTAGCTCTGCAGTGATGCTAATGCTGCACAGGTCTCTGTACAGAGGAGCAGGGGGCCGCTGCAGCTGGGCCCGAGGCTTTACCGTCGTTTCCCAGACAAGGGGAGGGGGATGGTGGGGTATGGTTTGCGAGGGGTCTGTTGCTTTCATGCAGCACGTTCGAAACAAACATTTATTTGTAAAGATTCAAATCTGAAGTTTTAAAACCCCGGGAAGATTCTTAATGTTTCAGTATTTATTATTAATCAATACTGTGATTGATCGCTGTATCTGTGATATTGTTGTAGTCAAGCTAAACATCTACGTTAGCGACGTTACTCGTTCATGCGGCTTGCTGTCTGCTGGTGTCTACAGGACTCAGAGGGGGTGGAGATCATGCTCGGTGTCTGCTCCAGCGGCCTCCTCGTCTACAGAGATAAGCTGCGTATCAATCGCTTCGCCTGGCCCAAGATCCTCAAGATCTCCTACAAGAGGAACAACTTCTACATCAAGGTCCGGCCTGGAGAGGTAAGGAGCAAAAGGGGCATTCTTCTGTGCATTGTCCTTACCCTGAAGGAGTTGGTGATGAGGGCGAAAGAGTAGTTAATTATGAGGGAAGAACAGTTGATGACGGAGGGAGAGTAGATGATGGTGGAGGAGTTGGTGATGAGGGCGAAAGAGTAGTTAATTATGAGGGAAGAACAGTTGATGATGGAGGGAGAGTAGATGATGGTGGAGGAGTTGGTGATGAGGGGGAACGAGTAGTTAATTATGAGGGAAGAACAGTTGATGAAGGAGGGAGAGTAGATGATGGTGGAGGAGTTGGTGATGAGGGGGAAAGAGTAGTTAATTATGACGGAAGAACAGTTGATGATGGAGGGAGAGTAGATGATGGTG
>SRMA01025477.1:0-64433 GCA_007224835.1 Danionella cerebrum | reverse complement strand
CAGTATGGGTGTGTGTTCAATAGGGGGTAATCATGAGCAAAAGCCTACAGACACTTTCCATGATTTAATATCTCCCTGGGGACTCTCTCTGAAACTTAGTCAGAACATTCAGTAGGGTCAACAAGGGCATTTCCCAAATTTTCTTTGTGTGGACCAGGCAAAATGTCCTCACAAAGAAAAATGTCCTCATAATGTTGGTCGAATGTCAAGGATTGGTCCTCACAACTATATAAAGACAAACACACGCACACACACACACACACACACACACACACACACACACACACACACGCACAGCAGTGAACAAACACACCGTGAACACACACCCGCAGCAGTGGGCAGCCAAAGCTGCAGCGCCCAGGGAGCAGTGGGCAAAACTGGTGCCTGCCTCAGAACCCTCCAGCGTCATGGTTGTCACAGGTGCGAGACAGTGAGCTTTCCACAGTCAGCCCACCTTAGACTACCAGTGGAGCTGGGGATTGAACGAGCGATCTTCTGATCACCAGTCAAAATATGGTTGAGTTTTTGATGGCCCGAAATGATAAAAGATAACTTGAACTTAAATAAAAGATAACTTAAATGAATCGTTTCAACTGAGTCGACTTTCCTGACTAGCGTCACCTCAGATACAAACAAAATGTAACGTTAACCAAACACTAACGTACTTTCCTAAACTAATAAACATACAACTGCTATAATTCACATGTAAACACTTTCTCTCAACTCATTTAGCATATTTTAGGTTAATTTAATTTTACCTCACGATAGGTTTGGCGCCTGAAATGCGTCAGTAGGGTTCACATAGAATCTCTACTATAATTCTAGAATTTAAAAAATAATAATAATGAAAAGGTTCATAAAACCAAACCAGTAAAAACTCACTAAGTAGGAGTAGAAAAACTCAAGTTGTTCTTGTTGTAGAAATTGAAGTAGGACTGAGTTGTTTGAAGGCCCGAAATGACAAACGTGAATCTCCTACTACTATGAACAGCGTCTCAGCTTAAATGAATCGGTTCAACTGAGTCGACTCACGTGAGTAGTCACCTCAAACACATATAAAAGTTTTTTAAAAATTAACCAGAACTCTTTCTAACGCACTTTCGTAGACTAATATACAAACACCTGGTTTTATTCACACGTAAACACTTTCTTTCAACTCATTTAGCATTCATTTTCTTAATTTCGTTACCTCACGCTAGGGTACCGTAATGACGCATTTAGCGCGCCATTACGGTTCACTTCTACTGTGTTTATAGACTTTTAACGAAAACGTTACCAAAACAAATAAAACAAAAAATAGTTAACTTTACCGCTATCGCAAACCAAGAGTCCACAGGCGTCTGCGAGACCGACTGCACCGAGTCCTGTCGCCTCCAAATTACTCCTTTACCTGAAGTTTCTCTCACTTTTACTCTGAAGTCCTATCCGTGGTGGTCAAGGCAGCACCTGACTCTTCAAACCGTCTTCGTCGCTGAGTTCCTCTCAGAATGCTTCGGCAGCGGCTTCGGGAATCCTGACAGCGCCGCTGCCCTCATCTGATTGGCGGAGCTCGTCTTTGCGCGGGAACGTCAGGGCTCAACTGTTCGTATTCATTTCATAATAAAAAATAATTTTAGCATTTGTGCGAAGGCGGTGTAATCATACTTAATCATAAAGTAAATAGCATAAACGTATCGCTTGAGTAAAAATTAGCCTTTCTCATCTTAAGAGTTTTTAAGTGTAATGAAAAGAGTAAAGTTCTTAAGAGTAATGCATGTTTACACTTTTAACTTCTTTAAATATTATTTAAATGAGAACACAAACACGCACGACCATACATAGAGTACACAGCATTAATGAGCTCATCCCTTTTGAAGTGGAATGTTTTTAATCATTTCTCAATATATATAAAAATGATAATCTGTGTGACCTAAGACGTGAATATCAATCTGTGGCTATAGTCAAGTAAAATGTGATTCATGCAGACGCTTCATAGCATCTACACAGAAGGATGAGCCTGATACAGACTGGTTCTAGTATGAGCGTGTTTTGTGGAAAGAATGGCTGAATTTTTGGGCAGAGGACATGGTTAAACATTATTTTAATTATGTTTAATGGATGTTGATAGTGTTTTTGACAATCATTTAGATCCAGTTACTAAATACATTTTAGTATGTTTAATTAGCCTAGGGTGCATGTTTTAGACAACCAGAGCAACTGGGGGGAAATCCCACACTAGCAATCACAATTCACATGGAGAACTATGGGGAAGCTGTGAGGAGTGTTAAACCCTGACTAACCATGCACACATCTTCATGACTTGGTGGCACAAACTAAATTTGTACAGCAGTAATAGAATGCATGCAGTTTGTGCAGTGTGTGTACATTTAAAACGCTGTGGGAATCGAGACAGTTTGTCAGTATACCGGCCATACAATTGTCATCATTTGTCAGCAATGATCTAAACAGTGTTTCTTCGTTGTTTGCAAGGATATCAGTCTTGTTACAGCTTCATTTATTAATTTGGACAATGGAAATTTTTCAAAAGGTTTTAGGAAAGTCCTGCATGGTCTCTCGAGAAAGGTTCTTGCATTCAATAAATTTGTAATGAGAAAGGTTTAGGAACAGGAACAGCAACATGGGCTCATTGTCGTTTTAGGTTTAATCTCAAAAGCATTTCAGTAATAAAACAACTGACTGTATCTGTTAAAATATCTGTTACAATACTACATGCTATGAATGAATCTGTGTTTGTTTTTGGTGCCACTTTTAAATAATTTCTTAATATACTTTTCCATAATAGATCATAACAAAGCCCTGATGACCATGGAACTACTCTGGTTCAGCCACAGGTTTGTTTGCTTTGGTTCATCAAAGGTGCAGGTGGTGATATTCTCTTAAAGGTGAGGAGCAATAAGCTGTGAGAAGTTTGTCTTCTTCTCCAGGTTGCATGACCTTTCATGAACTCCCAGCATACCCCTGTGGAGGAGACACATGCCCCTCAGCTCTGAGAAGAAGAAGATCTCCTTCCTCACCATTGGAGAGCAATGTTTGTAAAATAAGAAAAACAAAGTTTCGTCTTCCATCTCCATGTGTATGGCTCAGGTTTGGTTTGTGTTAATGATAGTGTTCGAAATCTTTCCGATAAAGTTATTTTTGGAGTAAATAAATCAGCAGGAAACGAATCCAGGGTTAATCTCAGTGAATCTGGAGGATGTTTGCTGCATGTTCACGAGAAGGCATGAGCCGAGATTGGATTTTCAGTTTATATTGAATTCATTTTCTAATATGGACCTGAGAAATTGAGTTAAGATCTCAGAAATCGAACTGCTCCAAGAGAAAACACTGTTCAGTTTGCAGAGCTGAACATCAGTGGTCTTCAATGTACTATAATGATGAAGGGCATTTTTATATTGTCATGTCTGTTCCAGGGTTATACTTTAATTCTCTTCATTAGATAGAATACACCCCAACTATTGTGTAAATATGTGTCTGGTGTGTACAATAACACTTTTTGTAAAGTGAATAAAACATTTAAAGAAATTCAATGTTTGAGCCACATTCAAACTTAATGTATACGCCATGTATACACATATATTGTATACACATTTACATAAAAAATAAAATAAAAAGACCACGCGCGCGCACAGGAATATAAAAGTTTGCTACACTAATTTTGTTCACCGCAGTGTGTGTCCAAATATCTGGCAACCCACGAGCCGCCAATGGCAGCCGTTCAAAGGGGGAGTTAAACTTTTACTTAAAGCCAAGCCTCGGGTTTCATCTATCGTTGCTGAATCAGCGCACGCTGAATGTTTATGGGTCCAGAGAAACACACAAAAGCTTTAAGATAATCGACCTGTTATTTGTATTTGCTTCCGAAAAAAGTCGCGTTAATCAGCAGTACAGCGTTGACCTGGCAACCGCAGTCTGTGAGTGACTCAGTGGAAGGGTTTGGATTGACCGCGCTGCTCTCCGGTACCGAGCCTCTCCTTTACCGGCCAAAACATGTCCAAACCGGAGCAGATCCTCGTCCTGGACCCTCCGACTGACCTGAAATTTAAAGGTAAGGTGTTAGAAATGACCGTTAACGTAAGTCTGGTGCGTGTAATTATTTAAGTCGCGTCAGAATTCTAAAGTGCCCCGTAGGCCCCTTGGATCCCCGGGCTCGCGTGAGTGACAGACGGACGCTCTTCCTCGCGATTACGCTTCTCACAACACCCTCGATCCGAAGCAATGACACGACATGAGCAAACAAACGGTGAATTTCTTTGTATTCGGTTCGTTTTTGCAAATTAACTTGTTCTCCGGGGAACGGTTTAAAAATATCAGGTGTCAAGTGCTTACGTGGATGCTTCTAGATCCAGAAAAACCCCTCCAACGGGAAATTTTACACACAAAAAAGGGTTAACAGCAATTCGTTCCCCTTCAAACCACCACGAGCTTCTCATGTCTGAAGCTAAATAAAATGTTCTGAAGAGGAGCGAACATCGATAACAAGGAAATGGTCGATGGTTTAAGGGCTCCCCACATTCTTCTCAAGTCTTCATCGTTTTTAACAAGATATTTCCGTCGTGATTTGTTTATCTCTGCTTCTACAAGATAATAGTCAGAGACAGCTCTTCCAAACATCTGCTTGAGTTCTGAGGAGCACGAGGATGGTGATGTTTCTGAGCAGCAGGAAGAGTTTCACAGCCCTGCCTCTCACTCCTGGATCTCAGTGTTTGTTCTGGAATAAATCAGTCACTAATTTAATTATTACTCTTCAGTCAGCAGTGTTTACCAGGAAATTTCCTGTAAGAGCTGTAATCAAACACAAGTTCCATGTTCGAGTCTCCTCCGCTGATGACTGAAACTCTTGAGGGGCTACGGTGACTCCAGCAGAGAGGTTGCTCCTGGACCCCTTTTCTTGCTCTTCGTGCTCCAGCGATGCAGAAGAGTAAGCTTCCTGGTGCTGGGGAATGGTTTCGATGAACCAAAGCTACCTGTAGATCTGGCGAGTCAAACTCAGGAACGTTCTGCCTCCATAGACTCTGTGGCTAAAAGTAACTTCAGTAAGGGCATCAGATATGGGTTCAGGTTAGCGCTCAACCATGCAGAGCTGCGGTTCTCTAGGAACTGAGTTGGAAAGCCCTGCTCCAGAACCATCCTCCTGCTGGAGATGGAAGCTGTAATTCACCCGCTCTCAGGAACACCAGCGACTGAAGATTGTAGAGGACCTGTCACTTCCACCTGCCATTTCAGGCCATAACAGTGGAAATGTTGACAAGACCGCGAGCAGGAGTCTGCACATGCTCAGTAGTGATTGTGGACGGAGCCTGCAGCTGCAGTAGGTAAATAACCTTCCACTATCTTGCTCCTGAACCCAAATCTGATGACATTAGGATGACTCCGCCTACTTTTAGCTCTTCAGGAACCTACAGGCGACGCCACAGACCATGTTTTCCACAGTTATACATCCCTAAAGTCACACGGTCTCGATATGAATCAGAGCAGCTTTAATATCGTTTCAATTACGAGTTTAATCGCCGTTCGTGGATGAAGAGAAGGGCGTCGGGGCAGTGGGTCTCTCTCGGCGTCTGGATCCTAATCGTGTTTATTTTGGGCAGTTTTCCTGATCGTAAGTGGCAGCATGAGATGATGATGATGACTATAATCAGATTTAAAATCTGATCTGATTCTTCTCGGTCTCCTGAGTTCACTCTGCTCAGTGTGCTTCAGCTGGGCACAGGCAGAAGATGCCGGCGCGTGAAGTTCTGCTTGAGCTTCACCCAGAACTCCTTCAGAAGTAGTTTGCAGCAGCTTCAGCTCGAAACCGCTGTCATTATTCAGATTATACTGGTGTTTCGTGTCGGTAGTGGTCTGAGGGGACCTCAGATGCTGAACGTTGAAATAAAATGCGACTGGTGAGGCCCAGCTGGACCCAGACTAAGTCATTACATGAACACCCACATTATCAAGAATAAAAAGGTTTTTATAATCTGTGAAATGTAACAAATTGTGTTTGTATTTATTTTTTAAGGCAAGTTTCTTTTTATAGCACATTTCACACACCCGGTAATTCAAAGTGCTTTACAAAGCAAAGAATAAAAAGAGAAAATGGAGCATATCCTCCAAGAACAGCTGATAAAACAAAAAGATAAAACTGAAATTACGACAAGAGCATTCATTTAAACACACTGTTTGATTCTTGCTGTGCTTGTCACAATTCTGTAGAAAGCTCAGATTTGATGATGGAGAATCTGTAAACCCCCCCCCCCCTCTCCCCACAAATGGAGGGGTCGAGAATCTTCAGCATAGGAACATCCACCGTGAGAAACAGAATCTGAACAGAAGAGCACCATGTTTGGAGGAAGAGTAATACCTACAGTGAAGCCTGGGCTGCAAGCATCATGCTCCGGGGGTGTATTTTTTCCGAGGGGACAGGGCGACTGCACATCAAGGTTCTGCAGTGGCCCAGCTGGTCTCCAGACCGGAATCAGTTCTGGAGAAGTGGACCAAACTCCCTCCTGCAGAGTGTGCAAACCTGGCGAGGAACCACAGGATCCGTTTCACCTCTGTAATTGTTTCTGTTCCAAATAGTGACTATTTTTACTCAAGTGATCAAACGCTCTCGAGCCCCTCCATGATTTCTGAGCAGTAGAAGTTGCTGAATCACGGGGGGGAGGTGAAATGCTTATCGACCCCTCGTGCACTGGATTCCACATCCAGAGGTGAAAGTGCCGACAGAGAACAGGTGTAAACGATGAATGCCGTCGCTCATGACCGGGTTCCTGAACACGGCTGATGGAGAGCAGTCCCTCCAGAGGTAGAGCTACAGCTTGGGGCCTGGCCTCCTCTGTTCTCATGAGATGAAAGCAGATGATTAACGTTAAACTCCGGATCTTATGACGGCGCAGGGCTCGTATTAGTGCATCTGTTCCTGTAAACACGCTGCTGCAGAAGCTTCTGAAGCCGGAGAACAAGGACTGCTGTGTGCCGCAGGAAAACACGGAGAGCGTGTTTTCATATGAGCCTCGCTGGATGGGAGTGAGGGGAGACCAGGGAGAACACCTGACTCCTGAGGTGCCTTCCTCCCAGATGTGCCCCCATGACAGAGTCTGTGCTGAGGGGAGCAGAAAGAGTCCCGGAGTTCCTTCAGCACCGGCACTTTGAAAGCGGGCACGTCTTAACCGGCGGTGAATTGTGATTTTACGCTGATTGATTTATCGGGTAATTGAATAAAGCTCGTTATCTGTGAGCGCTGGGGCCACAGAGTCGTCTTTGTGCTGTCGGTCGCTCAAGCTTCTCTGAGAGCCTTCAGCTGTTTCGGTTTCACTGTCCCCTGGAAACTGCCGTTTGGTTGCGCTTGTGTTGACCGCTTGTGCTCTCTCAGGTCCTTTCACAGACGTGGTGACGGCGACGCTGAAGCTCAAGAACCCTTCGGAGCGGAGAGTGTGTTTCAAGGTGAAAACCACCGCGCCGCGCAGGTACTGCGTCCGGCCCAACAGCGGCATCCTGGAGCCCGGCGCTGCCCTGACCATCTCAGGTGAGCTCCGCTGCCGTCCACCAGCTCTACGTTACAGAAGAACATGTGCTCCTCATCTTGTTTCTCCTGACTGACATTTTCCTTTGGCTCGTTTCCTCTCCCTCGAGGTTCTTTGACGTTTCGTTTGTTTTTCTCCGCAGTGATGCTGCAGCCGTTTGATTACGACCCCAACGAGAAGAGCAAACACAAGTTCATGGTGCAGACCATCTTCGCTCCGCCCGCTATCAGCGACACAGAAGCCATGGTGAGGGACATGCTGCAGTTCAGCACTAGCAGCAGTAGGGGGCGCCGTGTCTCTGATGAGCTCCGCTCCTGCTTCACCCGCGTCTCTCTTTCTCTCTGTGTTTCAGTGGAAGGAGGCCAAGCAAGACGAGCTGATGGACTCCAAACTCAGATGTGTGTTTGAGCTGCCCTCCGACAACGACAAAGTGGTGAGGAGACGCCGGCTTCGACGCTAGTTTCAGAGCCTCCTGCTCGCTTCGGCCACTTTCATTCTAAACTGCTTTGAATGCTAGCGTTAGCATTAGCACGTTCAGGATGGATAAGGGACGGGCTCCAAAGTCAAAAGTCAGCAGATGCTCTCTATAGATTCCTTTGGATCTTGGCTCTGGGTTAGCAGAGTCCGAGGTCAAAGGTCAACAGTCTGAGTGCCAGGGCAGACAGGTCAGCAGGTGACAACAGACCTACTAAACCAAGTCATATGGATCTGATCTGAATCAAACTCAGCTGAAGTGAATTGAATCACAGATGGTTGATTCGTTCGGTCTGAGATGGAGCAGTGCAGGAGTCAGGGAGGTTCCTCTGGTTTAATCCTTTGCATCCTGTCTCCTTTAGAATGGAGTGGAGTTTGCGTGCAAGCCGGCCCCAGCTCCGCTCCTCAACTCTTCCAAACCCGATGCTCCGGTTTGTGTGAAATCCTCTGCGGCGAGTGGAGACGACGGCGAGATGAAGAAGATCCTGGAGGAGTGCAAGCGTCTTCAGAACGAGCTCAGCAACCTCCACCAGGAGAACCGTCAGCTCAAGGTCTCCGTGTTACTTCTGATGGAACTAGTTTCTCTCGTGGAATGATTTCAGATCAGATTTACCACTTCTCATCGGAGTTCAGAGAAATCCTTCCGCTGGAAAAAGTAGTTCCTCGCAATACCTGCTCTCGACCGATCCCGAGAGGCTGAGCCAATCACAGTTAACCTCTTGTTGTTTGTGTTACAGGATGAAGGTTTGCGGCTGAGAAAGTTCCAGCGCAGTGATCATGCTAATGCTAATGCTGGTGGGCGCTCAGTGATGATGTCGCGCGAGTCCGCCTCGGGATCGCTCCCCTCGCTCTTGGTCGTGATTGCCGCCATCTTCATTGGCTTCTTCCTGGGAAAGTTTGTCCTCTGAGCACTAGCATGCTTTTCTGAGCGTTCCCATGCTAGCTTCACCGCTAGCTCAATGGCTAGCACCTGAGCGCGTGTGCGATCGACTCCATCTGTTTTCTGTGGAGAGACTGACGCTGGTTTATTCGATCGTTCCTTCGGCTGAAACTCAGAAAACGTGTAAATGTCTTTTTAACGATTAAAGAGAGCGTTCACCCCAAACCGTCCTCGTCGCTCCTCTCCATCCGCGGTCGATCCGCCCGAGTCTCTGGCCCTCAGAGAGCATCGTTGCATCGGGTCATGTGACTCCCCTGGTTCACCTTCAGTGCCGCAGAGAGAAAGGTGTTTGTTTCCGTTGAGCACAGGAGAGGACTTGCGCCTCCTCGCATCTCCACGCCTCTCCACTCTACTGTAGACGACTTTGGTTTTCTTGCTTGTAAACAGCCACAGATGTATTTATTGCCTTTCACGAAACGTTTCCTTGGTCAGAGATGTTTCCTGCTGCTCCTCACTCACTCACTCACTCAGACCTGCTGAGGAACCTTCATGAGCGTCTGCGCTCCACCCGAACACCTTCTCATGCTGCGAGATGCTGCACGCTCTGAGAGGAGCTTCCATGAGTCGAGTTTGTGCTTTTGCTTCCTCACAGAACCGGGAGATCTTCATGGTCTGGTTTGCAGACTCCGCCGCTCTCCACCGATGTTCTGTTTCCTGGACCACAAACGTTCAAATGAAGGTAGAACTGCTGGAGTCACACGGCCGGGTGCAGGGAGGTTCTTCTCGCAAATGCTGCAGGAGGCCTGGAGATGTTTGGTTTCTCCAGAGACTCTGGTGGACGAGAGGCAGGAGAGGAGCGGGGGATGTTTGGGGGAATGTTTTCTTTTCCTGAAGCTGGAGTGAAGGAGGACTAATGGACATTTGTTCTTCTTCTCTGTTCCTAACGACAAAACTGAGGCCGACTGTTTTATGACTGTAATTATCATTTATTACTGATATGATTATGATTATGATTATTATTATTAATGTGCTTGATCCGAGAGCAGCATTCACTGATGTTCTACTGTCTCATACTCCACACATTCAATAAATAAAATGTATTTAAAGCTGTGTTCTATTCCTTGATTAGAAATTAAAGTTTTGGAGGGCCTGTAGAGATCTGGACCCAATTGAGCTGTTGTGGGAACAGTTTGTGAGACCTTGAGCTACTTCCGCCGATGGAGATTCTCCAGGACCATGGGGTGTAGATGGTGATCAGGTGTAGGTTGTGATGGTGGGACTGGTGTTCTGCTCGATCTACTCCAGATAGGTTCACTCGGTCTCTTCGATTCGACCCAATGTGAAATTCCTTTAATGAGTTTGTTTTATTGTTTCCTGAAACGAATACGTTTGTGCTTAAAGTGTTGTCGTATCGAATAGTTCTGTGAAATAATACAACACTGCCACCATTTCTTCTTTTTGATTAAAAAGAGGTTTAAAATAAATAGATCACAGTGACATATTAGATGGTTAAATGATGTCGAATGTACAAAAAGTAATACAATTACACAATGTTTTATTGCTTTTTCTTTTTTAAACCTTGAACTACTCGGGTCAGTTATCAGGATTTCGGTTTTTATTGTTATTAAAACAATATTTTTGTTGAATAGTATTCCATTTACACGCTACACTTTCAAGTACAGTATGCAATTTTAATCGTTTTTTGTTTACATCTGTTTCTAAAATAAATAACACCTGTAATCACGAAATATTTGTACGATTGCATTTGTTGATTTTTTTTAAGTTTCAAAAAGACAGACGCGATGCAGGAAAACTGGGTGGAGCCGAGCAGCCTGAGCTCCGCCCCTCTCCAATCAGCGCTGCTTTTTTCAGCTTCTGCGATCGTGTCGCGAGCAAAATATAAAACCCGAGGATTGAAGTTTTTCGGTTGTAGTGAGAGCTATTAGAAAGTTTCAAAATATGTTTTGTTATTGCTCACAGGTTGAGCAATATTGTAAAGGTTATTAAAATATCTGGATTTCGCTGTCCTCTAGGGGGCGACAGAGATTCCAGAACTGAGCCTTATTTTTAGCGAGACAGTGTGAACACCGGCAAGAAAAATTACTAAATATGTTTAAAAAAAATCGTTCCAATATTGTGCAAAACTGCGGCTCCCCGGGGTTTGAGTCTGATACCCCTGCATCAGAGGAACATGTCTTGACTTTTTGGGGGACTTTTGTTTTGTAGCGCGCTTGTGCGTCATCGCGTCATCACGCCGCGCCCGAAGCGTCGATATACACATGTGAGCCGAGGCAGACTGTTGTAGTAGTAAGTGCCTTTTGCTTCCTTTGTTTAGCAGTTTCTAGTTTATTTAGATTATGTTCACTATTAAGTGATTGTTTTATTAATTCCCCACACCGCGGAATATTACACTAAACTCTCTTTCAGTCAGAAAAAACTCATTAAATAATCGTTGAGATCAATAATTCTCTTGTCTGCCTGTCAAACAATGTCTATGTGCATGAGCAGTCTATGATCGGGAGAAATGCAGAAATATTTACATGTGGATTCATTCTAGCAGGCTTCGAGGTTTTTGAAAAAGGTTTAACACATAAAAACGAAATGATGAGATCTTAAAAATCACAATGAAGCTTTCTACAAAGATAAATGTGAAAATGAAGATTTATAGACTGCTGACCTTCTCAGAAATATAATCAATGTTCTAATCAAACTGATCGTCGTTCCAGTGGATTGCAGTCGCCCGGAGAAGAAGATGACGAAGGAGGAAAGCAATGATCCGGGTGTCAGTGAACAGAAGAAGAAGACGAAGATGATCAACAGTGAAGAAAAAGCTCAGAAACAGAACAAGAGGAAGAAGATGGAGGAAAGCAATGATCTGGAGGTCAACAAACAGAAGAAGATGAAGAACAAACACAAAGATCAGAAGATGAAGCAAAACAAAGAAGAGAACAGTGATGAGCTCAGCCAGCAGAGTAATAAGAAGAGGAGCACAGTGAATGGAGACCAGAAGAAGATGAAGCTTCCTGGTGAACGTGGACGGGATAAACCTCCTCGTCTGGACCCTCAGACAGTGGGGTACTTCCGCCGTGTCTCTGAGCGTCTGGAGGAGGGCTTCAGCGACCCTGAGGAGAGAGGTGTGAGGAGAGCCTGAGCGACCCCGAGGAGAGCGCGCTCCTCCTGCTTCAGGAGTTCTAACATCTCCTTGTCTCTTCTCAGACCTTTTCGTGGAGAACGTTCTCTCGGAGGTGAGCGGGAAAGCCCGGCTCGTGGCTCTCAATCCCGTCGGCAGCTCGGCGCTGCAGCGGCTGCTCTCATTGGCTGCTGCTGATCAGGTGGCCAGGCTTCTCTTGGAACTGGGTGGAGCTTCAGCAGAGAAGGGGGCTGAGCTAGGCTTCAGGGGCGTGGCCTGTGATCCCTGTGGGGGTCATGTGATGCAGAGCGCTCTGAGGCAGGCGCACCGCTGCTCGGGTCAGAGGAAGTCATCATGAGATTGAACTCCTCTTATAAACGCCGAGGGCGACGAACGATGACTGTGTTGGTTTTGCTCTCAGGGGAGGAGCTCGCGGAGGTTACCGAGGTTGAGGAGGAGCCCCGGGGGCTGCTGGAGGCTCAGGTTCTGAGGGTGTGTGGGGTCGTTCGAGAGAGTCTTGTGGAGTTCGTTCAGGATGCTTACGGCTCACACGTGCTGCGGACGCTCATCGTGACGCTCGCCGGCTGCAGAGATCCAGAGACGCACGAGGGCGCACACGGTCTGAGCTTCTGTCAGTGTGTTTGTCTCTCTTTCCTCACGGTGTTCCTCAGATGTTCCTCAATGCTTCATTTAGAATCAGCTCCTCTTGCTTCTGTCCACTGAGCTCTTCTCGTTCTTCTGAGGACCTTCTCTCCTGATCCACATCTTTCAAGCTGCTTCTCCTCTCATTCCTCAGGTAAAAAGAGCAGAGGTTGGTCAGCGCTGGATCTGGAGGACTTCGAGGCGCCCGTGTCCTTCTGGTGGGAGCTGAAGCATCTGAGTGAGAGCTTCGTGGAGAACCTGAAAGGTGATGAGAACATTGAATCTTTCTCTGCTCGGATTGGTCGTCTGGTCTGAATATTCATGAGCCAGCTCAAGCTGAGAGAAGTAAAATCTGTTAAATCCATCCGGGAGGAAGATCTGTGAAGGTGATTCTCCTCATCATCTGTGCACGTATGTGTGCGTGTGTGTCCCTCAGTGTGTGTGTCGAGTGTGTGCGCCTCCGCAGCGCTGCAGACTCTGCTGAGCGTCTGTCACAGGAAGAGACCCGTGCTCTGCAGGAAGCTTAGCAAGAGCATTGTGGGATACCTGACGTCTCTCAGCTCCGCCCCTGGAGTCAGGTGAGACAGCGGAGTCATTCCCCGAGCGAGAATGTTCCCCATGGTCACTGTTCTGTTCCTCCTCAGCCCTCTGCTGGTGTTCCTGAAGGACCTGAGCGGCAGCCGTCTCTTGCAGGTGCTCTTCAGCGTGTCCCAGAAGCCCCTGCTGCGCCAGGTGTATCAGAAGCATCTGAGGGGTCAGCTGATGCCCCTGGCTCTCCATCCCAGTGCAAACTTTCCCGTGCAGAGCTTCATTGCGGCCAGCGCCCCCTACAGACTGGTGAGGGACGCAGGTCTCCTGACCCGTGCTGGCTCAGCTGCTAAATGAAGGAATGCGTCTGTGTCCTCAGTTCCTGGAGGTGTTTGAGGAGCTGATCGAAGGCTTCGAGGCCATTCTGGCGGCGTTTCACATGGGCGTGGTGGTTCAGCTCATGGAGAGCTGCGTTCACTGGGAGGAGAAGCAGAATGTGCTCCTGCAGCGCCTCCTGCAGGTGTGAACCATCATCTATCTCAGTGATGCTCACTATTTTTTCACAAGAGCCACATTGGCAGACCAGGGTTAAGAGGAGAGCCACTGATACGGCAATTTGCCAAGTTACGAACATAAACAAATGTTTTTACTTATACTGGCTACCCCACATTAAAAAATACAACCACAGCGAGTACATTTTCATTTATAGTGTGTTTATTTACCTTAATACAGGGAAGAGCTGAAGCTGGCATGCATGTCCTTAACCTTCTTTATGTAGAAATCGATCCATTTTGTGCACGTAACCGCGGCTAGTGGTGCTGAATGCTGAGGATGTGCGCTAGCTTCACATCAGCCGTCGTGAACTTTGATCCCCTTTTGGTCAAAGTTTAATGACTGTGAAGCGAGTACTATGGTGATGCATGCTGTTAGTTTATATAGCGTTTACCGTATTTCCAAGTCGCACTTTTCAAAAATGTATTGGTGTGGCTGTGTTAGAGTGTTACATCTGCGTGAGCTAACAACTTAATTTCCCATCAGGCCTTTCACTGCTCTGAGCCGGCGACACGTCAGACTTCCTGTCTTCCTCTTTTCCTGTCGTTACTCACGTACGACGTGTACTACAGCACAGAGACGGCCGAGGGGGATGCAGGGACCAAGGTGAACGTCTCACTCATCTACTCACTGAATCAGTGAGTCATTTACAATCGAATCATTCTGACTGAATCAGTGACTCGTTTACTATCGAATCGTCTGCATTTGACTCGCTGAGACTGAGACTCGCTGCATCTCTTCTCCCTCCCCAGCGCTCTCTCTCCATCTGCTATCACGGTTCTCGTCTGGTTCAGGCTCTGGCTCAGTTCTCCGATCGTTCTCTCCTCATGAACAGCCTTCACTCTCTCAGTTCTGCAGACCTCTATCTGCTGGCTTCCGATCGCTGTGGATCTTACGCCCTGCAGAAACTCATCCTCGGCTGCAGCGACAAGAGCCGAAGCAAGATCCTGAGCAAGATGCATGTGAGGAACACTTGAGGACGATGAAACTGAAACAGCAGCAGTTGTGCTCTACTAGCTCATTACTCTGTGGATGTCTGCAGGAGCTGTTGGTGGACTTGGCCTGCTCTGCGTGTGGCAGTCGGCTGCTGGAGGCCGTGTGGAACAGTGCCACCATCAGTCAGAAGCAGAGCATCGCAGAAAAGCTGGGTAAGGCGGTTCATCATTCTGAACCACGAGCTGCTCCAGAACAGATTCAGGTGTTTGACACTAATGACCTCTGTCTCAGTCCCCAGCGAGTCTCGGCTCAGATCGGATCAGTTTGCTCGTCACACCTGGTCCAAGTTTGGTCTCAGTAGCTTCTCTCGGCGGCGGCGAGACTGGATGGAGGTGCAGAGCGGAGAGACCAAGAAAAGGAAGATCTTCTGCGATATTCTGACCAGCTAACTCCTGCTGGACGAAGCACAGCACATATTCTGTCCAGATGTAAAGAATTTATTCAAGATTGTTTTACAATTAAAAAAAATGTAAATCAATATTATTTCCCTGTGCATCAAATGAGCTGTAACCGCAGCTCTCTCTGTCTCTCTCTCTCTCTCTCTCTCTCTCTCTCTCCCTCTCTCTGTCTCTGGTGAGGTGAAGGCCTCGGCTGAGTGCAGCTGTGCTGCTTCTCTATCTGTGTGGGATGATTCTGAATCTGGAGCCGGGCACCGTGACCCTCCATGAGGCCTCCTCCTCATTCAGACCAAACCACACACAGATAAAATAAATTCACACACTCTCGACCAAAGCTGTCCACAACAGTGTTCCAGTTTTACTGTCAAAGCTGAGGCTTCAATAGTTATCTGAGCTTCTTGTGGCGCTCAGTGGGTTTCCCTGAGGAACATCTGGAGCTTCACTAGTGAGCTGCTGATAGAGATCCAGGATAATCATGATTCATCCGCGGGTGTGATGCAGACCCGATCCAGCTGTTCACACTTGCTCCAACGCGACTGCAGGAACATCTGCAAACTTGTGGTGAACCAAACCCTCTCTTCTGCTGCTCTCATGATCATCTCAACTTTTGTTATTCCAGAAAAAAAAAAACTAAATTTCCTATCCATAACTATTCATTAACATATCAGTTTGTGGTCACCAGGCAGATGTAGAAATATCTGGTTTGGTTTCTTTTATCTCTCAGCGCTGTGGCAGCATTATGTTTCCTTTATAAACTGCTTCAGAAAAGCTTTAGTTTAAATCATTAGATGATTTGTATTCTTTTACTGGTTTCCTTGCATCAAAAATAAGGTAAATGGTTTTAAATAGAGTTAAAGCAGACCACTTCTAAGTTTTTAAAGGGAATTAAACTAAAGTCCTTGTAAATTGATTAATTTAAATAAAAGTACGCCCGTAAGGTTATTGCATATTTTGCCATTTTTATTAGAGTAAGGTAATTTGTAACTTAAAAAAAATACTTAATTAAAATTTTCACCAACTACGGACAACACCACACACATTTATTACAGCCTTTCTGGACAAAATAGTTTAGACTTATTCAAATAAGTTTTAAAAAAGAGTATTTGGGATAAAAGCAAAGGCACATCATGTTCCAAAACAACGTTCCAAACGCTTTAGCATTGGATTAGCATTAGCACGGCAATCACTTCCGGTTATCCGCCTCAATCTATGGAAATTGATTAGTTTTCTGGGGGGGTGTTTTTTTATTACTATTATTAATAGGTTTTTTACATGTTTTGATTAGCATCTGGATGATTTATTTTTATTTTTTGTTTTCAATAAAAAATGTTTGTGGTTATATAGAGATAGAGCTGTTCGAGGTTTACGTTCAGCAATAGACTGCGGTGGTTCATGGTGATTTTTCCTAACGTTAGAAGAGCTGCAGAAGGTGCATCGTTGGGGACTTTAGTTTTGTTTTTGTTTTGGCGCCTCTGACTTTGCAGAATGATTTTATATATTTATTTGTAACGCTCTGCTCTTCGCTGTAAAAGCTCTGGTTCTGGACGATCTGTTGGAATCTCAGTTTCAAGCTTTTGTTTTGACTCGGAGCAGCTTTAGAGGCTCAGGGTTAAACCGAAGGAGTCAGATTCGCCTCCAAAGCTCACACTGTGCCTCCTCTCGGGTTTCACTGCTCCTCTGTGTTTGAGCTTCTGCTAATGAGACGCAGAGGAAACCTGTTGATGCTTTTGGAGAGTTCAGCAAAAATGGTCATTCCCTCATCATGAACTCCCATACCTTCTAGAGAATGGTCTCCAGAAGAAGAGAGTTAAAGAATCCAAGCTTGAGGAGCAGAGAAGTGTTGAAGAACCTGTTTCAGACAAATGCTTTTTGAAAAAAGGTCCCCTCCTTGTTATTGTTTCCACAGCAGAGGAGGGGTTACGGCTCCTCAGCTGCTCTCCATCTCTCTCTATCTGTTATTGTGAGAACACGTTGAGCAGACGGAGGCTTTGTAATCGAACCATAAACCAGTCTGTGAAGGCCAGCGCTACAGGATCTCTCAGAACGAGGATAAACTAGCCCAAAATGAACTGTAACCTCCTGAAACTCTAATTAAAAGACATTCTGATGGACTCTGTGTTTGTCTCAGGAAGCTCCAGATACTGCTGAAGTTTCTCATCAACTCCATCCTGGTTCTTCTGAGAGACTCGCAGGTGTCTTCAGAAAGTCCTGAGTAGTACCTGTACATGACCTCCATCACGTCCCTCGTCACCTGCTGTGGTTCATTCAGTAAAATCTGAACAAACACTCCGCATCCCGCCATTGTGAACCCGGGGACGGAAACAGGGCTGGACTATAGAGCTGGAGGTTTGGACAGTAAAACTGAAACACTGTTCTGTGTAGAGCGGGAGGTTTGGACGGTGAAACTGAGACACTGTTCGGTGTAGAGCTGGAGGTTTGGACGGTGAAACTGAAACACTGTTCGGTGTAGAGCTGGAGGTTTGGACGGTGAAACTGAAACACTGTTCAGTGTAGAGCTGGAGGTTTGGACGGTGAAACTGAAACACTGTTCGGTGTAGAGCTGGAGGTTTGGACGGTGAAACTGAGACACTGTTCGGTGTAGAGCTGGAGGTTTGGACGGTGAAACTGAAACACTTTTGTTTCAGATTAAACATCAAAACATCAGATTATCAGTAATAAAGGCTGCTCCAATCTGTCTCCTAAATGAAAGCGTGTGCTCGACCTCAGACCCTCGTCACCATCCGTCAGATCTAACGACTCTCTTTGGCTGGTTCTGTGCCTCCAAATTAAATTAAACTTTTCTTTTCTTTCATCATTCTCTCTGAAGATGAGCTAATGCTGCTCCACACAATATTTACTCCTCCACTAATCACAAACGTTCTTCTGCTCCTCCTCTGCTCTGTGAATGTTTTCATCCATCTTTTAGTTGTCTTCTTCTCTTCTAATGTTTTTCACTTTCTTTCCCTCGTTCATCTGGAGTCCTCCTCTGGTTCGTGAGGTGAAGGTTGAGAGAACACATGAGCTCATCTCGTCTCTGATTCTGAGCCACGGACGCCCTGCGCATCATTCGATCCGATCAGAACCTGCTGATCACCATCACAGATACGAGGATTGATCTTTGTGGAGCCTCGCGGGAGAAGCGCTGCACATTGAACACTTTCACAATTACACGACTTCACTGATCCTAAATTAGTTCCAAAGGAGACTGAACTGCGCTACAAACAGCCTGTTTCAGTTTCTTTGTCCACGTTACACAGGACACCTTCTGATGTTTCCAGTCACGTGATGATGATGCTCCAGACATCACACCAGAATGACCCACAGCGGACACTTTATTAGGTACACCTTGCTAGTACCAGGTCTGATCGCTCAGGTCGAGCTCTATGACACAAAGCGTTCTCCTGTTAGAAGATGTGGACGCTGTGGTCATTATGGGATGGAGATGGTCAGAACAATAGTCGAGGAGGCCGTGGCGCTGACCATCTCCGTGGCTTAGCTGGAAATAATGGACCCAAAGTGTGCCATGAAAACAGCACCACCACTAGCCTGATGCACGGCGGGATGGATCCATGCTTTCATGTCACCGGTGCCAAATTCTGACCCTAGCGTCTGAATGTCCAGCAGAAATCAGACCAGGAAACCTTTCTCCAATCTTCTATTGTCCAGTTTAGGTGAACCTCAGGCACCGCTGTGGTCTTCTGCTGCTGGAGCCCATCCACCTCGAGGCTCGACACGTTCATAGCTGCAGACCTCGATTGTAACGGGTGGTGCTTTGAGTTACAGCTGCCTTTCTTCTTCTGTTATCTTCTTCTCCTGCAGGGAAGGAGTGGAGCTGGTGGGGAGGCTGTGATTGACAGGTGCATTAGGACAGCTAAATCTCTCTTATTGTTCTTAAATTAGCGCCTGTGCTAAGCTAATGTGTTTCCTGTGAGGTCTGGCGGTGTTCCAGATCAAACTCTCTCTGATCGCTGCCATTGTGTGTGAAACGCGGAAAAGCTTGAGCAAACACTCTGTTTCCTGTCCACGCTCAGGCTTCCCTTGAACCTGCGGCTGAGCTTCAGAAAAACCTTCAAGCGCCGACCGAATACAGAAATAACCTCAACACGAGGCCCGGAACGGCTCCCCGGAGCGCTGCTGCAGGCCCTCGACTCGGTTAACATGCAGCCGCCCGTTACTGATGCTGCCGAGCATCTCTGACCTCCACCCAGCAGCTCCGTAACGAAACAGGAGTGTGACCTCGCTGTGAGGACATCTACATCCACCCAGAAACACAAGCAGCCGCAGGTTCCTTTTGGGGAGGAGGGGGTCTGCAGTTTTCCACCTCCTCCCCCCACCCCCCTCTCTGTCTCTCTGCTATCTGCTGCTGATCTGCGAGCGCTGTCTCAAGCTTCAGACTCAGACGGATCTGGCATCTGCAGATCTGTCACGAATACCAGCATCAGCTCCTCTCCAGTGCTCTGCTCAGGGTCCGGCCCTCATCACCAGCATCCTTCTCAGATCATTCACACTCCTCCACCACGCGCAGGGTTCAGGGAGAGGCTGTCTGCGGGCGAGTCTGGGGTACGCTCGAGGGCACACAGAGTTCAGGGCGGATCGATTATAGAGTTACAGTGACCCAGCAGCGATGCGAGAGGAGCAGCAGCAGCAGATTGAAAGCAGTCGTTTCTGTTTCTGTTGGTCGTTTTCGAGGGTTCTCTCTGCTCCTCGAGGAACAGAAGCCTCCTCTAGAGCTCGCCGCAGCTGCTGTTGTGTTCCGCAGGTTCTCAGGCAGGTTGCTACAGGCCCTGATCAGATAGAGCTAGGGATCTTCATTCCTCTCCTGTCTACAACCTCCCACTCTGATCCCTGCTCCTCCCGCCCACCTCCCTGTTAGCAGTGGTTCTGAGGCTTCTGCTGTGCTGCTCCTCTCAGTTTGGAATCTGTGTCATCTACTCCTTCTGTTTTGATCTGAGAGGATCTGTTCCTCCAGCAGATAGAACAGACACTCAAGAGTCATAGAGGAGTTCCCGGCTGATGGTCGGGTCAGAAGCAGATGTTCCAGGTGATAAACCTGCTGCGTTTAGAGCTAATTGATCAGACGATCGATCACTGATCAGCATCGTGTGTGTCCCATCACACACACACACACGCACACACACGCACACACACACACACACACACACACACACACGCACAGACACCAGGTGCGAGCTGGAGCCCCCCGTCCCTCACCTGCGTCGAGCTTAACATTCCTGCAGCTCTGGCTCAAAAGGAGCTAATGCACTGCGGAGGTTTAGGGACGGCTCTGCTCTCGCCTAATGCAACTGTTCCTCTCCGGTCACAGAAAACGCAAAGCTCTTCACACACGTGAAGGACGCATCCATCACCGGAGCTCATGCGGCCTGCAGCGTGTGCCAGAGCTTCACGTCGAGTTTGTTCTGGTCTCTTCTAATGTAAACATTAGCTGTCAGTAATCCCCTACCCTGCATTTCACCTGATGAGATGAGCCCTGGGCAGTTTACTCGCTTGTTTTATAGGAGACCACTGCAGGAGTTGGAGCAGAATTGTGATTAGTGAGTGAGTAGATACACCTTGCAATGTTCCTCCATCAGTCAGCTATCAGAGTGGGGCGGGGCGAGTGCTCTTTCTCTGCCAGTGTTTAAAGGAGCGACTCTTCTGCAGCTTTGAGGAGGTTGTAACTGTGAGAAAGATTAACTCTGAACCCGATGGCCCCCATGCGTAGAGTCTGAAGGTAGAAATGGGTCGTTAGTCGTGTGTTTGTAGCTTGTTTATGTTTATTGTGTAATAAAGGATCCTGATTGGCTCAGCTTCACAAAGTGAGGGAACCCTCCGCCCTGCTCCGCTGATTTCCTCCAGCCCTTTGCTCTTTCTGAACCCTGATCGGGGTCACAGGGGTCTGCTGGAGCCAGGCATCTGAGCTGCTTTACTTTAACGTCAGGAGTCTATGTGATCTTCTCTCTCAGGAGCGGCCTCTAGGGGGCGCTGGAGGAGCTGCAGCTCTAGTTCGGAAGGGGAGAGGTCTCTGACTGTGATTAAACTCAGATCTGTGGGGGTTGTTCTTCGGGTTCCTCCAGACTCTATTTGTGTCGCAGTTTCAAACACCTTGCAGATGTCCCTTCGTGTGTAACCCCCCCCCCCCCCCCTCTGCGTTCTTGGGAGCAGATCCTTTGGTGAGAATATCTGAGTTTAATGCTACGGACGGTTTCTAAACATTCCTGCGAGGGTCTGAGAGCTCCGGTGGATCAGCATTCTTCCCCTCTGAACCGTAAACATCCTCCTTTCAAAGGAAGCGAGCGGAAGCGTTCCTGTGCTCCTCCTCCTGAGCTAGAGCTGCTTCTGCTGCACTTATGTTACCTGGAGAGGCAGCGCTGCAGCAAGCATCTCCTGCATGATAACAGAGACCTTCTCTGCTGTGAACTTAAAGTTACTCATCAGTTATTGATACCTGGAAGTTATTGATTCTGTAGGATGTTCACTAAAGGCCTGCTGCTTCCTTCTAAAAGTTATTTCTTAGAAATGGTTTGAATTGCTTCGATCTTTCTGAACGTGAGCTGCTGAACAAACTTGAGTTTGACTTTATTCGAATAGAATGTTTCGCTCGTTCATTTATTGAATGATGTATTTATTTCCACTGAAGCTGATCAGCATCACAATATTGATCAGTTTGATCGATCTCTGAAAGGATCGGGCGCAGCTAGCACTTGTGCGCGTGCACGGCTATCTGAACTGATCTGAATGATCGATCTCGATGATTGACAGCTGAAACCACGCCTTCTTCATTAACCTGCACTTGAACGTCAGCTAGAAAATTCTCCCGCCAATAAAATAGACGTGATGTCAAATCTTTATCATCGATTGACATCATCAAACTTCCATTTGAGATCATCCTGATTACAAGAGTTTTAACAAGTTAAACAGAAACATTCTTTACTTTTTTGTTCATGTGTTTGCACTTTAAACGATCTGTTTAGATCTGATAACATAGGATTTATAATTTGTAATAAAAAAGCTTGATTAAAATTCTTTATGAATTTGAGAATTAATCATATTGTGAAAACAAAAAATGTTTCATTTAATTACAAACTAAATCTTTGTCATAATGTCGGTTTAAGAAATATCACGTTTTACAGATTATACCCCGCGTTTATTGTTTAATAACAAACGCTGCACGGTTTAGTTGAGATTTCCTGAATCTGTGGTTTAAACATGTTTTAAATCTAAAAATAATTCCGGGGGGATTTCCAGAAATCCGCAGAATAATTATTTGCTTTTGACATCGAATAATTAACGTGAATACAAGAGTGCTGCTGTCATTAAACCATTTTCTTGTTCTAAATTATTCATGACACAAACTACAATTTTAATCTTTTACAACAAAGTTCTCAGATTAGTGAACCAAGAAAAAAGTGAACGGTTTCCTCGGGGATTGTTTTCGCGGTGAAAGTTTGGAGCTCAGGGTCCGCCGCTCCTCCTCCTCCTAATCCTCATCCTCACCCTCCTCATCCTCAGAGTGACGCAAGCAGAGGGAAGCGAGGGGAAGCTCGCGGATCTCCAGAAGCGCCCAGGAGGATCTGAACTCCGGAGGTACCGAGCACCGGAGCTCGAGGCCGGCTCGATCAGCCCCCGGTTTCTGTAGCTTCCTCCGCTCCTGGATCTTCGTGATGCGCTCAGAGGAGCTCGACACAGGTGCGTCCCCGGGAAGCTGTGTCCGCGCGGGGCTCTCCGAGCAGCGAGCTTGTACCCGGTGGATTGCTCGGGAATGATTTTATTTAAATGTTTGAAGGAATTCGGTTTGATTTTCCAGCTTTCATTGATATTTTATCATTAATTCTGATCGAATTAAATCTTGAAGCGTATAAATTATTCAGAGTTGAAATAAGCGGCAGATGAAAAACATTTAAGAACCCGTTTTTTTTAGTTAATAGTATTATTGAAATACACTATTATTATTTGTATTAATATTATTAGTAGTAGTAGTAGCAGCAGCATTATATACAACACATTAAAATACTTTTGAATAAAATTTCCCTACAATTGAAATACATTTGAATTGTTTATTTTAACGATAACAGCAGAATTTAAAACCTTTAGAGCTTTTTTATAACGAATAAAAATCCTGCAGCTGCAGAAAAAATCCTTCTGAAAAACACCGTTCACATACTCGTTCTGCATAAATAAAAATATGAAGGTCATAAAAACGCGAATTTCTGAATAAATGAACATTTTCTTCGGCACTTTTTAGATCGCAGATGCTTGATGTTTGTTCTTCTTTTCTCGAAGAAAGTCATTAAACACAGTTCTGTCGAAACTATAGAATAAATGTTCAGTTCAGATCAAACTTTTTCAAACAAATATTAATAAACAAATAAAATAATCCGAACTTTCTGAACTTTAACAAGGCAGCATCTGGAACGCTTTGAAACCCTTTTGGGAAATATCCTCACTTTCGAGAAGGTTTGAGGGTTAAGCCTGAAGAGTTCTGCATGATCAGCTCTGGAAGTTTGAGTAGATATCAGTCCAGAGTGAACTCCGAGGGCTTCCAGTTCTCTCTTGGCTCTCGAGGAGCTCTCTCTGCGGGGTTTATTTCACCTCTTCCGTCTCCCTGTGTTCCTCCAGCCATGGCGTCCTTCCACAGCTTGGACGACGGAGCCATTTCTCTCATGGTCCACGACACCAGAGCGGTGAAGAAAGAGGAGTTCGCCGAGGAGGAGACGCTCCCGGAGCCGGTCCCCGTGAAAGCCGAAGCTCCGCAGAAGCCCCCGTACTCGTACGTGGCTCTGATCGCCATGGCCATCCGGGAGAGCGCGGAGAAGCGGCTGACGCTCTCCGGGATCTACCAGTACATCATCGGTCGGTTCCCGTTCTACGAGAAGAACAAGAAGGGCTGGCAGAACAGCATCCGACACAACCTGAGCCTCAACGAGTGCTTCATTAAGGTTCCCCGGGAGGGAGGAGGAGAGCGCAAGGGCAACTACTGGACCCTGGACCCGGCCTGCGAGGACATGTTTGAGAAGGGCAACTACCGGAGGAGGCGGCGGATGAAGAGACCCTTCCGGCCGGCCGTGGCTCACTTCCAGCCCGGCAAGCCGCTGTTCGGAGCGGACGCGTACTCGAGTTACCTCGCGGGACCGAAGTACCTCCAGCCCGGCTTCATGAACAGCGCGTGGCCGCTGCCCCAGAACCCACCGCCGGGAAGCTTCGGGTCCTGCCAGTTGGCCGCGGCGAAAGCCCCACCGTACCCTTCCTACGGCAGGATGCAAGCTGCGGGGATTCCGGGCATGTGCGGGGGGATGGACCCGCAGCAGGCTCCCGCGCCTCCGGGACACAGCGCCGCCGCCCTGCAGTTCACCTGCTCCTACCAGCAGCCCGAGATCTACTCGTACTGGGAGCAGGAGGCTAGGCACCCGCGGGGGGACATCTGACCCGAGGCTTCCCGCTTCGAGAGGAACGGGGAAACTTTGCTCACCTTTTGGAGAAGATTTGGGTCCAAACAGGACGTGATCTGTTTCCGGAGGCCACATCCGGCAGACAGCGATATTTGAGAAGCACACGTAGTTTTTCTGATCAAATGAAAACAGAACATTGTTTGATTCTGACAACACTGTGCCAGAAGCAAGAATCTGAGATCCCAATAAACATCTTCTGAGCCCAAAAGTCCATTTAAGTCTGAATTTAACCAATAATCTGTAGCTGGAGATTCCTAACAATCAGGTGCTCCACGCACAGCATAAGATGGTTTTTCTGCGGGCTCCTTTTAAATCAGATAAGTTTCCGATGAACCTTCAGATAAGTTTCTGATGAGCCTTCAGTCTGGTGTGAGCTCATGCAAGAGCATGCAGGCTTCAGGATGTCTCTGTGCTTCTCAGCATCTCATCAGCTTGATGCTGCAATCTCAGTTAGAGAATTATGTTCAAGGTTCTTCAGCTAAACTCAGATGGCTCTTCTGCTGAGGACCTCTCTTCCTTGGACTGTTTCCCTCCGATCGTCATAGGTTTAGATGCCCCTCAGCCCCAGGAAGATTTCTGGGGGTTCATTCATGATGGAGCTCTGGGAACTTCAGCAGAAATATTTCTGAACCTTCTCCAGATCTGCTCGACACACTCCAGTCTTTCTTTCTCTTCATGTTGGGTTCTGCTCAGACGTGTTCTCCTGTGATCAGCTCAGTTCTGAGCTTCATGGCAAACTCTGTAAATAATGATGTACATGAGATTTTTTATTTCATTTGTAATAAATTAGCAAAAACCTCTGAAAGTGTTTTGTTGATTGTTGTCGTTTCTGTGAAGAAATTGGAGGAAAGGTTTATTTATGAAATGTTTTTGTCACACACTGAGATCTTCAGCTAATCAGAAAGCTCTGATATGTTCCGTTGGAGCTGCAGGAGCCTCTGCTCAGCTTCAGCTGAGAACATCCTTTTGCTCACCCCGGCCTGCTAGGAGGTGCAGTAGGTTCAGATGAAGAGTTAATGTGATCGTTTGACTTTAAATGAAAGTTTCAGTCATTTCTTTTCTGTCAGTTTTTGCTGTAAACAGTGTTTCGTGCTTTTGAGAATTGATTTGGTTAAAACTCTCAGTGTTTGGATATCTGGAGACTAATGTAATTTCACACACATTACTTTATTCATCGATGCTTTGAAAATACACTGGAAATACATTCCTTGCTTCCAGATAAATACATTGCTGACAATAAGCATCAGATAAATACCTTGGGTTTGGACTATTTGTTTAAAGAGAATTGATAACTCAGGTCTCTAATGAAAAAAAACACATAGAATTTATTTTCAGATTTGGACAGTTTTTACCAATTCTCCCATGAAAGATTAGCACTTTGATTTCTTGAGCTCTTTTCTTGAGTTTGATTATAGTGACTTCTATTGCAGATAATAACCCCCAACAGTTCAGATCACAAGCTGGAAAAAAAACAAGATACAATGTTAGAAAATAAAACAACAAGAAATAAAGGCGTTTATAAAATAAAAAAAGACGAAGCTTTTGGGTGTTTTACAGATTTCGTAGATTTAAAATTATTTGTGAATTCCTTTACAAACTTTGTTTTGTTTTGTTAAAGAAATTCACTCTACACCGGTTTCACTTTTCGCGGTAGTGACGTCACTGTTGACCACGCCTTCCGGAAGCCCGCGCATTCTCCTCCGTGCAACCACGCAGCCAATGAGAGCTCAGGTTTTTAGAGAACGGCTCATCCCCGGACTTCTGCGCTCATCACTCGCTCAGCACCGGGAAACGGCACCGGGACGCGGAACACGCGGTTTGAGTCGCTGTGAACGCGCATCAAAACCCCGCGACCGTAATCGTCATCAGTGGAGATCTCGAGATTCAGTGGAGATGTTTCCAGGACCATCCACTGGGTGCGTTTCTCTTAAAAATCCTTCATCACTGCATTCGATTCAAGTGATAATAAATAAAGCCCAGGACCCACTGCGCGCTGGGAAGAAGAGTTCTGTCGCATTTGAACATTATTGCGTCATTATAAATGATACAGCGATGCCCTGCGCACGCGCACTGCGGCTTTATAGCAGCGATCGAGTCTGGTGTGGTTTAAAGAAAGTCCAGGAAACGTTCCTGAACCTGTTGAACTGGTTCCACATATTCTCCTTATCTCTCATCGGGATCATATTTTACATAATAGATAGACATTATGAGCCACTGAACATAGAGCACTCTTTCACGAGAGATGCAAGAGTGGAGGGATGCGCGTGCGCGTCATCTCTGCATCACCTTCATCCTCACCATCATCGCTCTAACCATCACCAACAACTTAATTTATTTCTTAATTTGCTAATAAATACGTTTTATATTTGTACCTCACATTAAAATGGATCCTTTCGGTTTGTGCCATAATTGCAGTTAATTCATTTAAAATACATGTATAATTGATTCGTGTTATGCAGTTTATTTGTAATCATTATTATAATATATTTATCATATATAATATAATTATATTAATACAATAGAAATATCGTTGTCAAGGGGATAATGATTGACAGTTCTCGGCGAGCTGCATGGGCGGGTTCTTGTTGTTCTGCAGTTTCCTCGTGATTTGTGTTGTGTTTATAACAAAGTGAGAATCAATGCCTTCAGCAGAGTTTATTGATGAAGTTTTATTGTTGGATTCTTTACCAGCCATCATTATAATCATGTTCATAGTTTTAATTCTCTTTTCCGCTCGTTTCTATTGTTGTTGTGGTGGTGGTGGGGGGGGGGGGTATATGCTAAGTGTGTAGTGTTCTCCGTGTTGAGATCTGTGACGCTGAAATGAATACCCACACGGAAAAATACCACATTTTTTACTGTGAGCGCCACCGTGTGGGTATTTTTAATAGTGCAGTCAGTGACGTGTTCATGAAACTCCCAGAATTTTGTGATTTACCTTTATTTGTATTTCAGACCCCGCACACACGCACACACAGACCCCTATGAAAGACCTATGCACACTCTTGCTTGCAATCATCTGTTTTAATGATGCAATCCATGCAACCACCCCTCCTCCCCCCTCTCTTTTTTTCCCTTGCACCCCCCCTCCTGCAGGTGCAGTTATGAGGAGTGTCAAGCCACCGCTGAATGGCTGCTGAACCGGGCTCCGGAGCGCCCCCTGGTGGGTATTGTCTGTGGCTCTGGACTGGGAGGACTGGCTAAAAAGCTGAAAGATCCGCTGGTGATTGACTACCGGGACATCCCACACTTCCCGGTGAGCACCGGTGAGTGACAGGAAGCTCGTCAGATGGTTCACCTGTGTCGCCTGTGGTAACGCTGCGTCTGCGCTTGTGTTCAGTGCAGGGCCACGCCGGGAAGCTGGTGTTCGGCCGGCTGCAGGGACAGCCGTGTGTGTGCATGCAGGGCAGGTTCCACCTCTACGAGGGATACTCTGTTCACCAGGTGAGCCCCCCCCCCCCTCTCTCACCAGCCTGGACTCCAGGTTCCGGCAATACTCAGACAGGAGACGTGTTCACGGGGCTCTCTGTGTGTGTTCAGACCACGATGCCCATCCGGGTGTTCAAGCTGCTCGGGGTGCAGACGCTACTCCTCACGAACGCCGCTGGGGGGCTCAACCCGGAGTTTAAAGTGGGGGACGTCATGCTCATTAAAGATCACATGAACTTCCCTGGTCTGGCTGGCAGCAACCCGCTGACGGGTCCCAACGACGAGAGGTGTGCCGCAGAGACAAACCTTGAACTCATGTTAATTCTAAATATTACACCATTAATCATTATAATAATACGTTCATTATTGTTTCACGTTTTATTTGACAATTATTCACAAATATAAATAAATAATTCAGTTCATTGTATGAATAGATAGAAAAATATAAACTCAAAGTTGAATTTAAAACATTTCTCGTTAACACTAAAGGAACGGCTGTTATTAGCACATTTGATCTGATTATTCCGCCTGCACGCCTCGTCTGTGATGTCAGCAAGTTTGCTGCCTGCCGCAGGTTCGGGGAGCGCTTCCCGTGTCTGTCGGACGCCTACGATAGAGATCTGCGGCAGCTGGTTCATCAAGCAGCGGAGGAGCTCCAGTTCTCCTCCTTTGTTCAGGATGGGGTGTACAGTGCTCTGGGGGGGCCGTCCTTCGAAACCATTGCCGAGTGCAGGATGCTGCGAGCGCTTGGAGCCGACGCCGTGGGTGAGTGAACCAACAGTGATGCGATGAAATCAAACAAGGCTATTGGTGGGTTGGGAGTCACATGACTCTGTGTTTCCAGGCATGAGCACGGTGCAGGAGGTGATCGTCGCTCGCCACTGTGGCCTTCGGGTGCTGGCTCTCTCTCTGATCACCAACATGAGTGTGATGGACTACAGCAGCCAGAAGAGAGCCAATCACCAGGAGGTACTGGAGACAGGTCAGGAGAGAGAGAGACAGCTGGAGGAGCTGGTCTGCAGGGTCGTGTCTCACCTCCCATGCACACAACAGCCCTGTTAGTAGCAGCCCCTGCCTTTTCTGTAGTCCTAGCATTTCGGGGGCGTGGCCATGCTGAACATTCAACAGAGGGCGTGGCTTTGCTGCAGAGTAATGTGTGTGTGTGGGGGGGGGGGGGGCTGCACAGGGCTGGTCATCTTAAAAATTTAACACATCACCAGCTCAACTGAGCGATGACTTTGTGACTTTTTGCTAAAATAATTATTTAAGAAAGTATTTATGTTATGTTATTGTCTTAAATGAGGATACTATTAAAAATTGCACTAGACGAGAACATAGTGTTTAATGTTGTGCTTCAGAATGTTTATATCTCTGTTATTTTATTGAAAATAGTTTTTACCTGAACGAGATGTTCTTTAATCTCTGTTACTTCAGCAATAAAGGAAAGCTATTGCAGAAAGGGTTTGGTTTGTCTACATCACGTTCTGTCACAGACAGCACTTATAATAACTGTCTTCATCTGTTGTTTCAGTTTCACTGTCCACTGCATTTTAATACTGTTCAAAAACTCTCTTACAACTGCTTCAAAAGATTTCATTATATTAATATCATTTATACTATTCTCTTGAAAGTTAAAACTACCAATTTGACGCAACAGCGACCTTTACAACACTTTCATTTGAATATTTTCATATATTAAACAAGACACAAATTCTGAAATGTGTTTTATTAATTATGGATGTGCTGAAAGAGGACATGAAGTTAGTTGGGGCAGGAGTAGAGGATACTGAGGACAGAGTTTGGTGGAAACAGATGATTCGCTGTGGCGACCCCTGAACTGGGAACAGCCGAAAGTAAAAGAAGAATTCGTATTTTTATTTTCCGTTTTAAAATGAAATCTAAATCAATGTTAATAAATTAAAAACAATATAGAATAAAGTTGTCTCAAACAAAAACGCTAATAAAAATAAATACCGTTTAAAGTTTATCCTTCGTTTCAAACACCACTGAAGAAGAAGCGTCGACCGGAACCGGAAGTAAACAAGCGCCGCTTCACTTCAGCGTTGGCTATTTGTCGAGTGAATGAGGAAGATGGGAGAAATATCTTTAATAAACTGTTTTTGGCTATTACTTACAGCTTTATTCCCTTCGTGTGAGTATGACCACGGGTGATCCGTGTTTATTAATGAGTGCACTAATGCGATCAAAGCTGTTCTTTCGCTCGGGCCTGTGAATTAAACATTGTGAATGTTGTGTCTCGTGTTAAAGTCTAGCTTAAAGTAAAGAAGAGTGCTGTGTTTCTCCCCTCGTTCCATTCTTCTGCCGTGTTTTAGCGGTTGTTTTCCTATAGCTGAGAGAGATATACGGCGAGGAAGCGATCTGTCTGTTTCTAGGAAGCCTCTCTGAGCGAAGCTAATCAGGTTCAAGTGTTAGGCAAGAAATCTGAGATGTGTGTGTTATTGTGTCTCTGGGTGTTTTGGTTTAGTTCAGTAGACTCAGAAGCATCCTGATAATGCTTCTCTCTGCATTAAGAACTGCTTTTAGCTGATGCGGTGCTCACATAAAGGCTGATGACGATGATGATGATGATGATGTTACTTCTCTCCAGGTGTGTTCTGCAGCTCGGTGGAGCAGAAGATCTACATCAAGCTGAATGAAACCTCTCCGTGTGTCCGGCTGCTGAACGCCACGCATCAGATCGGCTGTCGATGTGAGTGTGTGGCACTGGGGTAAAAGATCTTTGGATCTTTGATTCTCTGCACCTCGGCTTTAAAAGATTTAATTTGTTTAAGTTTACATTAAAAGCACAATGGTGTTGTTAAAAAATTATTTTTGTGCTTCTCATTCAGCGTCGATCTCTGGAGACACCGGGGTGATTCAGTTTCTGGAAGGACGTACGGATCTGGACTGGATCCTCAGCTCTGGTCCTCATCCTCCGTACATGGTTGTCATGGAAACTGCCTTTTTCACCAGGTCAGGGGGAGTTTATTCTCTTCAGGTCTTGAGAAATGAGGCGTGGCTGACCGTCCGCCGCTGTTTGAGTGTAGGACTGTGATGATGGAGATGAAGAACTCGTCCAGAGTCGCCGGCGTCGCCGTGATCATCTCCAAGAAAGGAGTCGGGAGCAGCTTCTCTCCTCACACCTCCTGTCCCAACCAGGACACAGGTAAGGGCGAGCTAAAGCTCATGGCTTTCACCACCGTCCGTGGCCTGCTCTGAATGACCCGCCGCTCTGTGTTTCAGGGGTGTACTCGGCACGCTACGGCCCAGAGTTTGCTCGCTGTAACACGACCATCTGGAATCCACTGGGGAACGGTTTATCCTACGAGGATTTCCCGTTCCCTGTGTTCGCTCTGAAGGATGAGAACCAGACCCAGATCATCCGGAGGGTGAGGTCCGCCTCAGTGTGTGTGGGTGGAGGCTGCCAGCGGCTGTCTCACTCTCTGTCTGTATCTCTGCAGTGCTACGAGGATCACAACCAGCAGGTGAACGGCAGTGCTCCGCGGTTCCCCCTGTGTGCCATGCAGCTGTTCTCCCACATGCACGCGGTGGTGGACACGGTGACCTGCATGAGGAGGTCTGACCTGCAGAACCAGTTCAGCATCAACCCAGGTGCTCAGACTTAGGGTCTCCAAAGGAGGATCTCCCGCGATCCCGCTGTCGTCTGTAACAATCGCTCTCTGTGTTTCTCCGCCAGTGGAGCTGTGTGACCCCCTGAGCGACTATAACGTCTGGACCTCCACTCAGGCGCTCAATAACAGCGCTAAAGGACACGCCAAGAACCAGAGCGTCATCATCGCTGCCGCCAGGGTGAGCCGTGGGGAGCAGCGCCCTCTGCTGACCCCCGCTTTAGCAGTTATATCAAAGTTATCTGTGAGCGAAGCTTGTTCACAGTATGCAGATTAGAGGGTGTGGCTAATCAGATTTTACTCTGGGTTTGGCATTCTAGACTTTTGACTTTTCTATAGCACAGATATAATCATGTTTTCTCTGCTCGCAGCTGGACGGCCGCTCGTTCTTCTGGGAGGAGGCTCCGGCAGCGGAAGGTACCGTGTCGGGGTTCATCGCTCTATTGGCCGCTGTTCAGGCGCTGCGTGCTGTCACTCGGGAAGCTCCGCCCCGTCGCAACATCCTCTTTACCTTCTTCCAAGGGGTGAGTGATGTGCGAGCTGCTGGAGTGGCGCCGCTCTGAGCCGTGTGTGACGTGCTGTGTGTTCGTCCGCTGCGCAGGAAGCCTTCGACTACATCGGCAGCTCCAGGATGGTGTTCGACATGGAGCAGAAGAAGTTTGCGATCGACATGGACAACGTGCACGGCGTGCTGGAGATCGGGCAGGTGCGCTCGGAGGAGCTCTTGCTTCATCCCAACTCCTGCTGCCTGTCTCTGCTCAGCTGTCGGCCTCTCTGTCTGTCTGTCTGTAGGTGGGGCTGCGGGGAGGCGATCTCTGGATTCACTCGGATCCGGTTTCCCGACAGAACAGCAGCATCGGGGACAAGGTCAGGGAGGAGCCTCCATTCATGAACGCAGTCTCGGTTTCAGCGTCCAAACCCTGTTTCCTGCTCAGAGGTGGAGCAGATTGATCTAGATTCTTGCTCAACCCTCAGGTGAACACCACGGTCCAGGAGCTCATCTCTATCTCCAAGGGGCTGAACGTGAGCTTGAAGGAGCCCCAGGTCTCTCAGCCTCTTCCTCCGTCCTCCTTCCAGCGCTTCCTCCGGTCCCGCCCCATTCCAGGAGTCGTCCTGACCGATCACGAGACGCACTTCAACAACAGGTCTGTGACATCATTGGAGCGCGTTCAGTCTGGCTCCACCCATTCTCAAAGTGAAAGGGAGGAGTCTGTTTACTCAGTTGTTACTATCCATACAAGCCACACCCCAATTGATTGCTCCCCCCACTCTAATTAATATGTAAATGAACCACACTGTTAGTTATCCATCAACTCCTCCCACTTGTGAAGATTCAGGCTAGCCACACCCACTAACTATCTCTATGCGACCAGCCCCCTCATCAAAATTCGTGTTAGCTACACCCCTCCATGCATACCAGTGGAGCCTTTTCTAATTAATTAGCCACGCCCCCTCTTTTTGATAAAGTCACTTCTTCTCCACGCTTGCTTTCTCTCATTTTGTGTTTCTGTCTGAAAATGTGACGGCGGGGCGGAGCAGATATTACGAGAGCATGTACGATGACGCTGAGAACCTGAATGTGACGTATCCTCCCAACCTGACTCCAGAGGAGCAGCTGGTGCATGTGACCGCGGCCGCAGAGGTAACTTCGACCAACCAGAGCATCATTGGGTCTCTATGATCCGGTGCGGAACAATCTGTTTCGTCCAATCAGACGCTGCTTCTGCTGATATGCTAATGAGCTTCCACCAGAGGGAGTTGTTTTTTATTGTTCCGTTCTTTTCTCAGTCTCTCGCTGCTGTGGGCACGCTGGTCGCTCGCTCGCTCTACTTGCAGGCCGATGGAGATATGAGCCGGCTGCAGGAGATCCGCGCCGACACCACCACCGTGAGTCCGTGAGGTCACATGCAGGCACACACTCACACAACCATGTGCTAGATCTCTGGGGGAGCGTTCTGGAACACCTCGACCCCTGCCACTAATCAATAATTAGTCCCCCCCCCCCTCCATCAGATTCGACTGTACGAGAGAGAGCCTTTACCATAACCCTGCCCCTTTTTATTAATCCGCACCTCCACCCTTACGAAGAGTGGAATTAATATTTAGATCAGCCACGAGCCTCGTAGGGTTTCAGATGGAGAACCTACATTTCCTTGCCTTCAGGTTAGCCACGCCTCCCTGTAATGAATATTCGTATGAGCCTGTAAGGGGGGGGGAACCATCTCGTTTCGTTTGAGACCGTGTAAAGGAGCAGCAGCTGGTTCATCTCCTCCATCTGTGGCAGGTGGCTCAGCTGCTGTACGGTTTTCTGGTGGAGAAGAACAACAGCTGGTTCCGCTCTCTGCTTCCTCCTGACATCAGCAAGCCAGCGAGCAGCATTCTGGGTCAGTGTGTCCTCGAGCTCCTCTCACATCTCCGGCACGAGCTCCTCCTCTCACCTAAAGCTCTGTGACGGCTCTCCGTGTGCTCAGGTCCAGGTCCTCCTCAGTTCTACATCGGTTTGCGGCAGGAGGGCAGCAGCCGGATTCACCTCGTGACTCTGATCGTTCAGCACGTCCTGGCCAACATGACGGGCACCATCACTAACCTGACGGAGACCCAGTGCCGTAACCCTGGAGACGTGAGCACCGCGGACAGAGATGTGAGTCTGGTCCTCGGCAGTCTCTGACAAACGCAGAACCCTGTTCCAGACGCCTGACCGTGTTTCTCTCCTCAGTTCTACTCGTATTTCTGGGTGTCGGGAGCGTCCTCTCTCAACAGCAGCGAGTCGGCGAGCGGCTCCTGCGTCCGCGCTTCTGTACGTCTCAGCAAAGCTGTGTCTCCAGCCTTCGAAAAACACGAGTACGGGTCCAGAGACTTCTCCACGTGGACGGAGAGCCGCTGGAGCAAAATAGAAGCTCGAGTGTTCCTCCAGGCCAGCCCAGAGCTGCAGGTAATCCATCGGGGGCGGGGGGATCTCTCAATGAATCTCTTCTGTGAGTCTGTTTCTCTGTTGATTCACTCTGACTGAGTCGTTTAAAGGAGAGAATCATTTGGAGTTCATTCCTCGTTACCGGATCGTTTAAGATGTAGCTGATTCTGTGTCTCTGGCAGATGCTGACTCTGGGAGTGGGCGTGGCCGTGCTGATGTCATCACTATTGGTGACCTATTTCATCAGCTCAAAGGCAGAGCTTCTGTTTGGCTCCGCCCCCAGGGAAACGCCCACTACGACCTACTGAACACAACCACAAGCTGCAGACCACTGATGGACTGAAGGAGTGGATGGATGGATGGATGGATGGATGGATGGATGGATGGATGGGTGGATGAGTGCGAGCAGCGATGATGAAACTACTGAATCGTTTGTGAACGGAGGATTAAACAAACGTTCTGCTCCGGTCCAGAGCCGGTTTGAACCAGTCTCATGTGCTCTGAAACGAGCAGGACTTGCTGAAACCGGACAGTTCTGAACCGGTTCCGGTGCGTTACTGAGACTCTTCTTCGGATACAGGTGATTGTGACACAAAAACTGAAACGTCCTGGGTTCAGTCCGGATCGAGAGTGAACCCCGATCGTGAATGTAAATCAGTTCGGTTACCATGGCAACGGTTAAAGGATGTGGGAAGCTCTGCTACCGAGAGCGATCGAGACGACGGCTGCAGGAGCGAGATGTTTCTTCAGGACCCTGCGGAGTTCCTTCAGCTCTAATCATGTGATCGATGATGTCATTATTGCCTCCAGAATCAATAAACATGATTTTTCTTCACAGTAATTTAAACGATTGCTGTCCGTGTCGTTTATTCTCTTTTATTTTTATAAAACATGATCAAATAAAAACAGCACTGAGATGATCCCCAGCGATGGAGACTCTTGAAACTCCCTGAGACCGAGAGCGTGGATGCTCCTCTGGAGATCCTCAGATAACAGGAACCCTGTTCCTAACTCAGGTCTGAGTTTGTGGTTAAACCCGGGCTCCTGCTGAGGAGAACTCTTGCTAGTGATGGCTAGCAGGGAGCGCTGCAGATCCGCGAGGACCAGGAGAATCCTCAGCATCCGTGAGGCTCATTGATTAACGAGGACGAGTGTCAGGTTTGATTCCAGGCTCGTGGTGCTGCTGCTAGCTTTAGTTTGAGGAACACAAGAGCGCCTCTCAGGAGGAGGGGGAGGAGCGTGTGTTTAGTTTCCTTCCTCTCTGTCTCTCGGCTGAGCTCAGAGGAACATGGATCTTCATCCGATCACTCTGCTTCTCCTGCTCAACCTCGCTCCTGCAGGTAAGAACCTCCTTCAGTTTGATCCCTGTGATGGACTACTGTTCCTCTGAGGAGAGCTTGATCTTCTCTGGAGCGCTGAAGACGAACACGAAAGGTTTTTACGTTGAGGTCGAGTGCAGACGTAGATGTTTTATTGCTAGACGGTGAAAGCGGATCGTTCACAGAGGAACGTAGATGTTGCTGATGATCTCCTGCGCTTGTGTGCAGCCGCGGCGCAGCAGGAGCTCAGTGCGTGCTACATTCTGGACGGGATCCTGATCATCTACGGCCTGCTGCTGACGGTGCTCTACTGCAGGTTGAAGGTCAGCATCTCCTGAAGCTCCTCTGAGGGTTTAGCGGCAGTAGAGGTGGTCTCTGGAAAGCTCTGATCTTCATGATCCCTGACCAGGGAGTTCTTTAGGAGCAGCAGAGCTCTAAGCTCCTCATATCAGGTGTTTTCAAGAAGATTTCACCTCTGCAGAAGATCCAGAAAGTTCTTGATTGCTCCTCCACGGGCTCTTCACTGGCACAATCTCTCTCTCTCTCCTCCTCCTCCTCCTTGTTCTTCTAGTGATCGATCTGCCGTTAATTTGGGTTTCTCCTGTTCTCTGTTCCAGATGCACTCGTCCGCTCGGGGCCAGGTGAGGAACCCCCTCGTCTCTCTCCGTTCACATCCCTTTATTTCTTTTCTTCTGTTTATTTGTTCGTTGAACGGAAGTTATTTTTAGATCTCCTCTTAAAAACCTGTGGCTCTTGATGTTTTATTTCAGCGCTTTGTGACTCGAAAAGCTTTTATTCTGATTATTTATTCTATAAGTTTTGCGGAGGCTCAGGGAGGGGTTCAGAGAAGGAGGAAGAGGGATCTTTAGACTGACCACAGACTAGAATAGAGAGAAAGAGGAAGAGAAGGAGCTGTTGAGCAACGCTGACGTCTTTCCGATGAGCAAGAGTCCTCAGAAACATCTGCTCTTCACAGAAACCTGCTGGGCCTACTTTCCCTCTCCACTGCAAGATAAAACCACAGGACATTCAGGAAATAAAAGAGTTTAAAATGATTTAATCTGAACATGACTCACAGACTCGCCCTCCAGCAGGCCCCCTACCACCTACTCCTCAATATCACATAGCTCTGATTTCATCATCAAACTCCTGTGGGTTCCTCTCGTTTATTCTCTTCATCTGATCTCTTTTCCTCGTGATGTTCTTCTTCAGTGAAGCTTGACGATGGTTAAACCGAGTCTGTGTGTTTTCCAGGTGTGTGACGGGGGCGTCTATCAGGTAAAGCACCTCCAGCTCTGGTTCCATCACCACGTCAGATGCTGTCAGGGACTAGTTTATCTGGCGGAAGGATATGGTTCATCAGAGATCTCGTAGTTAACAATGGTGAGGTTCTGGAGATGTGTGTTCCTCACTCTGCTCTGTGTTTGTCCTTCAGAATCTGGAACGTCCCGATTCACAAATCTACAACACGCTCCACGGCATCCAGAAACCTCCCCTGGCTTGATCCAGAAGAGGATCAGGATTATTATCGAAATCACGTTTCTGTAGCATTTCTATCTGCATGAGTCAGATTGATATCACGTGGATTAAGCTTCTGCTGCTGTTTGAGAGCAGAACCATGGATCATGAAGCTCCTGATCACAATAAAAGGTGGAGATATTTCTGACGGGAACAGTGTTTGTTGTTTGTTTATTCTCTGGGTGGTGCTGCTAGAAGGTCTTTGGATGGGGTGTGAGCTGGGGGGTAGCACCGGAGGAGCCCTGTGAGCCTGGCCTGGTGTCCGGTGCTTCAGGAGAGCTGGAGCCTCTGCAGACCCGCGAGTTCTTCAGATCGGAGCGAGTGAATTCTTAGTCGCAGGTGAACCAACCAACCCTTGAAGAAATGTGAGGAATTCCTCCTGAACCGGTTCGTCCTGTTCCCATCAGCATCACAAAGAACCAAACAAATTCCACGCGCTTCACTTCCGCTGGAACACCCTCCAGAGGCTGCGGGAGCAGAAGAGACGAGGAGCTTCGGGCGGGTGGTAGGTGGGACAGTAGGTGATAATCCCCAGATGATTCACTAATGCCCTCCCGGTGCGCACTCCTCAATCCCATGATGCAGTGCGCCCAGTAGAAATCACAATCTCACACCTACTGTACTCACCTACTGCACGATAGCGATGGCAGGATCTGGAGTGAGCGGAAGTTCGCTCGGCTTTAGTTTAGAATCTAAAATATAACTTTTAAAATGTTTATTTGTGGCGATCTTCAATGACACAAAGCGCGTGGAATTAGAGAAGTGTAGGTGGAAAACTGAATTTATTTAAAGTAAAATCAAAGGTCCGCGGCTGGAGCCGTGCGTCAGGGCGTGGTGACGTCATCACGCACGCAGGTAGGTCTGTAGACGGCTCACCTGAAACCTGCAATCAGAGGTTCACGAGAGTCTGAGCAGGTTCTACTCGCGTTCCCTCAGGAGCCTGAAGTTTAGGCTGTTTTTGTAGCTCTAGAACACGGAGGAGATGTTTAGAGGAGAATAAAGATCACCATGAGGAGAAACCTTCTGAAGCTCAGCGCCGCCGTCCTCCGGCTCCTCGGTAAGAACAGCGACCTCCAAACATCCACCACGAGCTTTATTCCGCTTTCACGAAACTGTTCCTCCGGAGAGAACAATGAAGTTATTATGATAATTTAAAAATAATAATAATTAATAACATTATCATCAAGACAAAGAGCGACGAAAACTATTAAAAGATGGAGCTTTTATCACATTTTAACTTAATCACATTTTAACTGATGTCGCTTGCTATCTTACTAACCATTGTTATATTGAAATTATTTATTTAGCAAATTAAATATTAGCTATAATGTCATAGCATTATTTAGCATCATAATATGTATGTATATTATTGATAAAGTAATCAGTCATGGGATAAGTTCACAACTATTTGTTTCATTTCGTTTGAAACTCATAAATAATTTAGTATTTGTTTTAAAATTAGTACGAAGAAAGATAATAGTATTTGACAAGAGAGAGAGGGGGGGGGGGGTGTATGTGGTTGAGTCACATTCCTCCATCACAGCTCACTGCTTTAAATCCAGCAGCCCAGGAACGCAGAGAGCTCCACCAGGAGAGGGTTCTGGAGATCTGCTGCTCCTCGTTCTCCTGGCTAATATTGTCATGCTAATATAAAAGATTTGAAACCATTTCATTCATTTCCGACTGTAAAGAGCTCGACTGTGTTCTCGATCCGGAACACTTTGGTTTATTGTTGTGGCTTATGAGAAAACGCCATGAAACAAGGAGGAGAAGGATCTCATGTACTCCTCCATTCTCTCCAAACCTTTCTGAGGGAAACACAAAGGAAGAGATTGAGAAGAACGATGAAAACTGATAGTCAGAGAGAGAAGAGAGAGACAGAGAGAGAGAGAGAAGAGAGAGAGACAGAGAGAGAGAGAAGAGAGAGAGGGAGAGAGAGAGAGAGAAGAGAGAGAGAGAGAAGAGAGAAGAGAGAAGAGAGAGAGAAGAGAGAAGAGAGAGAGAAGAGAGAAGAGAGAGAGAGAGAGAGAGAGAGAGAGACCTTGCTTTTCTGGTTCTATTCTCAGCTGACAAACTCACACCTCCAGAGCGAACACAAACACTACACACACACACACCTCTGCTCACACTCGCTCAGCGTAAACACTCCCCCCCCCTCTCTCTCTCTCTGTGTGGGCTTTAGATTCATCCATCAACTGCTCCCTATTCCAGCTACTGGCAGCCTGAGTAGGTGCATTAGGTCCTTATCATGCATATCACAGTGTTTACACGGAAGTAACCTTCACTCCTCCTCCTCCTCCTCTGCGTGTGGATCGATCTCACAATCAGTGGAGTCACAGAGATCCTCCGCTCGAGCCCTGAGAACGACCTTGTGCGAGAGCGAGGGAGCAGGCGGATGGAGATAGTGGAGGTTCATGATTAACGTGCCGGGAGAGTTTTCAGGTTCTCACGCTGGGTTTCTACGCGTTCATCGACCCACGGCTGCTCTGCTCTGAGGCCGTGGACTCCTGATGATGATGGAGGCTCATAGTTTCCCCTCCTCTCTCTTTCTCCGAGCTCATTCTTTCCATTCTCTCTCTCTGTCCCGCAGTGAGTGTCTGTGGAGGTTTCGTGGAGTCGCCATCATCCCTAAGGTCATTTTCAGGAACGCAGACGCGTCTTCCCTGTCGCTTCCTGGTGGAGGGAGAGGAGACGGTGGTTCAGGTGACCTGGACCAGATTGAAACCAGGTGGAGAGAGAGAGCAGATCATCACAGGTCATTACACGGAGGGGCCCAAAGGTGCGGGTGAAACCCTGCAGAGATGCCTTCAGCCGTTCTTGTTATTCGTTAAAGCTCATCTTGTGTTCCTCCGGAACCGGATGCTCCCCCAGCTTCTTTTAGGTGTGGGTTCTCCTCCTCAAGCAGAGGAACATCTAACTCTCAGAGCTGTATTTGTCTCCAGCGTCTCCAGGTTTCCAGGAGCGCTTTCGCTTCGAGGGCTCGGAGGCGACGCTGGACTCGACTCTTCTGATCCGGGACACGCAGCGGGGGGATCAGGCGCTCTACACCTGCAGCGTCACCATCTTCCCCTCGGGAAACTTCCAGACGCAGCGCAGCCTCAGCGTCTGGAGTAAGAGAGCAGCAGACCCCGGTGATACCCCCCACCCCCACCCCCTGCAACTGCTCACACTACGCTGCTCTCTGTCTCCGCAGTGTTCCCCGTGTCCTCAGTGGAGCCGGCGCTCCTCGCTGAGGGGGATCCGCCGCGTTCGGTCGCCTCCTGCCGCTCGGTGGCGCACCCTCCGGCGAGTGTGTGGTGGGACACGCGGCTCCCAGGATACACTCACAACACGAGCGGCGCGGACGGCCAGGTGACGGCGGAGTTCCACACGCTCGCGCAGCCGGTGCGGAGCATGAACGGCGCCAGACTCGACTGCCTGGTGTCTCACCCGCTGTACGAGACGCCGCACCGTATCCCTCACACCCTCAGCGTCCGCTGTGAGTACCCTCGCGCTCCCCGCGCCTGGCTGCTGCTGCTCCGTTTGCTCATGGTACGTGTTTCAGTTCCTCCAGACGCTGAGGTCACCGGCTCCGGCCCCTGGCGCACTGGAAGCACTGGTTCCCACCTCAAATGTGTGGCTAACGGAAACCCTCCGGCGCAGAACTTCACCTGGAGCAGGTCTGAACTGCGTCTCTCTTCTGTCGCGCGATTGGTCCTCGGAACAAACAGACCCTTGTAGTTGCTTTGACCCGATGAGAGCTCTACACAGTTCTCTGAGGAGTTCTGGAGCTCAGCAGCACCTCCTCAGACTCGAGAGCGCATCTCTTGTTATCTTTGTCCCTGAGGAGACACTTAAAGATCTTAAATGGGCATAAAGTTCAGCTGCTGGAAGCTTCTAGCTCCGGTTCAGCAGCAGGAGCTTTGAGGAGAAAGTGGAGAACCCTGATGCACTCGAGGATTTCTCCTTACTTTACTTCTTCAGCAGCTTCTCCTCGTTCCCAACACCTTTACTCTGTTCATTTCAGGACGGACGGAGCTCTCCCGGAGGGGGCTCAGGCTCGGGGAGATTCTCTGCTCTTCACTCGTCCTCTGGAAGCAAGGGATGAAGGAGTGTACGTCTGTCAGGCGGAGAACGCTCTGGGGAGAACCTCAGCCATGTTCTCGCTGCAGCTCACACGTAAGCTCCATCACTCCGGTGACCGCTGGAGCCCAGAATAAAAAGAGGATGTTTGATGTCGAAACGAACCGCAGGGTGTCAGTGCTCCTCGTGACGCCGCTAGCAGCAGAAGTCTTCCTCTGCCACCTGCTGGAGACTCCGCTGCACTGCTGGTGTTGGACGATGAAACTGAAACACCTGAGATCAGCAACAGACTGTTTCACTTTCATTGTCCAGTTCTCTTTCTTTTTCTGCTGTTTCTCTGAGTAGCTTCTGCTTACTAAAATTTGGACATTGAAACTGAAACACCTGGTTTTACGGAGGTAAGGGTCTGTTATTATCTTTTTATCATTAGCAGAGGAACCCTCAGAGATCTTCTGCAGAGCTCCGAGTAACAACAATGATCACTGAGAGAAAACCAGTTCAGTGAACTAAACTGGGTGATTGGTTTGGACAGTGAAACTGAAACACCTGATGCTCTGTCTCCACATCGATGCTAGAAGCTGTCTCGATGATGCTCTGAAGCTCTTCGTGTTGTTCCTGTCGGGTTCTTCTCTCTAACTCATTGGTTTTCCGCAGAAGAGGGGTCCGAGTCCTCCTGGTCGTTCCTGGCTGGATCGGAGACGCTCCTGATGAGCATCGGAGCCTCCATCGCCACCGCCCTGGTGGTGTTCGTCATCTTCGCCGTCATCTACGTCAACTGTCACCTGCGCCGCAAGAACCGGAAGCTCAAGAGAGTGCTGAGCACCAGAACGTGAGGAGCAGAGCCCTGCACAGATGATTACGTGAGAAGAAGCATGAAAACAGGAAGCTGTGTTGTGTTTCAGGGAGGAGATGATCAGCCTCTCGAGACAGGTCTCCATGAGGAGACTCAACTCCATCACCTCCGACCCCAGGATACAGGTACTGCTCATCCGGCTCCGGCTGAGATGTTCCTCAGGCGCTAGGGAGGGCTGTTACCATTGAGCATGAGGTAGCAGGACCAGCGCCCAGGTTTACGTTCAGCTGGTTTTTTTGGAAAGGAAGTGGTGCTTTTAGACAGGAAGATGAGTCGATCACTTCCTTGGGGTGAAACGGTGAACTTCCTGTTAAGTGTTGAACAATATCTGAGGTAGATCTTCAAATATGATCAAGAACCAGAAGAGCCTGCTGAAAACTGATCAGCGGTGTGCTCACAGGAAGAGATGTGACCACAAACTGTTTGTAACTTTATCCTGATTGGTTCCTGGTGCTCCTGAATGTTTCAGACGGAGGAGAGCTCCCTGATGCATGCGGACAGCGTGATGAAGAACAGCGTCCTCTCTGTCCAGGTGAGATCCCGTTTCTGTTTTACCGTCAGCAGGCGCGCTGGAAATGAAAGCGCTGATGATGTGTGCCGCGGCAGGATCCGCACAGACTCGTCGAGGGGGACTACGACAGCCTCGGGCGACCCGCCATCTACTCCTCATTCCGAGCCAGCAGGAAGCTGAGGGAGCTGGAGGAGGAGAGGAACGAGCGCCGGAGACGAGTGGAGTCCTTCGTCCGATCCAGCAACATCTCTCTGGTGAGTGAGGGAAGAGTCAATCAAAGACTCAAAAAAATAAATGATTTAAAAGATAAACTGATTCAAATCAAAGTCTCTTGGAAATGAACCAAATAAAATACTTTTGTAAACCCTTTGAACCTGTTTAAACTTTATTAAATTCAGTGAATCAGTTCTGTTCTAAAATAAAAAAATAGATTCAGATAAAAACAACCTGAAATTAACTAAAACTGAACTCATTTATTCTTGATTCATGTGAACTGACTCAAATGAAGCGGCTCTGTTCATACGAGTCAGTTCTGATGTGTTCATTTGAACTGAACTGAATCGATTCAGTGCTTGAGATCTCACGAGCGTTCTTCTGGAAGCTTCCGTGTGTTCCTCTCTGAACCTGAAGGTGATCCGGGTCTTTGGTGCTTTCAGGATTCTGCTCTTCATCGCGAGCAGCTCTCCTCTCCTCGTCCTCCGTCGGTGAGCTTGGCGATGGCGGACGGATGGAAACGAGGATCACGGAGGGATATTCACCCTCAGGAGCCCCTGGAGAAACCTCCTCATCTGAACTCTCCCCAGATCTCTGAAGCTCTCTCCAGTTACTTCCAGTGCTCCGACGCCGCCCTGAACCCGAACGCGTCCCTCCCGGTCTCCTCACACAGACACATCGTCTGACCGGGGCTCTCAGTTGAGGAGACGAGGGAGACGCTTCAGCAGAGGACCTTGAGGGCATCTGAACGCCTCCAGCACCATCCTGGAGGAGCAGCTGCTGTGCACGAAATCATTGTAAAAAAACTTTATTTGTTTGATTTTCCTCAAACCTCCTGGTGTTCTCATGTTTTCTGTAAAGCTCCCCTCAGCTGAAGGTTCTCCAGGAGCACGGAGAAGACGTGTTTAATCGACACCTGGAGGTGAGCGCAGCTGAATTCAGCACATGGAATGGTTTGATTAAACGTGGAGAGGAGCCGTTGAGGAGCTTCAGCGGAGGTGCAGTGTTCTGCAGCAACCAGTCTCTCCATCCTCCCCTCGCTTGTGAAGAAGACTCTTGAGGCAGTAGTTCTCGTCTGCCTGGGGTTGATCCTCGTCATCTTCTCAGAGCAGATCTCCTGCGTGAACAGAGCTTCCAGATCAGCGGAGGCTTTCTCCTCAAACGCACGCAGGAGCAGGATGATGGAAGGATTAGTTTTTACACAGAGATCATCTGTGATGGAGATGTTCTTCTGAAGAGCTCCTGCTCGTCTTCACGAAGAAGAAACTCTGGACTGACTGATGAGGAAATAAATCCTGTAAATAAATGTATTTCATAATGATTCGCTTCTTCTCCGTGGTGCTCTTCTTTTCTGGACGCTTTGAGCTTTTTATTTTAATGGAAAAATCCAAATAAAAACAAACTTTAGCTGAAATTACAAATGTATTAAAAACTTAAAATTAATCACAAGAATGAAATGGAAATAAACATTAAGAAAGAGATTGATCCGCGGCAGAGATTCTCTCACGGGAGAAACTCAGCAGCTAACCTTTGCGTAATGAATCCACTGATTCTTAAGTAGAACACAATCTCTTGAAAGTTTGCATGTTTTCCTTGATTCGACAGAAATATTTACTATTTTTAAACAAATTATTATTTTTTTTAAATAAAAGATAACTTTAAACTAATCAGAAATACACCTGTGGTAAGCGAGGGGATGAAGTTGACGTGTGGAAGTCCTAATCAATGAAAAACGAAGATCTCCTGCTTCAGCTGATGGAAAGCTCCTCTGGCTGAGGAGAACATGACGCCTCCATACCCAGAACAGGGCTCCGGAGAGGTCACCTGCTCCTCCCTGAACATCTGACGTTGCAGGAATCCTGTGGAGAGTTTCAGGAAAGCGAGGCGCTGTGGAGGAACTCCCGGGAGAACCATCACTTGCTCATTTTCATTGATAAGGGGAGAAGGTCAAGGAGAAATCATCGCATGCTTTATTTTGATGTTTAAGACATCCCTCCCCTCAGTTTAGCATCTCAGAACTGGATTCTTCATGAAAAAAACTTCAAACTACACCATCATGGTTCAGTGAAGAACTTTTATTAAGCTGTGGAGTTCACCGGGGACCTCTGCTGTGGATCTTCTGGAGTTCACCGGGGACCTCTGCTGTGGATCTTCTGGAGTTCACCGGGGACCTCTGCTGTGGATCTTCTGGTGCGTTCGTAGGTTGCTCTGCTGAGAGAAGTGTCTGCCGCAGGTGGAGCAGCGGAAGGGTTTCTCTCCGGTGTGCATGCGCTGGTGGATCTGAAGGTGACTGGAGCGGTCGAAGCTCTTCCCGCAGAAGGAGCAGATGAACCACTTTTCATGAGCCGAATGGAGGAGCGGACTCTGGTGAGCAGCGCTGCTGATGGACGCCGGTGTCTTCTGCTGCAGGGACGTCACGGCCTTCACTTGCAGGACAGTAACGGGGGCCTGCACGAAGCCTGCCGGACTTCTGTCTGTCCATGACTCAAACCTGCTGCTGGTGGAAGATGTGAAGGAGCTGAGATCAGGCTGAAGGAGATGCTGGTCTGCTCCCGGAGTGTTCCTGCTGCTTTCAGAAACAAAGTGTTGAATATTAATGAACTCACAGGAGCTTGAGTCTGACTCTTCACAAGTCTGCGAGAAATGTTCCACTGATCGAGGAGCTGTTGTTTCATGAGGGGATCCTAGGGCTCTTGGGTTAGATGTTCCATGCATGTCTTCACGGATGCCATGGTCCAGAAGCTTTGCTCGTTTGACCACAGAGGGAAAGAAGGACCTAAGGAGTGATGCTTCAGAACTGGAGTCTGACTTTGCTTGACCTTCTGGAGGGTCGGAGCTCTGATCACACACCTCGAGGTTTGTGATTTCAGATTTGAAGCTGATGTTCACAGCAGACACAAACGAGTTTACATCTGATTCTGTAGCCACCAGTAAACCAGGATGGAGTCCATGCTCAGCTATTGTGCTTTCAGAAGAACTACTGTGTTTGGAGGAGGTTTTCCCCATCAGATCTTCTCCAGCTTCCATCAAGCTTCTTTGCTGTAGCCCCTCATGTTGGGTCTCCAACTCCTCATCTCCTCTGGTTTCCAGCTCCATGTGGAGTGTGCCATGGGTTTCAGGCGAACTGTTCTCACCCGAGCTCGAAGGGTTTGGTTCAGGATCTTCATCTGGTTTTCGTTTCAGATGGATCTCAACAGCAGATGTATGGCCCGGATGTCCTGGAGATATACCACACAACATAAACTACTGACAGAACAAATTATTTTAAAGTTTCCAATCACTTTAGCTCGAAAATATTAAACTAGCATAAACAATGTTTTAATCATTCCGATTGAAAAGTTAAATAAAAATAAGAAAAAGAATGTCTCACCGGTCCTTCGCCGCCAGCGGTGCTCGGCACCCGTCTCTGCGGGCCTCGAGCACCTCTGGCTCGGCGGGAGTCTGCGCGGTGTCCCGCTAACCCTCGAGAGCTGGAGCTTCAGCGCCTCCGCATGCAAACGGAGAATCTCGGAAACCGCGGAGTCAATAACCGCCTTCAGCTTGAGCTCAAACACAGACATGTTTCGCCTTTATTTAACGCAAAATAAATAGAAAACATTTAAACCGTCGCCCAGCCCGGAAGTGATCAACGACAGAAGAAAACCACTTCCGGTTGTGGTAGCGACTTTACCGTAAATTCACGCAGAGAAACCCGTTTCTATATAATATTTTTACTCTTTTTTTTTTTTAAAGATTTGCAATTTATTCTCTTCACAATTATTCCTTTCTTGTGGAATTTCCTGAAAATTCTTCCTGAATACCACAAAAAACCTCAAGCGATACCTTTACAAATCTTTGTGGAAGCAGCAAAGAGCATTATACACAGGATTCTGTTTATAACATAAAAACAATTTATACAGAACAATTGCAAAACCTCTTTTATGGAATGCATTCTTTATGTGGTTTATTCAACATGTACAAACTGTTTGATGAGCATAATATTAATAATAATAATAATAAATATAATAATAATAATAATAATAAATATAATAATAATAATAATAATCACGAGTCTGCTATTAAACGCTTCAGCTTGAGTACGGTTGTCCATTAGATGCAGTACTCCATGCGGCGCTGCAGGCTGAGATCACACCAGCGCATGCTTCGTTTCTTTCTGGGCGAGCTATCGCTTTAAACCAGCCGAGATCAGCACCAAAGGAACAGCTCGCCCAGAAACAAACTCCCACTGAACCTCGCCCTCAGGCTCACAGGGGTGACTCCAGAGGTGCATCCTTGAGGTTGCTGCACCGCTGGAGGCACGCGGACGCTGCACTATGGTTCTTCTGGAGTTAGCTTAGAGAGCTTTAGGTCGATCTCAAACATCTTCAGATGTTCGACCACAGGCTGGGGCGGATGGACCGCAGGAGGAGCGCTCATGGGAGTCAAACCAAATGCTTCACACAATTCTCCGGTCTTAGATCACATCAGCGGTGAGACGGTTGTCCGGTACGGCCGAGTCACACTGGAGCTTTAGATGAAGGTTCTCCTGTCCTTTATCTTCAGGACCCCGTGGCGTCTCTGCTGAACACAAAGGAAGACATCGTGAAGAAGCAGGAGACCTCTTCCTTTGTGTTCAGCAGCAGACGATGCCGGCGGCCGGAGCGTTAGGTGCTCCCGTACACGCCCGGGTCCTCCGCGTGCATGCGCTGATGTGAGGTGAGTTTGGAGCGCTGCGTGAAGCGTTTCCCACACTGGCTGCACTGGTGCGGCTTCTCCCCGCTGTGCACCACCGCGTGCCTCACCAGGTTGCAGTGTTTGGTGAAGCGGCGGCCGCACAGGCTGCAGCTGAAGGGTCTCTCTCCGGTGTGTCGCCTCATGTGTTCGCTCAGCTGCGCGGTGCGGTGGAAGCTCTTCTCGCAGAACGAGCAGCCGTAGCGCTTCTCTGCACTAGCATTGTAGCGCCAGCGAGCACGGTTATCGTTAGAGGCCGGAGGATGCCACGCCGGCTGCAAATACAACCAGGTCACAATATGGACATGCTTCACGAGCGTCTGATGCTAGCAGAACCCACCTGATCGGCTGCGGCGGCCCAACCATCCTCGCCGCTCTCCGTCCTTCTGTCGGGATGCCGTACACCGACGCCAGCCGTGTTTGGTGCTTGAGGAGCGACACACGCCAGAGTGATCCCCAGCTGCGGATCAGAGTCTGTCAGCGGGACGGACGCACACCGCTGCTGATGGAACCCACTGTTCTCCTCCTCCTCTGCTTTAACCAGAACCTCCAGGCAGTCCTCGTCAGCCTTCAGAGGCTCAGGGAAGAGCTGCGTCTGAACGAAGCAAGCGTTTGTGTTCTGTGGGGCATCGAGGACGGGTGTCTGAGGCAGCGCCTCGCCATGAGGGTGAAGCAGTACACCGTTTCCTGTTTGCAAAGTTCAAACTTGATCAGAGGGAAACATTTTAAAGAGCTGGAAATAATCGCGTCGTATCTCATCCAAACTACCGCCACCAGACGACACCAACAACTGGTGTACACCAACCAGGGATTCTGGGTTGGTTCATATAACCAAAGGGTTTCTGACACCCCCCCCCCCCATAGCAACCAGACTAGTTAACATAGCAACCAAACTGGAATATCTCATGGAGATGTGATGTTTACCCTGTGCTTCTGTTTCCTGCACCTCGTGCTTGATCTCCGGAGCTCTGAGCGACTCCTCCCCCGAGCAGAGAGGCTACCAACAGTCACGAGGAACACAGAGAAACCAGAAGGTTAGGCAGAGGTAAAAAATCAGGAAAGTGTGTTTCCCAGGCGCCTGTGTTTGTGTGAGTGCTGAGATATGAATGTTCTGCTCATCCGTCACCTGCTGGAGGCTCAGAGTCTGATCTGGGATCAGTTCCTGGTCTCTGAGAGGAGCAGAAAAGCGATCGGCACACGTCGTCCACACTGAAACACAACACACACAGCTCTTAAAACTCAACCTCAATGTTCTGGGAGCGTCCCAGCAGAACCCGGAGCACCATGCGTATCTCGAGAAGCACTGCCAGGATCTCCAGCAATACGAACCACTGGAACACCTGCAGATGATTCAAACGATAGCTGGAGGCCACACTGAAACCTTCTAAAAGGGTTCTCCTCTCTGCTCAAGCTGAACTAACCGTTTGCACCAGACACTTCGAGTTTTATCCATTATTTTATTAATCTGTCTGCGTCTCCATCATCCGCCCGAGCCTTTGTCTAAAACGTTTAAGACCTCTCTCCTGGGGCTGTTTCAGGGAAGAAATCTGTGATGTTAGCAAGCTTAGATTTAGCACCAACAGAAGAAATCTGAAAGGATTAAATAATTGATCTCAGGGAGACAGGGATGAAATGATGGGAGCAGCTCCAGGAGGCGGAGCACGGCTGGCACCTGAACACAGCAGCATGGGACCTCCTGGTGGCTAGAAGCATGATGAGAAATAATGCTCTTATCAGAGTGATTGATTGCACGCTGTGACCTCTGACCTCTCCTCCGGCCGCGGGCCGCTCCCCGAGCGCGCTTTAGCTCGCAGTCCATCATGAGGCACTTCCGCTTGAGCGCATCGATGTCCTTCCGGCTGCGGCCGAGCTCGAGCTTTAGGCCGGCGCAGCTCTCCTCCACCCGCCGCTGGATCTCCGCCGCCGCAGCGCAGGCCACGAGCTCCATCATCGCCATGAGCTGCGCCTGGAAGCTCTCCTGAGCCATTGCGCTCCTGAGAGAGGACCAAAGTCTGCAGTAATCGCGATGAAATGCCGAACACGAGCAGAGTCTCAGTTCGGGCCACAGTGAACTAACGTTATCGCTTTATCGATGGCACAAAAGAACATCGATTTTTGAAATATTTCGTGTTTTTACGATGATGAGGTTCATCGGGGAGTTGTTGACCCAACCGGCGGCTTTCTGCTGTGTCACGTGAGCCGGAATGAGCGCGGTTGCCAAATCTTTACAAAATAAACCTCTGTATAATTCATCCTGACAAGAGAAAAGCTGTTTCCCAACCGAGCTTCAGCTGATGATAACAATTTAATAAAGAGTGAATTATAAAAAGCAGGTTAGACCAATCAAACGGATTCAAAGCAAAGGTACACATCAGCTGATTTACAAAATCAACATGTTAAAAAATAATTTAGAGGAGAAATATCTTTAAAGTTCAATATATCAAATAGGAATAAAAGATAAAATGGATTCATTGTTTACAAAAACAAACTTAGTTAGAATTGCTCGGTTACCATTTCTTAGCCCTTCAGACTGAAACTTGCTCATGTGACTTGAGCAAATCTGATGGAGCTCACATCCAGGAGATGGGTACAGGAGAGCAGAGAGAACATTGCTCTCCAAACACTCTCCTGATCCAGGGATTCACGGCTGAGGAGTTCATCTGTGGTTGATCGGTTTACAGAAGCTCTAGCTGCTCCACTTCAGGTTTCAGTGTTTACAGATCCCAAAGTGGATCGCCATCTACTTTGGAGAAATGACATACCAGGAACAGGAAGTGCAAGATGGGAAAAGGCATAAAAGTAAATAAAAACTAAAGAACGGATGTACAGATGAAAGTGGAATGCAATAATTGGAAGACAGGAAAATAAAAGCACCGGACAAGAAATGAAAGGAGTGGAAAAGACAAGAGAGGAATTGGAAGAGAGAAGGACAAGACAGGAAATAAAAGGAGGACAAAGATCAAGACAGGAAAAGAAAAGAGAGGGAACAACTTTAAAGAAAAATAAATGGAAGATGGGGGGATGACAAGGCAGAAGAGGGCAGGAAAGTGAAATAATGAATAGGACCAGACTAGAAATGACATGGATCGGTAAAGTAAACATGGAAAGTAAGGGAGAGGACCACAAAGGAAATTAAAGGAATGGGAAGGATGCAACAGAAAGAGCAGGAAAGTGAAGGAAGGGAATGGAAAAGAATGTCTTCCAATAAAGATTACTGTGGGGGTCTTTTTCCCTTTATTTTCAACACACAGGAAGAGAAGCGATAGAAAGAGGTGGAAGGAATGACAGTTGGATTCAAATATGTGTCTGGCACATGGTCCGCTACACCACGGGCCAAACGGAACAGAGTTCAAAGGAACAGACAAGACGGGATATGAGAGGAAAGGGAAAGAATGTAGAAGGATAAGACAGGAAGGGGAGAGCAAGAGACAAAAGAGGATAGAAGAGGAAAGGACAAGATGAGGGAGTGAACGGACAGGGAAGGGCAAGAGCAGGAAAGGGGAAAAACAAGAAGGACAGGAAGGGACAGGACAAGGCAGGAAGTGAGAGGAAAGGAAGGAGAAGGACGGGAACGGAAAGCAAAGGACAAGGAAGGGGCTCCGAGCAGGAAGCAGGAGAACAGTTGGGATTCTGTCGGAATCAGAGGTTGAACGTCTCGAGACGTCTTGTTCTGAAGCAGCAGAAGCAACAGGCCGGAGGAGGAGAAGAGCCGAAGATGAAGATCTCAGTGTTGGTGAGCAAACCTCACATGAGCGCTGGAGATGCAGAGGAGGACGCTGATCAGAAACAGAGAATAAAGCAACCGAGCGACTCAGGAAGTCAGCGAGGGAAGTTTGGTGGTTTCTTGCGTCACACTGACTTTACTGTGCAGCAGGAGCCGGCGGAGAGAGAAAGGTAAGAAGCTGAGGCTCTCTTTATCGAAGTCGGCTTCATCTGCCGGAGATTGAGTTTGGTGATCGCGTGGAAGTGATATTTCCCGACTCAAACACGGTAAGAGTAACACTTTATTGAAGAACTAGAGGCTGAACTGCTCCTGGGCCTCAGATGTGATGAGGCGTTTCCGTCGAAGCTCAGCGACAAGAACAAACATTTCAAGCGAAGCCTCGAACTCAGAAAGAGAATGATTTACACGAGTCGATCTTCTTCAGCGTTCCTTTGTGTTAATGTTAACAGAGAGCAACAAATTCTGAAGGTGTGGCTTTAACGAGAGATCGCTCTGAAAAAGAAGAGGAAGTGCTTTCAGTGGTTTACACACGAGGAAACATGAGCTGCCCCTCTGCAGATCATTTCATTTCCTTTATTTAATTCTGTGTAATTCTGATTTATATGACTCCAGATCAAACACAAACACTGTTATATCGGTGTAGAGCGGGAGGTTTGGACGGTGAAACTGAAACACTGTTCAGTGAGAGCTGGAGGTTTGGACGGAGAAACTGAAACACTGTTCTGTGTAGAGCGAGAGGTTTGGACGGTGAAACTGAAACACTGTTCAGTGTAGAGCAGGAGGTTTGGACGGAGAAACTGAAATACTGGTGTAGAGCTGGAGGTTTGGACGGTGAAACTGAAACACTGGTGTAGAGCTGGATGTTTGGACGGTGAAACTGAAACACTGTTCAGTGTAGAGCAGGAGGTTTGGACGGAGAAACTGAAACACTGTTCTGTGTAGAGCTGGAGGTTTGGACGGTGAAACTGAAATACTGTTCAGTGTAGAGCAGGAGGTTTGGACGGAGAAACTGAAATACTGGTGTAGAGCTGGATGTTTGGACGGTGAAACTGAAACACTGTTCAGTGTAGAGCAGGAGGTTTGGACGGAGAAACTGAAATACTGGTGTAGAGTGGGAGGTTCGGACGGAGAAACTGAAACACTGGTGTAGAGCTGGATGTTTGGACGGTGAAACTGAAACACTGTTCAGTGTAGAGCAGGAGGTTTGGACGGTGAAACTGAAACACTGGGGTAGAGCGGGAGGTTTGGACGGTGAAACTGAAACACTGTTCAGTGTAGAGCTGGAGGTTTGGACAGTGAAACTGAAACACTGGTGTAGAGTGGGAGGTTTGGACGGTGAAACTGAAACACTGGTGTAGAGCGAGCTGGAGGTTTGGACGGTGAAACTGAAACACTGTTCAGCGTAGAGCTGGAGGTTTGGACGGTGAAACTGAAACACTGTTCAGTGTAGAGCTGGAGGTTTGGACGGTGAAACTGAAACACTGTTCAGTGTAGAGCAGGAGGTTTGGACGGTGAAACTGAAACACTGGGGTAGAGCGGGAGGTTTGGACGGTGAAACTGAAACACTGTTCAGTGTAGAGCTGGAGGTTTGGACAGTGAAACTGAAACACTGTTTGGTGTAGAGCTGGAGGTTTGGACGGTGAAACTGAAACACTGTTCAGTGTAGAGCAGGAGGTTTGGACGGTGAAACTGAAACACTGGGGTAGAGCGGGAGGTTTGGACGGTGAAACTGAAACACTGTTCAGTGTAGAGCTGGAGGTTTGGACAGTGAAACTGAAACACTGGTGTAGAGTGGGAGGTTTGGACGGTGAAACTGAAACACTGGTGTAGAGCGGGAGGTTTGGACGGTGAAACTGAAACACTGTTCAGAGCCGGAGGTATCACCTACCATTAGATGGTGCATGAACTTACCTACTGTACCTAGCGTTTGTTTCTTGCCTCTCACACAGATCTGTCGGTTACACCTGAAGCCTCAAACCTTGTCTCTGAAGATGTTCCTGGATCAGTCGTGAGGTGAAGCAGCAATGGCAGCATGAGGAGTGCACTGTAAGGAGTTTTCGAATGTGAAGCGAGGAGCGACAGGATGAGGAGAGGCCGCAGGAAGCCGGGGCTTCGGGAGAAGGTTTTCGGCTGTGATCTGATGGAGCACCTGAGCTCCAGCGCTCAGGACGGTGAGGCCGGCTCTGCTGCGGGAGATCTCCTTGACTCGTGAGAGCGGTGCGTCTGAACCGAGCCGTGTTTCTGTGTGTGAGAAGTTCCTCAGGTTCTGCGGATCTGCAGCGAGTTCATCGAGAAGCACGGCGTCGTCGACGGCATCTACAGGCTCTCAGGAGTCTCCTCCAACACTCACAGACTCAGGTGAGGCTCACAGCTTCGCTCCTGACGAAGCGAACGGCCGACCGTGATGTGTGTGTGTGTGTGCGTGTGTGTGTGTGTGCGTGTGTGTGTGTGTGTGTGCAGGAGTGAGTTCGACAGCGAGGCGACTCCGGATCTTCAGAAGGAGGTGTATCTGCAGGACATCCACTGCGTCAGTTCTCTGTGTAAAGCGTACTTCAGAGAGCTCCCAAACCCGCTGCTCACCTACCAGCTCTACGACCGCTTCGCCGTGAGCCTCTCTCTCTCTCTCTCTCTCTCTCTCAGACCCCGCCCTCTCTCCACCCCTCGGTGTTCTTGTGATGTTTCAGGAGGCAGTGGCCGTGCATCTGGAGGACGAGCGGCTGCTGAAGATACGAGAGGTGCTGAAGGATCTCCCCGCTCCTCACTACAGGTGCCACCTAAACCTCCCTGTGCCTCCTAACCTCCCGCTGCGGAGCTCTAGTCACAGCCTCATGATTACTCTGCAGGACCCTGGAGTTTCTGATGCATCATCTGGTGAAGATGTCTACGTTTGCGTCCCAGACCAACATGCACTCGAGAAACCTGGCCATCGTCTGGGCCCCCAACCTCCTGAGGTGAGCGCCCGCGAGAGAAGGAGAGAGAGGGAGCGGGAGGAGAGAGAGATCATGTGTTTCTGTGCAGATCAAAGGATATTGAGGCGTCTGGGTTCAACGGCACGGCCGCATTCATGGAGGTTCGGGTGCAGTCGATCGTGGTGGAGTTCATCCTCACACACGTCCCTCAGCTCTTCCTCCACACGGGTGATTAGCTTCAGCCAAATAATAAAATACTAAATCTTTGAAATATGTTTGAAAGTAAAGTGCTGAACTGTGTTTAGAGTAAATCAATGTAGAACACAAACGACGCTGAAACCAAAATAAACCGTAGTTTTAAAGAATAGATCGGAAAATGAGATTAAAAATAAAGAAAATCTAAGACGGAATGAAATCGTTATTTGATGAAGCTCCGTTTTACTCCGCCACAGATTCGGGAGCCTCTGCGGAGCGCAGGAAGTCCCTCCCATCTCCATCTCTGCTGGCGGGGCAGGAGGAACCGCTCCTCAAACATCTCCCTCTGCAGCGCTCCGGGAACCTGAGTCCCGGGGACGGGCCGCTGCCCATGAGACCCTACCACGCCATCATCGACGGCACCGACAGGTGAGCCGGCTTCCTCCATCCGCTGCACTCGTTCGCCGCTCCCTCTCTTCCGGAGCGCTTCGGTGATGCGCTGCTCTGTTGCTCCTCAGGAGGAAGGGCTCTCTCAAAGGCAGGAAGTGGAGGTCGATCTTCAATCTGGGCGGGAGACTCCATGATCCTCGAAAGAAGAACAAGTTCTGCCCCAAAGGTCGAGCAAACCCCCTCCACCCCCCACACCTCCCCGGCTACGGCTAACGCTGTGTTCTCTCTTCTTTCGCTCAGAGACAGAGAAGACGAGTCTGAGACCGGCCAAGAGCATGGACTCTCTGAGCTGCGGAGCGTTCGCTCTGGAAGGTAGCCCCCAAACCCCGGCTCCAGCCACAGAAGCTCCACCTTCTTTTGATCACACGGAGCTTTTATTTCACTTTTCTGCCGCTTCACGTTAAGGGAACGTTTACATCGGTTTCTCATCTGAATCTCATTATTTCTCATTTCCTTCTCTCAGACTCGAAGCTTCCTCCAGCTGCTCCAGCTTTCATCGCTGCCGGACTCCCTGAGGCTTCGGCGGGCGTGGCTTTGGTCGGAGGGGGCGTGTCCAGCAGCTATGCTGTAACATACAGGAGGATGGGCGGGGCTCAGGTCAGCATGGTGACTGCAGGGACTCCAGGCTCCTATAAGAGTCTAGAACCAGTAGGCGGAGCTGAAGGGGCTGAGGGTGGAGCCAAATCTCCCATAGTGACGAGCAGGGCGGAGCGCCGAGCTGGGATCCATATCTCTGGACCTTTTTCAGTGACCGTCCCTCTTCACATCACGTCCGGACTGGCTCTCGGGGTTCTCCACGGAGGCTTGAACGAAAGGGAGGACGAGGAGCTGAGGACTCCGGACGGAGAGCTGCAGACCAACCTCTCTGTGGAAGATCTAGAAGATGCAAAGAAAGACGAGGAGGATGAACACAGGGGTAATGTCTGGAACATTTGTAATGTAGATATCTGTGAACGTATGTCTACGCTGATGTTCAGATCCACGCTGGTGTGAGACCAGGAGCAAGGTCCGGTCTGGAGGAGGACCACACACTGCTCCCCATGAGTTCCAATGGTAGCGTACGATGAGACGTCATCAATTCTTTATTTTTCTCTCACTCAGAGACGTGTGGAGCAGCTCCCGGTTTGATCTTCTGTGATCAGACGAACGCTCCGGAGCCGGATCTGCATTTCGAGGATCTACAGGAGGCGTTCAGCTTCCTGGATTCCATGGAGGGATCCACAGCACAGGTCTGGTATCTCTGGGCTGATCCTTCCTTTATGAACTTGAGATAAAAGTGTTCCTTCACTGATGAAACAATAGAGCCGAGATGTTCCGATCACAGCAGAATATTTCCATGTTTTCTCGCTGATGATTGAGTATCTGGAGTTCTGGTGAATGGTTTGGTGGAGAGGGTTGTGGTTTGGAGTTGTTCTTCAGGAGCTTGGCTCCAGTGAACCATTTCAAGCTCCCAACTTTGAGGAACAGTGTGGGGATGACCACTTCCTTTGTGGGGAGCTTGTGGCAGAACCCGGGTATCATCAGCTCGAGACAGAAGATTTATTTTGAGAACTTCATTATTAATTCATCTGATGAAGCCGACCCAGCACCTCCTAATTCTTCCTCCTGTCTCTCTTCCTCTGTGTGTCAGGCTGAGTTTTCAGTCGAGGCTCCGTGTTTTGAAGAAGAGGAAGATGAAGAAGACCATAAAGAGCTGATCCACACAAACATCTGTGAAAAACCCAAAACCAGCAGCACTTCATTCACACTTCCTGGAAAATCCCACAGCTTGCCTTATAAGTCCCGCCCCTTCCTGCCATTATTCCTCTCGGCATCCTCCGAGGACGACTACAGTCCAGCCGAGGATGAAGTGGAGGAGTCTGATGGAGGCTCAGAGTATGAAGACATGTTTTGTAAAAGCCTTCCGTCCACTCAGGACTTCCAAGGTCTCTCGTGGGCGGAGCCCGTTGATATGATTGACAGCTGCATTGACCAATCAGAAGTTCAAATTACGCCTCCAAAAGAAAATGCGCAGTTGAACACCATCCACCAATCAGAAGATGGAGTTTGTGAGGCTTCTCTGAGAGACGACAGGAAATGGTTTTTAATGAAAGATGAGAAGAACGAAGAGAGCGGCTCGTTTCTGCTGGAGATGGACGAGAAGATTCTGAAGTAAGCAGCTCGTAGTTCTTCAGCTTTTCCCCATGAGTCACAGATTCCAATTTGGATTTGTTGGGTTCTTCGATTGATTGATTGATTGATTGATTGATTTATTGATTGATTGATTGATTGATTGATTGATTGATTGATTGATTGATTGGATGAACTAGCTGACGACACTGATCTTCTCTCTGTCGATGTTAATTCTAAATAAACCTGTTGTTGCTCTTGATTGTGTCAGAAAAGAGGAGGAGGCCGAGCTTGAAGCCAGTGAAGAAGACACATACTTTGGAGCGGATTCAGAACCTTCATCTCCAAATCTGATCCAAAGTGAGATCAAGAACATCAGCGACGATGAAGAACAAACTGACGTCAGACTTGTTTCTGAAGAGCAAACACGTGTTAGGACAAATAGAGAGGATGAGGATGAAGAGGAAGAAGGCATCTACTCGAATCTAAAGGAAGAGGAAGACACCAGACTGAGGGAGGAACTAGAGGAGAACACGGGAGAAAGTGAGGAAGAGTCAGATCTAGAAAGTGAAGATTTGAATCTGAAAGAAAGAGAAGTTGATGGAGATGGAAACACGGCTGTAGATGAAAATAGTGGAGAGTTGAGACGAAAACAAAAGTGGGAAGAAAATGTGAAGGAAAATGAAGCGGAAGGAAGAGATGATTCAGAGCAGGAAAGAGATGAAGATACGAAGGAAGCATGGGGAAATGAACCGGAAAGAGATGGTGAGTTAGAGGAAAATCAAGGAGCAGCAGATGCAGAGAGAGAAGAAGAGGTGGAAGGAAGGAAAGAAGAAAACGACGAGGACAAAGCTGAAAGAGAAGAAGTGTTTGCTGAAAATATGGAGGGAAAAGATGATCAAGAAGAACAGGATCAGGAAAAGAGAACAGAGCAAAGTATAGAGGAAGATCCAATAGGTGAACAGCCAAAAGAAAGAGATGAGGAGGGGAAGGAGCAGGAGAAAGAAGAGGAGAAAGATTCTAATGAAGAAGAAGAAAGAAGAGAAGTGGCATTAAACGTGGAACGAGAAAGCAACAAGATAATGTCGAAAACTCTTCCCGTCGTTCCTCCCAAACCACAGATCTCCAAACTCACCGCTCTTCATCTGAGGAACCGCCTCGAGAAGAGGCTCTCGCAGATCACTGACGACGAGCTGGAGGAAAAACAGCTGGATGAAACCGAAGAGAAGAACGAAAACCACAGAGAAGAAAAGAACAAAACACCGGTTGAATGTGAAAGGGACAAAAACAAAGCAGAGGAGGAAAAGAATCTGATGGACAGCAGAAGAGAAGACGACAAAACTGAGACAGAAGCTCAGAGAGAAAGACTGGGAGCCCTGGAGAGAAAGAACAGTCAGAACGAGAACGTGACGGAGAGCAAGAAAGAGTCTGAGGGAAAGAAAGATGGAGACAAGAGGAGGAGCGGAGTGAGTCTGTGTTTCGACGAAGCAGTGGCTCGGGCGTCAGAGAAAAGAAAGAGAGAGAAAGAGGCAGAGATGTAGAGAAAGAAAGAAAAACGACAAGTTTATTAGAACGGAGAGAAGAAACGGAGGAAAGAGGAGGAAATCCGACTGAAAACTGACTCAAGGAGGAATCCAAAAACTGATCACAATCGTGAGAATGAAATAAACTCTGTGCTGTGAGATCACGTGACTCTTCACGGGATCAAATGTGTCGTTTTTAATAAAACTGTTATTATTCCCTCATTACACGCATCTCTAGGAAATATATTAACCGTTTTAAAATACCCCCAATGTATAAACCACGCATCTGTACAAGTTCTTGAATAAATACAAAAAGTGTTTCGTTGAATGATGACGTCATGCAAAAAAAATCCTTGTGTTGCTATGGTAACCACGTCTCGTGCCTCGCAAACTTTTTAAATTTGGACTTTTCTTAAGTAGAAATACACAAGTTCAGATTGTATTTTAAAAGGGTGTCTAGTGCTGCCAGACAGGATGCGGTGAGCTCCAGATGCGAAACATAAAGTAAAAACAAAATGTAGCTTCAGAGAAATTATTCAGATCTGTACCTATTTACTTTATTTAACTTTCTGATTACAAAATATACAATAAACACGCAGAAAAACCGACATTATTCACAGTAAACTGTATTGACATTTGAAACTTCACTTGGTTGTGTTCTGTAACCATGGTAACCGCGCCCAGAGACCCAGTTTCCTCTGGCTTTGGTCAACGTGATATTTATCTACACGTAACTAAAACACTTACGGGAAACACATAAATAGTTTCGAGCGGTGAAGTTGCTTTGTTTGAGGCTGGTTTTACTGAGAACCATCCTGATCCGATCTGAATTCCGAGGCGCTTCTAGAACAGGATTGACGGTACAGAAACGAAACTCTCAACTCTATTGGCTGGTGAAGCAGTGACGTAATCATACAGGAAATGCTGGGATTTGTGTTTTTGTGAGCTCTGTGTAAACAGTCCGATGAATGCTCGTCTCTTCCCAGGCTCGAGCTCGAATCATCGTCGCGCTGACGGAGATCCAGCGGGAAACTGCTCTTCCTCATCCTCATCCTCACCGAAGCGCCTCCGGGGGTCCTACGCACGTGTATTTAACATATAAACATCTACAATGGCCACATCTGTCGATATCCACGCGCAGCTGGCCTCGATTATCGAACGATTCGCCAAAAGCGCGTTGATGGAGATGAGCCGAGCGGTGGAGCAGGAAATGACGCGACGGAAGATGGAGGTGGAGACCCTGCTGGTGAAACTACAGTTCACTGAGAACGAGCTGAGGTCAGCGCGCCTAAACCAGGCCAGTTCCCGCTCGGTGGGGATTCAAGTCAGTAACTGCGGAAGCAGAGGTAACTGATGACGTTTAAAGGGGAAAGTGTCTGTTCATGTGATACCTCACCTCCCAGATGTGGATTATTATTATTATGAGAACTCAGTTGCTTTATGAGGAACTTGGTTTGTGATGTCACACACCTTTGATACCGCCCACAACTCTTCAAACACTTTCCCTCGTTGTGGGTTTTCTCCTGCAGCTCTTTGTCGTTCTGATGGTCATATATCTGCTCCTCTTCCATCAGTTGCTCCGTGATTAGTTCACGATGGAGACACTCAGAGATGTATGATGCTACCCAGTCGACCAATCACAGAGCTTGCTGTCTAGTTACTAATTTTGGGAGGTGGGTGTCAGGCCACGTGTAAATCTGCTGTTGTTGGGTGTAAATGACTGCTGTCTGTGTCAGGGTGGGCTCAGCAGGAGCTCAGGATCATTTGAAGGGCCATACAAGCTGTTCTGGATTAAAAGAAAAGGATATCTCACAATACCTTGAGAATTGTTATTTCAGTAAGGCCATGTCCACACATAATATCCAGGTTTTTCTCATTACAAATTACAAAAAGTGTTGCTTCGCTGCAGATTTGTTATTGTTTCCATGATTTGAAATGAATGGCGTTAGAATTGAGGACAGAGAGCGCGTTTGATGTGTTGATCCCCTCAGAAGTGAACCTGAGCCTGGTGAAGCTGAATCACGATCACGACGGAGCTCCACTGGATACGGATTCTTCCGCTCCACTCGCTTTGGTAAAACCCTTTTCTCGTCTTGATTAGCTTCCCTTCCTGCTCTAGTTTCACCAGACCCCCATCTTCAGCCCCAGGTTCCGGAAGCTGGAATCAAATCAGTTCAGATTAAAGAGGAGCACGTGGATGACGAGGAGTGGGACGACATCTCAGGTATTACACTTTCCAGCGCGGCTTCCGACGCTTCGGCTTCCTGAAATATGACGCTGTGCTTCTGCTCCTTCACAGAATCCCCTTCTCTGTGTCCGGTGGAGGATCAGGAGAGCTTCGGCGCTGGATCAGCCAGAGATGGTGAGCGTCTGGAGCAGACAAAGCTGTGGGAGATCTCAGTTTCTTAACGTCACCGATGCCTTCTGTGCCGCCCCCAGCAGCGAACGGTCTGGTCCCGAGCAGTAAAGTGAAGCCTGGAGATCAGTGGAACTCACCGCTTTTAGAGGAGTTCCCCTTCAACGCTGAGCCTCTGGACACGTCTCCTCTCCAGGCCTCCGACCCCAGCGCTCTCCTCCATCAGCATCATCCCCTGGAGGATCCCTTCAGAGCTCCCGAGACCTCCCAGCGCCCCAGAGAGTCGAACCCGGAGCGCAGCTCGCACTGCCCCCAGTGCGGCAAGAGCTTCACCACGCGCTTCTACCTGAAGATCCACCAGCGCATCCACACGGGAGAGCGGCCGTACACCTGCCCGCAGTGCGGCAAGGGCTTCTACTGCAACTCGCACCTGATCTCGCACCAGCGCTGTCACACCGGAGAGAAGCCGTACAGCTGCGAGGAGTGCGGCAAATCCTACTCGCACCTCAACTCGCTGAAACTGCACCAGCGCTCCCACACCGAGGACGAGGCGTACGCCTTCTGGTGAGCGTCACGTGTCTCGAGAGACTGCTCGCCCCGTCCCGAGATCCACATCGTCTCAGTGACTTACTTCACGTGGATTTGAACGTTCTAGTTAATGAAAATGAGGAACAACACTGCAGTGAACTCAACCTATATTTCTCCAAAAGCTAAAGATTTCAAAGGAACGTGTGGTAAACAAGTGTGCTTTGATCGTCCTCTACAACATAATCAAACTTTAGCGTAATAGAGGTTTTTTCCTAGTAGCAATTGTTCAAAAACTAAATAAAGATGAGACTTGAAACCTGCAGCAGATAACATTTTATAAACAAACATAATTAAATCCGGCCAACTGTGCTTTTAAAAATGTATTTAAGTGAGATTGAGTTCAATTCATTTTACTTATTAATTTTATATTTACATTTCCAAGACTTTGGGAAGTGCAGCGGTGTAGTTTAAAATAGATTTTAAGTGTTGTTTTATTTAGCATGAAACATGCAACTTAAATAAAGTTGATTGGTAACTACAATAATGATGTATTCACTTTTTTATATTATTTAATATCTATTAACAGTTACAATAAATGCATTGTATATATCTGAGTCTTTGTTTATACGCATTTTATCATCTGCATTGACTGCTTTCTTTTTATTACGTAAAAATAAAACGAGTTACTGATTTATAATCGTGTCCATTTATTTCAGAACCTGTAGTTACTCGTAATAAATTTAATAACAAGTTTCAACTAAAAAAACGACTTAAATTAAGTAATTTCACGACTTTTAATTTGCCCGGAAGTTATTCTCGTCCCATAGCGGAAGCGTCGCTGGCTGAGGATGTTTGTAGCTTTCCCCTCATTAAATTAATCCTAAAGTAACCGGAGGATTTTAACGGGAGATATGAGCACCGCGGCCGAGCTACAGACGCAGATCTCCGCCATCATGGAGGTGCTGGTGAGGGCGGCGGTGGCGGAGATCGGGGAGCTACTGGAAGAGGAGATCCGTAGGAGGAACGAGGCGATCGAGAGGAAAACCGAAGAGATTCGGAGTCGAAACGAGGAGATCCGGTGTCAAAGTGAGGAGATTCGAAGTCGAAATGAGGAGATCCGGGGACTGAAGACCCGCCTGATGTTCACCGAGAGCAGGCTGAAGAGGCTGACCGAGAAGAGGGCGACCGGCGGCGGACACTTCTGGAGCAGAGAGCCCGGTGAGGATGCTTCCTTTAAATCGAGCTCAAAGAAGCAGCTCAGAACATCGTTAAAACGCGTTTTAAGCTGAAACGGTTCCTGTTTTCACTTCTCTATATATATATATCTGGTTCCGAATATACTTTTTTTTATTGTGTATAAAACAACTGACTCTGAATCAGAAGTGAAGGCTCCTGCAGAAGGAGGTCACCCTGGAGCGGAGCGAGTTCAGTAAAGTTAGCTGCAGATTCACGGATTCGGTTTTCTCTGATCAATAGCTCGAGACCAGAATGTTCTTAGTAAACAAATAATACCTATTTTTAATCTGTGTTATGTAGCGGACAAACTACAAAACGTTTTTTATCAAAACAAGTTTCATTCGCAGAAACACATTACCGTCTATGAGTAACCCGCTGACATGGAATCACTTAGGGACCGTCTGCAAATGACCCGATCCAAAATATGTTTTACCCAGAATATGCTTCATAACTTCATTCTAAATAACTCTACTACAACCAAAATCAAGCAACACGTCACTCCTCACCTGAATACTGTACTGCACCACACAGTTTCAATAAAAAATGTAAATATTTATTAGAGCATCGTTTTTATTCTTGATCATTTGGATCAAAGCTCAATTGCTCCATAAAAATCACTCTATTACCATCAATTTCAGGTGACACACAACTGTTCTAATGTTAAACCTACTACAACACCCAATTGTCAAAATTCAGAAATTTTAATTTTTGCAGAATTTCTACTATTGATTATTTGGGTCAAAACTCAGTTGCTCCCATAAAAATCACTCTTTTACAACCAAATCTGAACACCTGAGAAATCTTGAAACTGTCTTGCAACTGGAAAATGTCTGTCACCTCACTAGCCAATCAGGGGCCCCTAATGAGTAAATTGATAGGTGCTCCTGATTGGCTACAGAGTAAACAGTGGAAAGTTTCTCTCGAGAATTCCTCTAGTCTTCAGTTCACAAGCATAGAATGAAAAAAAACAACAAAACAAAAAGGAAAACAAGGAATTTGGTTTGATGTTGCTTTGAGTTTCATGTATGCAAAAGTTCAAATGTAAGAACACATTTATAACCAATAATAAATATAGAACAAAACTGCATGCAGTAGTTGTATTCGATATTTAGAAATGTAAGACAGATAAAGTGTACATTTTCACCAGAATCTTTCATTACATAATATGGTTAGGTTTGCCAACTGCTATTGAAGAGTAAAGGGTGGTTTAGAAAAACAAAGTACTTTTTTCCACAAGAATGTTATCGATCTGCAAACAACACACCAGTCTGATCGTTATGATCACAAAATGCATCGAGAGAAATAAGTATGATTTATTAAATATTTGTACATATCAGTATAATGTGTGTATTTGCAGTATATTCAGATTAAAGCATGGTTAATGAGCAATCAATTAAAAACCAAATCACAATGTATGTGTTTTCACAAAACCGACTGCCTTGTAAAGAGACACAGACATTCAGAGTTTGTTTAGGATATATATTGATATATAATTAACATCATGTCCTGGAGAAAAATAACAAATATCGTCTTCTGAGATGTGACTTTTTTTTTTTTTAAATAGAAGAAGAAAAGAGAAGAAAAATATCAGTAAAACCAGGAATGGACAGGGTTTTTTTAATTAAAACAAAAAGAAATTATAAAAAAAAAAAAATACAATTTTCTCACAAAATGAGTGTTGTAGTAGGTTTAGCTTT